>PVIJ01000293.1:175547-320105 GCA_004024925.1 Scalopus aquaticus
GGGGGGCTGAAGGGGGGGTGAGAGGATTCACCAGAGACAGAGTGGCTAACAGAACAGAAAATATGGTTCCTGAAGCACCAATCTTAGTATCACCTGAGGAGCTTGTAAAAAGTGCAAGTTCCTGGGGTTCAGACTTACTGAATCAAAATCTCTAGAGGCACAACTCAGTAATCTACAATTAGCCTAGCTTTCAGTAGATTATAGTGCATTGAAAGTTTTTCTAAATGCTGCTATTCATTACTGAATTTTTAAATAAAATCATGGTCCTTTAATTTTTTAGTGAACTTAGACTAAACTTTTAGAGACTCCAGACATTACTGGCAGAATATACTCGAGCAGAAGAAGAAAGACTCAGGGTAACATGTCACTTTCTCTAGAGAGAACATTGACAAAAAGAAAAAAAATGGTAAAAGGAGTATTTTGGGTAAAAAAAGGATTGTTTTGCATATCATATTTTTTCAATAGGTCTTACTTTACCTAAATTATGTAAAATTAAATCCTATCACTCTATTTTTTCTTCCTTATCAGTTGTTCTATATCTCATCTTGTACAGTTCTGAACTGGACCATGAAATTTTTTAAATAAAATCTCCTCTTAATGTCACTTGGAGAGTAAACAGTATGATGAAAAGTTAGCTATATAACAGTTTTTAAATTTTCTTTGGGAATTTTCACACCCATAATATTCTTCTCCCTCTTTCTCTCCTGCTCCACAAATCTTTCCTGTTTCCCACTTCACTCTCCCTCTACTTTCCTTGAGTTTAAAATTTCAATATATTTAGAAATGATAAATGATTCATGCTAATACCTCTTTAACACATACTTTGGACACAAAATAATATAGCGCTGTACTGAAATGGCAGTTCTAATGTTTTGCTGCCCCCCAATATGATATAATGTTAACTGAAGGAATATGATCAAGATGGCCTTAATGTTCCTCTCAGCTTTGACTAAACTTCAGACAGATTCATACTGACTATAGGCCCCTGACCTCACTTTTCTTATTGAATCTACTTCAGAAAACTTGCAATTGTAAATTCTTTCTCTGTTTCTTTGAAATATATGTTAATCTTCTGCCAGCCTCTTGTCAGTTTTTACAACACAAGGAATGTCTTTCTCAAGGACCTGAGAAATTTCCCTTTGAAATGTACATTTCAAAAGACATAAGACTCCTATCTCTCAGTCTCAGTGGGAGACTAAGAGTTTAACTTCAATGGGTGCCAATTATCAAACACAGATGTCCCTATCACAGAGAAAAGCACTTGCAAACTCAGGGATAACTCAATGTGTTCATGGTAGCCCATTGATCAACCTTCTCCTAGAATCCTCCAGTGTCTTCCAGTTGCTCACACCATAGTTTAAAATCCTTCCTGATTTTTGTTTTATTGAAATTGTCTCCACTATTGCAATAGTCTTAAGTGAAGTTTTCCATTGGCTGTTTAACTTTGTCTACTGCAGTTTTTCCTTTGACAAAATAACAAAAATTGGGAGGAGGGCTTGAAAGATATTTGTTAAAGAACTATCCTCCCAATATGGTTCTGATATCAACCAGAATGAAACATACTGTTTAAAGAAAATTTCATTATGGTGGAATGCTATAAAAATGATAAAAGTTCACATTGTTAGGTCTGGGCCTGGGATGGCAGAAGGGAAACCATGATGGCCTCTCAGTCACCTGAGCAAGGAGCAACTTAAAGAAAAACAACTTCCTGACACTCTGGTGCCCAGCCCCTGACCACCCTCACTGGAACACCAGATAGCCCAGTCCAATAAAGGGCGACCGAGAGGAAAAACAACTCCTTCCACATAACTGAAGATCCTTTGCAGACCCCCTGGGCTAAACACGACCTATATAAGTTCCCCTCACTTGACCCAGGATGCAACTTTGTGGACCTCACCCTAGGGGTCCGTAAACCTCAGCCCAGAGCCACAGTAAAGACTTGTTTTGAATCATAATGCCTGCCTGCCTCTCTTTTCTACCTACTTTTATCTTTCACACATATAAATGCTGTGAGAAAGTGACAGAGATAATGGTAAGACTTCAGATAGGAAATAATATTTGGGGGCAGGGACCACCATGTGTTTAGAGTATCAGATATCCCTAAAGGCTTGATCAAGGGTAGGCACTTGAAAGATTTTTACCAAATGAATGGGTAGATACATACATAAATAACAAATGTCCAAAGATCCTATCATGAGGAATATTCATATTTAAGAGCTTAAACAGAAAAGATGACTGGGAATTTTCAGGGAGTTATATTTGAAATAAGATTAAAATTAAGAAAGGCATTTACAGGAAGAGTAGTTACAGATAATGCTTAATAATGTAGACTATCTTGAAAGATGTGCCGTTTTCAATAAAATGAGCATATTGTGAAATAAGTTATTGAAAAACTGTTTACAAAGGGATTAAAATTCAATGTGAGAGCATAAATGCTATCATTCCAAGGGAAAAAAAAAATCTGATCATTTGGCACAATTCTCTGATGAAATTCTATGCTTATCTATGTCAGACTAGTTGTTCTCTATCATGGAGACAGGTCTGCAAAATGTCTCCAGAATAATGCCAGTAATGGGGAGTCTTTAAGCTATTCAGCCTTTCCATGAACCTGTTAGGACATATTACTATTGCTATGGAGCTTCTTTAATTATTCATTTAATATTTATTTATATTTTTATTGAGGAACTTTGATTTTCAGAACTATATGATTTACAAGAATAAGTTCACACCTCCTTGGATGTATGTCATCACACCACACCCACCACCAAGCACCCATAGTACTTTACCCTAGACCATTGTCCTTGTTCCCCTTTGACTCCACCCTTAACTCACTCCCCTTCTAGTAGCTTCAATTCTGCAGTCATATTTCTAGGGTTTACTTTGATTTTTGTTTTGTCAGTTCCTTTGTTTGTTTCTCTATATTCCACATATATTAGTAAAATCATCTGGTAGTTGTGTGGAAGGGAGAAGGTGTCCTGAGTGAACTCCACAAACGCAGGTTTTATGGACTCCACCCTCACACCAGACCAAAGAGATCCAAGGCACCAAGGACTACAAATCCCATGTCATCACCACCGAGGGAGGATTTCTGGGAACTAAGGGTGGAGTTAAGGAGCCAGAGTTGGTATATAACCAGACATGTGGGCCCCAGGGTGTGACTGGTACTTTTTTTCTGGCTTTCAGCTGCATTATTGGGGTCCCAGCTCAGGAGAACTGGTAGGACATATTCACCAATTTCTCTCTCTCTCTTTCTCCCTGGGTTATTCCTCTCTTCATTTCCCCTTTTTGTAAATAAACCCTTAATTAACCTTTTGTGTGTGTGCCGGCAGTTGAGTCTCATAAGTCCCTTTTAAGTGTGGGTAAAAATCCACAGTTAGGCCAACCCATTTTCACATTGGGGTTGCCCTGTAACAGTTGCCCTTCTTCTGACTTATGTCACTTAATCCCCTTGATTTCTATCCATGTTATTGTTATTCTATCCATGTTATTTCTATCCATGTTATCCATGTTATTGCTATTGTTATTATCCATGTTTAGCAAGAATTCATCCTTTTTTTATAGCTGAGTAGTAGTATTTTACTTTTTAAAACTTCTATAAATTATCCTTTTGGGCTTTATATTTATTATTGCCCTGATTAAGATGCTTCAATATAATGTTGAATAGATATGATGAAAACAGACATGTTTTCCATTTTGCATCTTAGGGAGAAAGGATTCAGGCTTTTACCATTCATAATGTTGTTGCTTAAATACAGCAGAATAAATGCTTTCTATTTGAAATTTCCAGAGAGATTTTATGTAGGTGGCTTTTGGATTTTGTCAAAAAAGTTTAATATCTATCAAGACTATATATACACCTATATATGTGTATATGTATCTATATCCTTTTGACTGCAATAATATGATTTATTACATTGATTTTTAAATAATAAACCAATCTACATTTTTGATAAGATTCATTTTGTCATAAAATATTAATTACCATAGATTATGTATTCTTTATATTTTGGGTATTTTTCTTCATCAAATATTTGTTAGAATCTTCTAGTGACAATATCTTGAAATGAAATTTACAGGAAGGTTTTTACCTACAAATTCAAGAAATTTACCTAGAAAACAATTTTATTTAAATCTTATTCTGTGCATAAGGAAAAGAGGATATTTCTTCTCAGTGCATTTTTTTAAATTTCACTCAACAAATATCTTGCATAGATTTTTTTTAAAAGATTTTATTTATTTATTCATACAAGCTGGGGTGTAGGCCAGAGGCATGGGGTGGTAAGAGGATTCACCACAGAGAGTGGGGAGCAGAGCAGGCAGATCAATTGAAATACACTGCTGAGGGGAGCAGTGGGCGAGGCAGGAGAGGTCTGCTCTGCCATGTGGGAATCTCCACAAACTCATGCTGCAGTGGCTCTGGATAGCTTCATAGAGCTGCGCTTAACCAACTGCACCACCAGGGAGGCCCCATAGTTTTGTTTTAACTAACGAAATTCACGATTTGATGAGTTTCTGTTCTATTGAAGGGGTAAGTTTCCTTCACTTGTAAAATTTACCTGAAGTAATTAACTTCAGGCATTCTTACAGTACTTTCATTACTTAGATGCATTTGTCATACCGTAGTCATTTAACTGACAGCACAGAAAAATAGAGACTAAGAAAGATAATAGAGACTAAGAAGAAAAATAGAGGCTAAAAACTATAATGTTGAAATTAGACACGTTCTTAATCTTTCAACACTTTATCAAGATTTATTTTTTACTTAGTTTACATTCTATTTTTCTCCACCCATAAGTAAATTATGTGAAAATGAAAAAAATTACAGGAAATAATAGAAAGTTATGAAAGGTAAGATAAAGTTTCTCAAATATAGAGACATGTCAATTTTGTTACTTTCGCTCCATATGTAAAATGAAGACAGTGAATCTCCTTGCTGCCAGAGATAGAGGCAAATTAATTTGCTAATTAAATATATTACTGGCCTTTAGTTCCTTTCCCCAGTTAGAATACCCTTTTGGGGACATTGTACCCATCATTCTAGCCTCAGGATTTAATTAGGGGGTCAATACTTATAATTTTTGCTCTTTGATAATAATAACATAAAAAGCTCAATCTGATCACTGTTTGCAATGTTCTTACTTGAAATTTGTAGCACTTCTCTACTCACACCACCACCTCGGTGCTCCTATCATTCAAAAAATCTTCTCCACTTCCCAACGCTTTGGTAGGATAGAAGAAGTGAATGTGAATCCAATATGCAAGGAAATAGATTATCAGTGGAAAAGCATATCGCTTGGAATGAGTCTTATTGCAAGAATTTTGAATACAAGTCTCACCTTTGAATTTTCTTTTTTTTTTTTTTTAAGATTTATTTATTTATACAAGCTGGGGTATAGGCCAGAGGCGTGGGGTGGCGAGAGGGTTCACCAGACACAGAGTGGGGATCAGAATAGGCAGATCAGAAATACACTGCTGAGGGGAGCAGCGGGCGAGGCAGGAGAGGTCTGCCGCACCATGTGGGATTCTCCCCGGCTGGGCCTCGAACTCGCATCGCGAGCTGCCGACAGCTCCACAGCGCAGCGCTCAACCGCTGCGCCACCAGGGAGGCCCTCACCTTTGAATTTTCTCTTTGGTTCAGTTTATTTTTCTATGAGATTCATTCAAGTCCACATTTATAACAAAAGTTAGTGACTTTGAGTTAAAAATTTGTTACTCTCAAACAAAACCTATAAGTTAGAGATTCCATTTGAAAAGTATTGTATGATAAAATGAAGGTCCATATAATAATTGAAAATAATTGAGATATTAACATTTTAAACATGGAAATGTTCTTAAATTTTGGGGGTTTAGTTTCCTAATTTTTTTAATAAAACAAGTATTTTTTCTTTACAACTATAAATTGGGTTAAATAATATTTATTTATCACTGCATTTAAAAAATTTACTTTTTAGGGAAGTTTTAGGTTCACAGCAAAATTGAAGAGAAAGTATAGAAAGTTCCATATATCCATTCCCCACAAATGCACAGCCCCTCCATCAGCACCTCCCACCAAAGAGCTATATTTGTGACAATCTCTGAAATACTTTGACATGTTATTACCACCTAAAGTTTCTAGTTTATCTTAGGGTTCACTCTTAGTTTTATGCATTCATGGGTTTTAACAAATATATGACATGCATCCACCATTTCAGTGCCATACAGGATAGTTCACTGCCTTGAAATCTGCATTCTGCTTATTCATCTCTCTCTACCCATTAACCCCTGACAATTGATCCTTTTATTGTTTCTATGATTTTGCCTTTTTCAGATGTATGGTTGCATTTTTAAAGTTACTTTTAATGAAAATATTTCTAAGTTTAGGAATTTGGGATCTAAAAAACAGTAGCAAGGTAAAAAAGAGGATGGATTAAGAAGTCTAAAGATGCAGCACCAGTGATATGTTCATTATATGTATACATAAATTATATTCATATATATGAAATGTATTTACACAGACATATACATGTTTCAGAAAAAGAGAACTTTCCTATTGTCACAGGTGAGAAGGTGATAAAAGTACACACTTCTATACCTCTGCTCCCCCACATTCATATATACATAGCTTAAATCTATACCACTGCCTAGTTTAGGCCAATTTTTAGCAAATACGTCTTTATTAATATTGTAAGAAAACAATCTCTTTTTCTTCCTGGTAGCAACACAGTTCATAAATCAAAAACTCCTCTCTATTTCTAACTCCATTTTTTTCTATTCCTACACTTTCTGGTATTTCTAATGCCCTGTAGTAGCTGCAGAGTGATCACAAGTGTTTCACTATGAGAGAGGCAAGATACCTTTGACTGCCAAGCTGGCACTATTGCCATGAAGATCTACAGTTTAATTCCACAGAGACCTTCAGAAGCAACCAGTACCTTGCAAACTTCACCATGGCTTTCTCTGGAATCTGCTTTACCACTGCATTAACTTTTTTTAAAAAACGTGCCAGATTTCTGATATTCACCATCAAGTTGAATCTATATTGTTTAGTGCACGATTCCAATTTCATGACTATAATAAGAAATATTATTCTTGGACACAAGAATCATTTGTTTTGACCTGACAAGTGCATTCTTTTCCCTGTATGCAATTTCTGTAGTAAGCAGTGTTATGAAGACTTCTTCTTATGAGCTAAGAATAAAAACAGTTGGAAACATAGGAGATATTTGAAGGTTAAGCAGCATCAGAATAAAAGTTGAATGATTTCATACCAAATATTTACTGCTAGCAAGTATGAGCAACCCTCACCTCAACATACACATAATCTTAGATAACTACTTTCCCCAAAAAGTTATTTGGTGGGAATTATTTTTGCCTCATGTAGCTTCGGTTCTTCTACACTTTCACTTCTACATATACATGCTTTGATTAATAACACTGACCTGTTTGGGACATATTACTATAGAGAGGTAGCAGGATAAGCACCTGGAATATATAGGTTTTAATGTCACACTACCTAGAGTCAGATGAACTTGGAGCTAGTTGAGTATTTTTGCTAGCTGTATAACCTTGAGCAAGTGGCTTAACTTATCAAAACTTTACTTTATATATAAAATGTAGGTAGCAATAGCCAATTTCCTAAATTGTAGTGTATCGTCTGGCTCAGATCAAGTACTCAACAAGTATAAACAGTAGTACTTACTGTATAATTAGATTGTAATAGTCTACTTATTATTTGATATAATTTTTTTGCAAAAATATGACTGAATATAATTTATCTGACTAAAGATGTGTGATCTATATACTTCACACATCAGAGAGAAAGGATTTTGCAGTTAGGGTTGCACATATGAGTTGAAAGTTTATCTCAAATCAGGTAGGGAAGATATTATGATGCTACATGTGTACAAGGGGTGTCAGGTAGCCAGTAGTGAGACAAAGTACGATGGGACTCATGAATCTGCAGAAGAGGCCCCCTAGGAAAAGAGACCAACTGAAATTACTTACAAATCTATTCTTTTAGCTGCTGCTTCTCAAAATAAGACTTGAAATTGATTTTTTTCTTGAGCTACATTGAGCTTTATTCTTTCTTGCATGGAATAATTCAAATCAGAATAGAAAAAAAAACCTTATGATATTTCACAGAGTGTGTGGCAGGGAAGTGGGGGAGAGAGGGAGGGAGAGACAGCCTATGGGGATTAGTTACTTCATTTGCCACCTACAGTAATCAATGATCACAGATATCAAACAGTTAAGAGATAAAAGACACTAGTTTAAGGGCCATGTCTTATAATCTTTCAAAGGGTGAAAAGCAAATTTGAGATGATAACATTCAGTTATTTCAAAAAGCAAACTCAAGAAAGTATATTGATTATTATTGCTTTGATATATGATTCATATGTTAGGTGGTAATACCAAATTTAGACCTTGTTTCTCATTTCTTCCAGGACTGTTTCCAGGACTGTATATGTCCTATATGTTCTGATTTTTAGATCTCCATCTCACATTCATGCTCGTGACTTTGTATCATTGGGCAGAATGAAATTTTAAAAAAATTCTCAGAGATTTTTGGCTCTGGTAATGTGGCAGAGAGAAATACTTCAGAAATCATGTCGCTATGACCTGCTAAATGTTCTAGATAATGCAATTTAAATTTGTTAATTACCTAGCTATGTTTCTTAGAATGAGCTAAATTTTCATACTAGACAAAAGAAGAAAGAAAAGCTAGAAGAAAAACGATGAAGGGAGGCAGCCCATTGTGGAGTGAAGGTAGAGGAAGTACAACTTAATCTAGTAAAGGTCTGAGGTTTAACCAGTGGACCATAGAGACACAGTAATCATTACATATAAGGCAGGGAATTGGCAGAAACACTGTTTTATGATACTGACTTGAGACATTACAACCTTCATGCTGGGGGTGTACAGGAAATTGAATACATGAGAATTTCATTTGGAGAACTTAAAAATTGAGTCATTAACTTGGTCAAGAAAGAAGATTTTAAACTTTAGCTATAGTAACAATGACCACAATAGAAGGATGGGGGAGAAAAACCACTGAAGTGAGAACATGAGAAATGTAAAATCATTACAATAGCAATGAAAATCAGTAATGAACAAAGTAATAACTGAACTCACAAGTTGGTGGCAATTAACTAGCCACGTCAAAGTAGAACACACTGACCATAAAGTCAAACACAGAAACCACAGAAAGATCCTGCCATGGACAGGAGAGACCTGTGGGCTGCAGGTTCAAAAGTGGAATGTCTTAGCTCAGAGACAAATTGTTCAATAACTTACACCTACATGTTTGTTAAATGTCCACAGATAACTATGAAAATTGGGGAAATAGTTTTAAAACAAGGGTAATAAAGTTTTCTAAATGAAAACTGGAGAGTCAGAGATCAAATATGTAAATATATATACCCCAACAAATTACTAGGGGATCATTAACAAACCAATCTCTTTGAAAGCTACTAAGTTTTACTATCGCTTGCCACTGGGGCATGAGTTCAATCCCCATCCCCTTCCCACAAGGCTCAGCAGAGCTATCCTGTCTCACCTGCTGCTCCCCTCAGCAGTGTATTTCAGTAGAGCTGCCTGTTCTGCTCCCCACTCTGTCTTTGGTGAATCCTCTCACACACCCTCCCCTACCTCTGGCCTACACCCCAGTTCTTGTATGCATAAATAAATTAAATCTTTAAAAGGGAGGGAGAGAGGAAGGGAGGGAGGAAGGGAGGGAGGAAGGGAGGGAGGAAGAGAGGAAGAGAGGAAGGGAGGAAGGGAGGAAGGAAGGAAGGAAGGAAGGAAGGAAGGAAGGAAGGAAGGAAGGAAGGAAGGAAGGAAGGAAGGAAGGAAGGAAGGAAGGAAGGAAGGAAGGAAGGAAGGAAGGAAGGAAAGCTACTAAGCTTTAGATGACAGCATTAAAGTTCTCTAATAGTTGTGGTGTACTGCTGAGGCAGTGATGTCTCTGCTCGCTAAGCTATAGGTTCAATGACCTAAGACTCGGTGAGCTGAACTATGAGCCACACAAATGAGCTATAAATATGAATATGTCTCATCCCAAGCTCGAGAGTGCTTCCTATAGGCAACCTCATTGTTTCTTGCTTTAAGAAATGGCACCAGCCTTAAGAATTTGGTATTTCTAACATGTTCCCTCTTTTGCTTCATCTTTCTTCAATTTTTCCTTAAAAACTTTGAAAGAACATTCTTTTTTTTTTTTTACAGATGTATTTATTTATGCATACAAACTGGGGTGTAGACCAGAGGTGTGGGGTGATGAGAGGATTCACCAGAGACGGAGTGGGGAGCAGAACAGGCAGATCCACTGAAGTACACTGCTGAGGGGAGCAGCAGGAGAAATAGGAGAGGTCTGCTGCACCATGTGGGAGGCTCCCTGGCTGGGTATCAAACTCATGCTGCAGTGGCTCTGGATAGCTTCATAGTGCTGCACTTAACCCATTGCGCCACTAGAGAGGCCCCTGGAAGTACATTCTTGAAGCTCTGTCCAGATTAGTAGGTATGGGCCAAATAAATATACAGTTAATAAAGTAGTGTTGATAAAGAATACAGAATTAATTCATCAGGATAGCTCTAAACTTGTGACAAGAATATTAAGATCAAAGAGCTTAGAGGGAGTGACCACCAGCCCTAAGATTATGGACAGAACAGTAATCTTTATGTCTTTAACACTAATCTGAAATACAAAACTGAATTTAAATCATTGTTTTATTTTTACTGGTAATATCTCTTTCCTAGCACCTATTCTCATTAAGCATTCCCTTTGACTCTTACAGGGGAAAAAGCTGAAGAAATATGGACTTTCCCTTAATTCTTTTTTCCTTTTAACTGCTGCTCAATTCACTTCCAGGAAGAGACTAACTGGAGAATTTCATTTTCCTGAAAAACATTTATCCAAAATCTATCTAACCCTGCCCTTTATTCCAAACTCCACCCCAACAAAAGCATACACTGATGATGGATGAGAGAAATAACTGTCGCTGCAACAATGCATCTCTAATCTATTGTTATCACCACACCCTTGTAGGAGAAGGTCTCCTTTTCATATAATGGCAGTTAAAAGAAAACCAATAACACAAGTTGATGGGGTGAGTGTCTTCCTCAAAGTGTGGTGTGTTGTTCAAAGCATGCTCAACACCTCATGAGCATTTACACCACAGGAGAGAAGGCAGGAAGCAAGGCATCTCTAACCTGACCCATAACTACTTAAGTAGAATTTGCATCTTAACCTAGGTTAGAACCCATCTTAATTCAAGTATCCAGGTGGTACACACATACACACTAGTGTTCAAGAAGCATTATTTCAGAACACATCAGTGCTGCATCCATCTATGCCTCAATATCTTCTCTCCTCCTTCCCTCTTCTCTCTTCTCCCTACTGCTTGTCTTCCCCTCTTTCCTCTTTCAAGTATTTATTCATATTTCTCAACTAACCTGAAATTTCCCCCATAAGAATTTCTGTTTAACCCTGTGTGTTAGATGACAACTTTGCTGAGAACTGTGAATGTCCCTTAAGTTGCTACATATAATGAGATAAAAGAAAAAGCCTCTGTTCTAAACTCCCATGGGGCTCAGTTTTTCATTATTAGATTGTGTCTTAGGAAAGCACAAATAGTCCAACCAAAGGCTTATGGGAACTGGGAAGGGATGAAAGGATGCATATCAGTGACCAATGATCTGACAATGGATCAGAAGATCAGGAACAGGTTCTCCTTATTTGCAGTCAGATCTGGGAGGTAGGAGTATAGGCAGGTTCAAAGTGTGGAGAGCTGAGCATCGGGAAAGTAAAGAGCAAGGAGAACAATGGCTATGCAGTGCAAAGTCACTTTATCTAAAGCCACCTTCTTTTCCCTCATAGACTACTATGGGTGGCCTCCCAGATTATCTCCCTTTCTAATTCTGCTCCTACTTGATTCAAAATAGTTTCTTCCAATAGAAAAACCACAGTGAATTCAAACTCTTAATCATCTTCTGTCAAACTTAAAATAAAAATACCACTTCACCATGACCTAAAAACTCTTATGAGATTGAGTTCCTATCATTTTTTTACCTCACCTTGATCACTTCTCATTGCTCATCAAGCATCCTCTCTCTGGTCTTTTTGTTCCTCACACACATTATGGCCTCAGGAATATTGCACTTTGCCTCGCTGCATTCAACATCTTTTAGTTAATATTAATAATAATAGCAGCAATAGTAATCATAATTCTATCAAATTATGTGGATAAATAATAAAAGAGAAGCTAATAATGAGTCAAGCAATTTTCAAATAAAGACAAATGAGGAATATAAAAAAATTTTTTTGAATGAAGCAAATGTTACTATTACTGAAAAATTACAAAAAAAAATCAAGAGTGATTCTGAATAAAAAAGAGAGGGACTAAAACTGAAAGAAGTCTTAGTTATATCTTTAATAAGTCAAAAGTAAGTACTTCTGGGTCACAGTTATATTCCTAGATAAGATGCACTCTGTTGACATCTGGAAATTTAATTTAAATGAGTTATAATAGTCTCTAGTGGCATTTTCACAAGACACCAGTAATTGAAATGTTTCAAAAGGGGCCTCCCTGTGGCCCAGGAGTTAAGTATCAGAGCTATTACCAGTGAGTCTTGAGTTCAATCCCTGGCCAGAGAGCTAAACCACATGGTGCAGGAGACCGCTCCTGTCTCAGCCACTGCTCCCCTCAGCAGTGTATTTCAGTAAATCTGTCCATTCTGCTCTCTACTCTGTTTCTGATAAATCCTCTCACCAACCTTTCCATCCACACCTTGGCCTACACCTGAGCTCTTTGTCACAAAAATGAAAAATGAATAAAACTTTGGGGAAAAAATTTATTAAGAATTTTCAGTTTTACATATCACACACACACACAATCTTTCTGAAGTAAAGGGAGGATTATGCGATTATAGTTTTGGGTGAGGTTAAAATAACATGTATTCAGTAAGTAAGTGAGTATTTGCCTAAAATTTGAAATGACATATCTAAGTAGATCATCTGCAAAACATGAAATAAATGTTTAATTGTTGGGGGAGAAAGAACCACCTGAACAAACTCCACAGATAGGTTTTTACAGATCTTACCCCCACTTCAGAACAGAGAGATGCAAGACACATAGGACTACGAATCTCATAATGCCATCATAACCAAAGGGAGGATGCTGGGAAATGAGGGTGGAGTTAAGCAGCCATGTTTTGATATATAACCAGACATGTGGGTTTTGGGGGTCTCTTGACTGTTCGCTGGGTTTTGGTGTGCCACTGAGATTCCAGCTCAGCAGAACTGGTAGGACACATTCACCAATTTATTTTTTTCTTTTTTCCCTTTCCTTTTGTAAATAAATCCTTCATTAGTGTTATTGTGTGTGCCTGCAGTTGTATCTTATTGTAAGTCCCTTTTTAAGTGCACGGGTGAGGACCCAAAGTCAGGCACCCCATTTTATATCGGGGCTGCCCTGTAACATAATGACAGGTGAATTTACACTACTTAGAATCTCATTTTCATCTTCTTTCCTACGCTTTTGTCCTCTTGTTCCCTCTTTAAAAATTAATGAAAATCTAGAATCTGGACCTCTCTAAGTCATATCAATTTTAAGAAATAAATTAAGAAATTATCACCTCTTCTAATATCTAGTTTTGTCCCACTTGTGTCACTTGCTTGAGAGAACTGAAATGATAGTTACTTATCTGTGTTCTGTGTGAGTCAGATGTCACTAGTCCCAATTTCACATTGAAGCAGAGAGGGAAAAGATCATGTGATTGATAAGCTTGGCTGATGTTCCAACTTGGCAGGAGGCATTTATTTTAGGCAAATGGAATGGATGTAGCTGCTGTGACATAAAAATGGCCCATTTTGTCCTAGGTCATCTCTTATCCATGTCACCATCATAATAATGGCTGGCCTTTTAACTCTCTATTGCATATTTCATACTTGTTATTTTTTTCTGCTTACAAACAATACATTTTAGCAAATCTCCAATATTTAAAAGGTTTCTTTTTGGTGTTTTGAAAGAAGGTATTAAAGAAATGGATTTTCCATAGTTTGGCTGTAATTACAGCTATATTTTAGATAAGAAATAAAGCAGAGAAGTAACTAGAAGAGTAGATTACCGCTCTTAAAATTCAGATTAGAGACTACCCTTATAATTTGTTTTTTGTCAATGATAAATTATGATTTGTAACATAACATTTATAACATAAATCATAATTTTGGATTTGGATACATAGTTTTGGATTTTTACCCCAAATCAAATTGTTTATATCTTTTTGTCAGTTACTTATAATTTTTTCACATACATTATTTATTTGATCCTTTCCATAAACTTCTAAGTATGACTGGTCTTACTAAACCAGACTTCAAGAAGGAAAATTAAGTCTCAGTTAGTGAATAATTATACCAAATATACAAATAGTAAACAAAAACATCAGACCCCAAGGTTAGTTTTCTGTTTCTCAGTGCAGTGTTCTTTCAACTTTTAGCACAATGTTGTCACTTATGAATGAGCTAATCCTAAGACTTTCTCCTCACATGGTTTGTAAATAGCTATACTGATTATTCTTATAATATGCTTATGATGTTTTTATATTAACAATGGTAGAACTGTTTTCTAGAATTTTTGTTTGTGGAAATATTGAATTCCAGAAAGAGTTTCTAGTCCAGGCAATGTGTACAGCGTATAACCACATCACGAATACCTATTAGTCAGTCATGAAAGTGAAGAAGAGAGAAGTTGAGGATAAAATCTAGCATCACATCTCAGTTCTGCCCATCACTACATATATGATACAAAACATTTCTACAATCCTTTTGTGCCAGTTTCTTCAACTGGAGAAACAAATGATTTTGTGCCTTAAGATTTGTCATAAGGATTAAAGTAGTTAATATAAAGTATGCAGAACACGTCTTAACACATAAAAAATGTTCAAAAAGGCCTGTGTCTGAAAATACTGATGATACTGGTTATATTCATTCAATTAAAAAATTCAATAAGACTCTAACCCCATTATTTGCCTGTATAACTGAAATTGAATTCACTTTTGGCTCAGTGAGATTATAATAGAACTAAAGTCCTCTATCCTGCTTGTTACCATGTCACAATACTTACATGAATATGGGCTCATTCTTGAAAGGCGGCGCTAATCAGAATAGTAATCACCCTGAGAAGACTATAAAAACAAGAGCCCATTTTTATCAAAGAATAGAACTCTTAGATATTTTGAACTCTGCTTCAACTTCACTCAAATAACTACATTTGCAATGAGGACACTGTATTTTCCTAATCTTTGTCTTCACTGTGTCTTGTGGTCCAGCAGGTAATATTTGTTAATATGGAAAAGGACAAAGGGCATAATTACTTTTTAAAAATATCTGAAGCTTTATTTGGGAAAAAAATAATTATTCAGAGATTCCAGAGACCATAAAGTCCTTATAGTGCAATTAACTCTAATAATTTTTCATGAAAGAACTGATAAAAGAGAAGGTAATGGGAATTTTTCCCCAAGTTGTAGAATAAAACCTATTTATATTGTTACTTTGTTTTCTAAGATATGATTCCTTACATGCTTCCTACTGCCTTCTCTTTTTTAATATAATTTAATAAGCTGATATTGTAGCTGTTATCAAAATTAGGTTTTTCTTAACTGGCTCAGTAATTGATAGCGAGAATGGGGATGATGAAGGTAAATAGCTATTTAGAACACAAAACATGTAGACAATTTTTGCACCTTTTCTCTTTACTCTTGAGGGAATAAACACAGATTAGATATTTAAGGCTATCCTATTTACCAAAAAAAAAAAAAAGTGACTAGCAAAGGAAATATTGTTAGATAAATAAGTATTTATGTCAATTTATGGGGGGGGATGGGAAATGTAAACTCTTCAATATGGTTGCCTGGTCATGATTTCAGAACAAAATGGTTCAACTCTAAATTTTAAAGAATTTACCTAGTTATCTATCTATCTATCTACCTACCTATTATCCATCTATCATCTACCCATTTATCTATCCAAAGTGAACAAACCTGGATTCATGAAAAAAACAAGAGAAATTGAATAGAGAAAAAGAGAATGTTTCCTTGTTTGGGGTTTTTGCAAGACTTCATGCAACTCCTGGTGTTACAGGGCAGCCCCAATATAAATGGGGTGCCTGTCTGTGGGTTCTCACCCGTGCGCTTAAAGGGACTTATAAGACTCCACAGCAGATACACACAATAAAATTAATAAAAGGGTTTATTTACAAAAAAGGAAGGGGAAAAGATAAAGAATAAATTGGTGAATGTGTCCTACCAGTTCCGCTGAGCTGAAATGTTAATGGCACACTCGAAAAAAAAAAAACCTGGCAAACCACGAGCAATTTCCGCCCCCCAAGCTCACAGGTCTGCTTTTTAAATCCCAAAACCATTTCTTTTTTTTTTTTTAAGATTTATTTATTTATACATACAAGCTGAGGTACAGGCCAGAGGTGTGGGGCATGAGAGGGTTCACCAGAGACAGACTGGGGAGCAGAACAGGCAGATCAGAAATACACTGCTGAGGGCAGCAGCGGACGAGGAAGGAGAGGTCTGCCGCACCATGTGGGCTTCTCCCTGGCTGGGCATCAAACTCAAATTGCGCGCTGCTGACAGCTCCACAGCGCAGCGCTCAACCTCTGTGCCACCAGGGAGGCCCCCATTTCTTAACTCTACCCTCAGTCCTCAGCATCCTTCCTTTGGTGATGATGGCATTCTGGGATTCGTAGTCCTAGGTGTTTTAGATCTCTCTGGCTTGGGGTGGGGGTGAGGTCCTGGGACACGCCCCTTTCCTGAGGACCACCCTTTTACACTGGGAATACATATATAATGTCTGTGATCTTGAGACCTGCTGTGTTGTACGGGAATATATAAAGCCAAACACTAAACACACTACTACTAATACATCTTATATGAGAGCAGATTTTAATTATACTACATGATTTACATAGCACAATATTGTGACAATGTTAATAAAAATGAACTTTCTACTTTCCATAAATCTGTTTTCATGTGGGTATCATCATACCTTATGGTTCGCACAACTGTATTATGGCAGATAGTAAATTCAACATTTGGGTTACTACAAGAGAAATCAAGAAGAGTGGTAAACTCTTCATTAAATTAATAGAAGTTCTCTACATGCAGGATAAACCCTAGCTTATTTATTTGCCATGGGCACTAGGTTGAATATTTTCATGTTACCTTTACATATAAATTGCCAATCATAGTTTGTTACTTTCCCACAACTTCAACAAAAATGAACTTGGGTCTTAAATATAAAATCATATATACCTTAATTATCTAATAAAAATTGTTGATAGTATAATGATGAGGAAGAACAATAACAGGGAGTAAATTGTGAACAGAATAAAAGCAAATTTAAAATGTTATAAAGGTATTTTTATTATAAAATAAGAAAATTTATAAGAATGCAGAAATGTAGGCATAGAAAAAGAAAAGTAATTTCTAATACTACTAATCCTGAGCTTACTATCATCATAAATTCTGAAAACAGGCAGTCAATCCAAGGGTCTTCTCTCCATGGTGTTCAAGAGTTTTGACTTCTTAATTTAATATTAAATTAAATATCAAATATCTTATGATTTAATATTTAATGTTTCTCATTGTCTCTAATTATAACAGGTTTATTGTTTCCAGTTTTCCACTTACCGCATTAATTGTATCATAATTTTGTGTCTATTTTAACATAAACTTTCCTATGAATGATAAACATCCCATCAATAAATGCTTGACATTTAGAATTTCACATCTCCACTGAATGTACTTTTTTTGCCTATAGCTTAGCAGAGATCCAGACAATATAAAACTTAGGTCAGAATTCTGACTTAAAGGAAATGAAAGAATTTCAATGAATTTGGGGTTTAAGAGAGAAGAGTTATTCTCTCTCTCTCTCTCTCTCTCTCTCTCTCTTTATAACTTGAAGAAAATGCTGAGCAATGCAATAATTCATTAAGAAATATTCTAAGAGGAGTAGATTTGGTAAAGAACAATTTTGACATGTTGAGTGTCAACTTTTCTGCTATACATAGATATGTGAAGTTTGGGAAAGAAAAATGTGCCTCAAATATAAATTTGAGGAGTCATTAGCTGAAGCAATGAGATAAAATCTTTATAGGAAAAACTGCAAATCGAGAAGAAAAAAAAAGATTCAAATCCCAAGGAATAATTTTTAAAGCATATTAAAAATTCAGCTCCAAAAAGGAGAATAATAATAATAATAATAATAAAACTAACCAAAGAGAACTCATTCCTGGTTTTCATGTTTTCTCAGATAAGGTTTCAGACACAGAAGAAAAGAGGCAGTACCCTAAGATCTATCTGAATTTTTGACCTACAGAATCCAAGTGCTTATAAAATGTCTTTTATTCTAAGCCTTCATATTTCAAGATAGTTTATTGAGGAGCAATATTAACCATATTCAGTAACCATAGAAGAGTATATAACTTCCAAAGTATAGAAAGTCTTTTTTAATTATTTTATAACACATAGTGAGTCACAGGCAGAACTTCTGAAAGAATGAAGTGAAGAACTGAAAAATCTGCTACATAAAAGCAACAAACAATTGCAGGAAATTATCAAAACCAACTTTTTAAGGGTTCTGAAATCTAACCACAGGCATGCAAATATCAAAGGAACATTTATTTTAAAAAATACAGAATCTCAGAAAAGCTAGCTTTGTGGTATTTTAACTGCTCCATGACTGCCCTGCTTTCGTTAACTCAGCAGCACCCTTGAAAACCAGCAGTCTGCTGACTGGTAGCTGTGAATATACAAAGGGTATCAACCACTCAATAATAACAACAACAACAAAATAACTCTACTATAAAATGGACAAATAATTGAATAGACATTTCTATAAAGATATAAAAATGTTCCACAAGCACATGGAAAGATGTTTAACATCAATAACCTTCAAGGATATGCAAATCATTGCCACACAAAGCATTATCTTCCTTCCCATTATCTCTGGTAAGTGAATAATTTCAGGGAAATTATTGGGCTAACTGAATATAATTAAGAACTTTAGATATGTAACCACTGAGGAATATTCACACTAATCACTAGGACATATTTTAAAAAGCAACCATGAGTTAACTGACATGGTAAATGTCAGTTGTTTTCATCTAAAATGGTTAAATATTTTCTTAAATCCATGCCATGCCTACCTGTTTGTGTTGATGCTTAATTGATCATCACTGATATGAGGATGTCATAGATACCACTAGCATTTCAGTTTGGTAATTCTGCCCACAGCTGGAGTCAGTGGCGCAGAGACAAGCACACAAATTAAAATAATTTCCGGAAAAAGAGTCATTTCCTCTATTATAAAAATATAAATAGCAAATCTCTCTTCACTTTTTGGAAAGCACTTTAGATTGTGTTACCAAGTTTGTCAGCTGCTCTCTATCAAATGAAGATCTTTTACTATCTTTACCATTTTCTGTGTTATGTGACCTTCATCCTATCAGGTAAAAATATATGCTTCTTGTATGTTTGTATGTAACATATAGCTACTAGTTAAAGAAATACTAGATTACAAATTGGAAAATGCAGTTTCTTAACACAGTTTTGTCAATTCAAGTTCCTTGAATATGTTGAATCTTGGTCACCTCATTTAGAATACTATTATACTAATGGGCTTGATTTAACTAATTTGCAAAATTAATATTCAAAAAAGTAAGATGATTAAGGTATTTTTTCTTTTGAGGGCATGGTTTTTTTGATATTCAAATTATTAATAAAAGTATAAATTATTAAAGTATTTATAAGATTCAGAAATAAAGTAATAATTTAGGCCACAGGAAAGATGAATAAATGCAAAACAATAAAATATATCTCTTGAGATATCAGTAATAGAAAATATAAGATGACCTAGAATATTAGTCTAAGAATATGCTGGCCCTATTGAGGTGTTGTAAAAATAAAATGGCAAGTAAAGAAATAGTAACTCAAAATTGCAGATGAGGGGCCTCTCTGGTGGCACAATGGGTTAAGCGCAGCAATATGAAGCTATCCAGAGCTGCTGTAGCATGAGTTCAATACCTGGCCAGGGAGATTCACACATGGCGCAGCAGACCTATCCTGCCTCGCCCACTGCTCCCCTCAGCAGTGTACTTCAGTCCATCTGCCTGTTCTGCTCCCCACTCTGTCTCTGGTGAATCCTCTCACCACCCCAAACCTCTGGCATATACCCAAGCTTGTATGCATAAATAAATACATCTTTAAAAAAAAATCGCTGATGAGAAAGTTAATACATTGGTAAAGGAATACAGTGATAGCGCTATAAATCAATGAAAAATCATCAAAATATGCACTGTAATAAACCCCTGGGTGGTTATAACATGATATTATTGAAAGCTGTAGCACTGAGGAAATCCATTTTTCTAACAATGGAGTTGTAAATTTAATTCTAATTGTCCAATTGTCCTAGGAAATTAGAATTCAAGTGGTGTAAAGTATATCAGAAATACACTTTAAATAGTATATTTGGTTGCTTTAAATAGTATGGGTGGTAGAATTATGGCAATTGTGGAGGTTTAGGGAAATGTCCTGAGTTTTCTGATGCTTTCCTGAAGAACTTTGAAATGTGGAATAAGACACTAGTACTTAGACCTTGAAAGGTAAGAGAATGGGAGGAAAGACAAGAAATAAACATGTGGTTCATGTGTGTCAAATACCATTCCATAACTTCACATCTAATGTGATCTTCCAATGAGGTGACTATCATTGTCCCATTTTATAGAAGAGGAGAATGACATAGAAGGAGGGAATTTTTCAAGCTCACAACAGTACTATAATGAGTGACAAGTAGAATACAAATCTACGCTTTTCAGATCCGCTTGTATTTGTTCTTTCCAATTCATTATGCTTCCAGTAGCCATTAAAAGACAGTGATGTTAATGCCTGGATAAATAATTTGGTATAGGGGCTTCCCTGGTGGTGCAAGGGTTAAAGTCTCAGCACTATCAAGGTACTGAAGAATGGGTTTGATCTCTGGCCAGGGAGCTAACCCCCATGGCACAGCAGACCTCTCCTATCTTGCCCACTGCTCCCCTCAGCAGTGTATTTCAGTGGATTTGCCTGTTCTGCTCCCCACTTCATCTCTAGTGAATTCTCTCATCACCCCCACACCTCTGGCTTATACCCCAGTTCTTGTATATATAAATAAGTTAAAAAATATTTAATAATAATAATAATAATTTGTCTTAAAGCAGTGAAGTCACATAGGAAGACAGCACTTCAGATGTGCGGGGTCTGTATCATCAAACTCCACATTTGCTGAGCATTGCAAAAAACTTTAAATAAGGCTATGAAGACATTTGGTCTATGAATATTACCACAGTTTTCTTTTACATTTTGATTATCTGAAAACAGATATTATATGGTAAATGATAATGGCTATTGGAATGGACAGAGTTCTCCACATTTGAACTTTGATAGAACACAAAAACAGAAAACGTAAAAAAAAAAAATCACAGTGGGTGGTTTTGATGGAGTTAGTAGAATAATACATGTCAATTGCACAATGGTGTGGTTTGGCTATTGGTAAAACAAAGTCACAAAAGAAGCAATGAAAGTATTAGATCGTGTGGACACTGTGAAGATTTAAAATGAGTGTTTGATCCAGAGTGAAGCCAGATACAAGTTGTAGATAATTTATAGAGATGAAAGCTGATGATGGTTAAAACATACAGGAGTGGACAGTATTTTAAGGAAACACGAAATAATCTACACAAATGGTGAAAACATCATATTATAATGGTTTATACACTGAGCTTGCCATCAAATAGACCAAAGTTTATATTATGGACCTGGGACTCCTTTATAGTTGTGAAAGAAGTTTTAGTTCTCTTAATGGTACACTGGATGGTAATATTATTTTCATACAGTAAAGATTAAAAGGGATAATAGTGGGGAGCAGGACAGGTGAATCCACTGAAACACACTGCAAAGATTAAAAGGGATAATGTAAGCAAAATGTTTATCAAATTGAATATCATATTGCAATAATTCAAGAAATGAAAAAAAAGGAACTATAAATAGAAAGGAGAAAAATGACAGGAAATAGTGGAGGAGAAAGAATACAAGGTTATGGCCAGAGGCAGTCAGTTCTTAACATGTCTCAGAATATGCCATGGACCTCAAATGACAGAACCATGGTGGCCATGGCAGCTTTATTATATATTGTGTAACGAATGGGAGGCTGAGTCTAAAATTGTGAAGGAGAGACCTTCACCTTTGTTAAATGTTGGTGAGAAGACATCAGTTACTGAAGAATAAGTTGCTGTATTCTAGGTACTAGGTTTTATTATTTAGTAGAATCCCATTTTGTCATTCATCAAACACTCAACTTCCAACTTTCATGTCTTCATGTTCCTCTGTAGTCATAAAAAATTAAGGCTCCTAGAGTTGGCCAGACCTACTGGAGGCAGTAACTAAGAGAACAATTAATAAAGGATTCAGATAATGAAAGTATGAGACTCAGACTTTAAAATAATTATGCCTAATTTGCTTAAATAAAAAATAAGTTTAAAACCTTGGCAGAGAAGTGAAAACCACAGCAAAGAGCAAAAGCAAAATTTTAGAATTGAAAAATAAAACAAAATTCAATACATAGTGAGTGTACAAGACGTTTTATAAAGATGAAAGATGCCAGAAAAAAATTGTGGAATGAAACAAGGGGAAATTAAAGATTGGGAAAGAGAAAAATGGTCCAGCAGGGGAAGATGAAGGAAAGGAGAAAGGAAGGGAGGACAAAAATAAGAAATGAATAAACAGGAAACAATTAGTAAACTGCTAACAAATAAGAACACATAGCAAAAAGTGAAGAAAACAATACCTGTGAAAGGACAAAATATTTAATTGGGAGCTGACTTCTCTAGCAACAACAGAAAAGGAATTCCCACAGAAAAGGAATTCAGAAAACAATGCAATGATATCTTCAGAATCATTTTCTTGTAATACTAAAATTTTCTTATAATACTAAAATATTAAATATGACCTAATTGAAAGATAAAATAATCAAGTATGATTTCAAGGGAATATGATGTAGCTCTAAAAAATTTGAATTTTGTTGAGGAGAGTAATATGTGGCATAAAAATTTAATCATATATTAATTTAAAAAACAGTAGAAATGAAGCTGCCCAAGGGAATGGGAAGGTAGAGGAAAGAAAACAGAGAGGAAAGGAAGCATAATGGATACCGGTGCTGTGGTGGTGGGTGCAGGTGCCCTGTGATAGCAACACCTGAAGGGGGAGATTCTATAGCTCTAAAGTACAAACAGGGCATCCCCAGTGGCGTAGCGGTTGGGCGCTGCGCTGTGTAGCTGTTGGCAGTGGCGACTCGAGTTTGACGCCCGGCCAGGGAGAATCCCACATGGCGCGGCAGACCTCTCCTGACTCGCCCGCTGCTCCCCTCAGCAGTGTATTTCTGATCTGCCTGTTGTGCTCCCCACTCTGTCTCTGGTGAACCCTCTTGCCGCCCCACACCTCTGGCCTGTACCCCAGCTTGTATGTATAAATAAAAAATAAATCTTTAAAAAAAAATAAAGTACAAACAACATTGTAGCCCAATGTTATCTCTATTAAAAAATAGTTTCAATTATGTGTGAGTATATATTTACATACATAAACTTTTTTAAATTGAACTTTGTTCGTTATGTATGTGCTACATTTTTAGTGTCTCTTGGTAATTTTCAAATTTGTACACACAGTACTTTTGTAATTGGGAATATTATGCTTTTAAATAAAAGATCAGTAATTCCAGTTGCTTTTCCTTTACTGTAGCTACATGTTCCTTCTCGGATCCTAATCTATGCTCAAAATATATGGGTCAATGCAGAAGAACCTGTGATGAAAGTGAAAAGCGAATAATGGTCTGCTTCTCACCGCATATGTTATGCTGTGTTGAGAGGCTATTTGAATATGATTAATCTTGAAATGGAAGTACATCTGATCGAAGAAGTTCTGTGTGCACCAGTGCAAAAAGGTATAAGACTATATTGACTAATTTAAAACTCTGTAATAAATATATGACCCAATATTGATATCTTCTTTTGTATTTGTTTATTGTGTATTTAATGGAATAAGGAAGGAACTTTGTTATTTTCTCTAAGATAGAGGTTTTGATAGAGGCACATCTGGTGCTGATTTCCTACGCCATGTTGGCTTCAATTGAGGAGTACTTTTGTTTTTTATGGCCCTAAACTTACGCAGTTGAATATTTTCCAGCTTAATCATGATCTCATTAGAAATTTGATTCACTGGACCTCCCTGGTGGCCAACAGGTTAGGCGCAGCACTATTAGGCTGTCCAGAGGTACTGCAGCATGAGTTCAATAACTGGCCAGGGAGAGTCCCACATGGCAAAGGGGAACTAACTCTCCTGCCCGCCCGCTGCTCCCCTCAGCAGTGTGCTTCAGTCGATCTGCCTGTTCTGCTCCCCACTCTGTCTCTGGTGAATCCTCTCACCACCCCACACCTCTGGCCTATACCCCAGCTTGTATGCATAAATAAATAAACCTTTAAAAAAATAGGCAAAGAGCTCAACAAATTTACCCTAACAATTACAAAATTAGTTTTTGAAAATGTTATGAATGGGAATTTCTATGTCAATGATCTCATGATATCACATTTAATTTTCTCATATTTTGTATTTATGAACAGTTTTATCTATGTCTTATGAGCAGTGAAAGGAATCATAGCAAGAATTTTTCACTGTGGTGATTTCAAGATAATTTGATCATGCTAGTCATTGTACAGTATATAGGTGGCCTAGATTAGTTAATTTCATATTTAAAAAGATTAAAAAGATTAGTTAATTTCATATTTAATTAAGTGAGTGAATATACATAAAGTGTTCAATACAGTGCCTGCAGCAAATATAACAAATATTAGCTCTTATTCGATGACAAGGGGTGTGAAGACCAGATAGATGAATTGAGCAGATCATTTCGAAACATATCAGTGGCATATAGAAAAAAACAAACAAACAAATTTGGCTACTCTAACTCCTAGATAAACACTCTTTCCAGGTACATAATGAGATACAATGGTCAATGGAAGTTACCTACAGTAGAGAAAGATGTCAACAATAATAAGGCTTTTTCATTTTCACACTAGTTTCTCCATTTACCTATTTCTATAATCCCTTAACAGTGGAGGCAACTTTTGCGGTAACTATTGTACTAGAAACAAAATATATACTAAAAACATTAGGCTAAGATGAATACCAACTTTTATTCATATTTTATTTTTTTATAGAGGTAACATTGATCTACACTGTTGTATATGATTTAGAGTATAGGGTCCCCCCATCAGGTGGTGTTACCACACCTCATTACCACACTAATGTTTTAATAGCACTATTTGGAATAAGAGTCACTTCTAATCTGTAACTTCACTTGAATAATTATTAAGTCTTTGAAACTTTGAACCAATATTAAGAGTAAGGACAGTTCAGAGGACACATTCAATTTTTGCAAATTTGTTACAGAGACTGATTCTAGGGATTCAACAATTTCTTGTATGTTACAACCACTGAATAATCTTGCAGAGTTCTATGTTTCTTGGATCAGCAATTAAGTGTAATGAGGTTTATCACATTTTTTTTTATCTTTGTACTCTAAGAGTAGAAAAATCTAGGGCCATTAAATTGGGAATTTTAATTTTGCTTCTCTTTAATGGGCTGTGGTAACCACAATTCCTAATAATTCTGTAACTTCCAGATCCTAAAACAAAAGAATATTCAAAGCAAAGAAAAGCAAACTTTGACTTGGATCTTTTGCTGAATATTCCTTCATAAAAATGATAACTGATCTTCTTACAGATGCCATCCAAATAATTCGTTTTCTTATTAAAATAATTGATGGTGTCACCACTCAGCATCTTGCAGATGCAACAGTACAAACACTGTTATTTGGTTGTGTATGTGTGTTGTGAGTGTACATATTCACTGTGAAATTCTCACATACCTTATTGTGTCTCTAAGCTCCAGATCACATGTGAATTATTCAGCAAATAATTCTTTCTTTTGGTAATGATGAGGAGAGCTTTATCAATGGCTGTAAATCATGGGGGAAAAGATGATTCAGCGGCAAAAGTAATACATTAGGAAACAAGAATTTCTGCTACTTTCTAAATTCAGTGGTTCATATAGCTTTTTAAGAAACAGAAAAAATGCAAGGATTAAATTCTCATGTTTATATTTCTCAGGTGTCCATAGAAAATTTCCTGTGATATGAATTTCTAGATGACTAGTCATTAAAAATAATAATAATCTGCTATGGATTTCACCAGCCCTTTCCATTTCCAAGATGAAAGCAATGTCCAGTACTTTTGCCGCAGGCACTGCTGAACAGGAATGTTAAGTTTTGAAAAACATGAATGACTAAGCTCATATCACTGCAGGGAGAGAAGTATAGAAAGATATTCTCTCTACCTTTCTTTTAAGACTCCAGAGCTGTGGACTTAATTGACACTCTTCAATCATGAAGATGCCTGTCTTCTTTTTTTTACTTTTCTTTCTGGCCCCATTGCTACCAGGTAAAATGCAAATGTTAATTGAGTAAGTGAAATATTTTTCTGGAGAGAATCTTGATTGATGTCAACTGGAGATAAAGGAATGAATTAGCTTTGATCAAATACTTTGTTCTCACTTAGTATGAATTTGTTGTCTAGAAATTTGGGTAGAATATTAAAATACAGCTACCTGAATTCTTAAGAAATAATGAGCTATTGTGTGTAGCAAAGTGTCAATAAATTTTCCACTAATTTACCTTAAGTGGTAGTCTTGGCTATATTACATTACATGATTTACTCTGAGAACTCTCATTTATAAAAATTTGGTGTTTTCAATGGATTTAGAATATAAGAATTTATTAATGGCTCTGTTGACTCAGGTCCAATTATATAGCAATTGATATTAATCAGATAATGAAATAAGCCTGGCTTTTAAGTTTCTGATACGTGGATTTGGATTTGGCTTTTGCCACCTTTTAACAATATAAATCTATCAGATTTATTTAAATTCCTCCATCATCAACTCCTTCATCTGTGAATTAACAACAAGTCTACCTCATAGCATTATCATGAAGAATTGTGTTACACAAATATGCAAAATTCCTGTAGACTGGTATATTATGTATTATATTATATATTATATTATATAGATTAGGTTCTTCTTAAATAGTATAGTTTCTTTTACATTGTATTGAAACCTCTTAAAAAGAAAGTAACCTCTTGGTACCTCATTTTGGAAAGAGAAGCTCTATTTTGACATTTATTATAGGAGACAGTGGAGACAATATTTAACCTGTTGGGTTTTATATACTTGGGTTTTATACTCTCCTTTGTAAGCCATTATATTCATCACTCTAAGATTAGATTAACAGCCAAACAGATGTGTTTTGATGGAGATGATTAGAAGTGCTATTTTGGCACAGTTCAAGTTAGTTGAAATGGGAAAAGCATTTTTCTTGTGTATACAAGTACACTGTATACAGTCACTTTATACACATCCAAGGGAAAAAAATCCACTCAACATAAAAGGAAAACAAACTAAACAAAGCAAAAAATCTCTAAGTCTGATTTAGCAGTGATTTATTATTTCAATGATTAGTTATTTGAGCTCCAATTTCTATCCCTTAGCAGTGTAAATGAAAGCAACTGCTCTAAGAGTAAGTCTAACTTTGAGTAAATTAAAAACAACTCAGCTAGACCTTAGTATTTTGGATAAAATATTCAAATTATTTGTAGTCTTTTATAATTAAAATAACTTTTCTCAGATGGAAATTATGAAAATTATTGATGTATTACATCCTTCTAAACTAAGGACAAGTTGAATTAAAACCAGGTTTTACTTTATTCTAACCCCAAACAGGGATTTTCTTAAAAATAGAGAAAACTGATATATAAGACAACCACATTTGGACAATAAAATCTTACCTCCAGTTATGTTGTCATGATTTACACATTTCCCTTGTGTCAGTAACTTTTGAAAAAAAAATATGTAAAAACTTTCAGGACATTTTCAGTATCTTCAGGCACCTTTGAGACTTGTGTGTGTGTGCGCATGGTTTCATCTAAAAGTTGAAAAATTTACAATTCTTTTTTGTGCATAAATGAATTTTTATATGATACAAGAGCTGTTATCTAGAGAGTAGCTATTTGTTGTTTTTGTTACTAGTGGAAAAATGCTAATTTAGAAATCCCACTTAAATAATGCTATTCTTTTTCTCATACTGCTGCTTGACAGCTGTCATCTTCTGTTATTTGTAAATTCCAATTAAGTCAACATACATACTTCACACCCCTCTTGTAGGACAGTATAATTTGAGGATGCATTTTTAAGCTGGTGAAATAATGTCTTTCCCTCTGGCATCAAAGGCAATAAATAGCATCTCTCTAGATAATATAAATAAGGAGACAATGTTAATTTATACAGTGGAATAGTGTTATCATATGGGCTACCCTAGATAGCAAAAAATATACATAATATGGGTTTAACTTTTGTCCTATAAAGGTTAGTTACTCCAAGTAACGGACAAATTTTATGCTAACATTGTTTGACTAAAATCAGAGGACACTAAAATATCATGTCATCAACAGCATGACTTTCATCACAATTGGGTCCCATATGGTAAAATGCTAGGAAAAGAGAGAACATTGATTCACATACCTTGTTTTCTCATCCTCGACAATTGACCATTATGTTTAATGCTTTCACTTTACAGTCTTCCTTATTGGCCTATTTAAAAATACAAACATTTTTTGAAGAGGTAAAACATTAAGTCCTCTACTCATGTTATGAATGAGTTCAATAGTGAGTATGTTGTGGTAATGTGAGACTGAGTACTTGACAGAAGAGAGGACTCTGAGGAAAGGACTCATGAGGAGAAATGTGGCCAATTTCTCCTTCTTCACTGCCTGTCTAAGCCTGGTCATGAATGACATCACTAGAGATAAAAGCAGCCCCTTCTTTCCTGACAAGCTTCAGATCTTTGTGTGTGTTCCATGAACCCCATTTATCCCAGTGTTCCCTGGGGTTATCTTCACTCTTCCCATGAAAGAGAATCCTGAAGATAAAAACATAATAGCAATTTTAAAACAAACTAATTGTTCTATTTTTTTAATCCCAAACCAAAGATATTTATTTTTAATTAAAGAAAAACACAGTCAGCTGGATAGAGGAGACATAGAAATATATGCTGTCCATTCTAAAGCCATTCCAGAGTAGATTCAAGTAGTAACTACTTAAAAATTCTCATGGAGCACTAAGTTTTAGCTAATAGTGAATCCAGCTGAGAGTGGAAAAACAGTTGCCTATGAAGCAGGAAATATCACAAAGTTGTCATTAGCAGAAAAATAGTAAAAGAGATTACATAAGTTCCTACTGCAGGGGGAAATCTTTGCATATTCAGATGCTATAAAATTTCCATGACATCATAGTTATAAGAAGTCTAGAATGGTAAGACATGTAGTGACTCAGTGCTTTATGTGATTTCTTTTCCTTTTTTCTTTATCAGGGAAATGTGCCATGAAAGACACCTTTAGTTGTTTTCTCAAGAATGGCAAATGTATACATGAGTGTCATGATTTTGAAAAACCAGTTGGTATCTGCACAAAACTAAATGCTATATGTTGTATAAAGAAGTCTGAAATTAAAATCATCATCACTGAAAATTAAAGCACAGTGAGTATAAGAACTAGTAAGAAATGGAAATGAATTATTAACCATTCCTGCTTCTCATCAGTTTCTTGTTTACATGGCATCATTTGAGGAACTAGGTTATTTCCTAAGACTCTGATAATAGCAAGGAACATATGGTATGTTGGGTAGTTATTTGTAAATACTTCATCCTTTTGGGTATTAATTCTCAATTAATTGGCATAACTAAATAATAATAGCAAATGGCATAAAAAACATTATTATTACCAGGGATTTTCATTTCAATTCAAAGTTATCCAAGCTGATGGAAGTGTTTCTGCAAATAAGGAAAGAGTTGAGAGAGATCGAAGAAATGAAACCCAATAGGTCATGGATCAAAGGACATGATTCACTGCAAGCCAGAAACCCTAGTATCCATTTAAACCTTCAGTTTGTTCTCTTAAAGGGAGAATTTTAAAAATAGATTATATCTGCAACTAAGGCATAGATGTACACAATGAAACTAAGCAATCCAGGAGGCCTGGGGCCTTCCTATTCTGGAAACCTAGCACTGGTGAAAACATCTGTAAGACAAAATTCTAATTAGACTGTGTTGGTAACCAAACAATGAAGGCTTAATTTTTTCTCTTGTCACTTTTTTTTTTTTTGGAAAAATTTTCTAGATTGAGTCTAGCAACAGAGACTTTTAAGTTGACTCCAGCAACATAAGACTATAAAAAGATAGAAAACTCTATATAACTCCTCAAGCTTGTATAAGTAGATTTCAAACCAATTTTTATTTGAGATTTTAATTTTCAAACAAAATTCTATATATGAAGAACAGCTTATTACCTATAGCCAGGACAACTAATTTCAAGATTTTCCATAGATCTCTTTTACATAAAAGTTTATGGTTCTTGCATAAAAAAAATAACTAGTTTGGGGATCTAAAAATTTTAAAGAACTAGCATAATCAAAGAGCAATCTATATGTATACAAGCACACACACGCACACACACACAACGTGGGTATGAATTCATATGTATATACATAGGAATAGATATAATAGGTAGATGAAAGATAGAGATAGATTTGCTATTAATCTAATTTACAAACAATGTTTTTGTGTATTTATAATCACCAACCACTTCCAATCAGCTTTTTACTAGATCTTGACAAACAAATTAAATAATACCGACATAGGTACTTTTATAAAATATCCACAAAATTAATACCTCTCACTACCACAGTTACTGGGGCACATAAAAGTGTCCACAAAAAAAATGTTGCTTGCCCAATCTGCACTATTAAGTAAGTCATATCCACCAAAATCCTTCAACAATGTAGTCAGTCAAACTTGCTCTATTCAAACTCTGATGTTAGAACACAACTACATTACTGCAGGGCTGGAGAAAGGCACAAACATCACTGAAGCCATTACTTAACTGGGGAGCTGGCCACTTTGTTGTGGAGCCAGAAATCTGTTGTTATGGTGGTTATTCTCACATCTGATAAAGAGATCATCTACTTTGGCCCTGTGGCAGCTGCTGATGCACATTAGCCAACTGCAAGGTAACTGCTTTAACTGGCAGTCCACCTTGCCCAAGTACAGTCTTTAGTATTTGTTAAAATTCCATGTCTTCCTTTTTCTTTTCTGCTTCTTGAGTGCAAAGGAGCAAAGAAGAAAAACATTCAAAATAAAGCTCTTTATAACTGCATATATTGCCAAATGCTCTCTGGGACAGAGGCTATGAGAATACCTAAATGGGACTCTAGCTCTCAGAATGGGACCTTGACATACACACTGATATTGGGACATCTTTACAATTACTGAAGTTAACTTCAGCAGCCCAATCTTAGCTGTTACTTAGTCTGAAAGTAATTTCTGTTAAATAGTAAATGTATAAGCCTCTAAACTAATGAGAGTACATGAGGGAGGTTCTTTCATTGTGTGCTTTTTAATGAGGATGAGAGGCATGTAGGTAAATCAATAAACTACTACAGCTTGGGAAGAAGAATGATTAGAAGGCATTCACACAGAGAAAGCTGATGGAAGACTGTTGAGATGATCCAGGAGGTACACAGGTAAATACTTGATCTAAGAGGAATAGTAGAGATTTGAAACATTCTAATAACTGTTTTATCCTCAATGCTCCAGATATTGAATAAAACAATAGTAAGACTAAGAGAAACCATGTTATATTATTAGATTTTATACTTTTTAGTATTAGCTTAAAAGTATATAAATATATAGATATCCTCTTTATGGTGTGTAGGGGGAAAAGAGCTTTATTGTTCTCCTAGTATTTATCAATAGTTTATAGTTTACAAAAATCAATATATAGCCACAGACTACTTTTTATGTGGAATTAATCAATTTTAGGACAGGATAGAAGGCAAGTTCTAAAATAATACTTTAAAATTTCCACAAGTTTTCAATCATCCTCATAGTAAAGTCCAGCTCATTTAACAAGTTTTAAAATCTCTCCACCTTACCTTATACTTTATAGAGTTCACTAATGTTCAACTTCTTTCAAAATATCAACTTCTTTACAACTCTTTGCATATACAGTCCAATCTCCCTAGAATGTTCTTCTTTCTTCATCTGAATGACTAATCCTTTAGCCTAATCTGAAAAATCATTACCTTTGAGAAGACTTAATAAATCCCCTCTCATCCCTAAGTGGTCCACGTGCTTATTCTGTAAAAGCACTTTATCATTCATAACTGTAGTAGTCCTTTTAGGAATCTGTAGGACTGTGTTTCCCATTAAGCTATAAACTTCATAAAGGTAAAGAAAGAATCAGTCTTTCTTAACTGCTATGACAATCTTCGGACCAAATACAGAACCTCTTCTATAGTGATTTTTCAGTAAAAGAAAAATGAGGTAAATAAATGAAATTATAATCAGAAAAGACATATAGATGTCTAATAGACAAATGAAAAGAAATTTATCATCTTATTCTTAGGGAAATGCAGGTCATAACAACAATGAGATATCACCTGATACCTGTGAGAATGGTTATTATCAGAAGGCCAAGAAAGAACAAGTATTTGCATGGATGTAGAAAAAATAAACATTCATACACTGTTTGTGGGAATGTAAATTGGTGCAGCCATTATCAAAAGTAGAATGGAGATTCCACAAAAAAAAAATGGAATTCCATATGAACCCATTATCCACTTCATAGCCAAAGATATGAAAACACTAATTCAAAGAGATATATACTATTGCATGTTCATCACATATTATCCACAACAGACAACAGTTGGAAACAACCTAAGGGTCTATTGGCAGATCATTGGATAATTAAGATGGAGTATATATGCACAATGAAGTACTACTTAGTTATGTAAAAAAAATATGAAATCCTGCCATTTGGAACAGCTTGAATAAACCCACTATATATTATGCTAAGTGAAATAAATCAGACAGAGAAAATCACTGTACAATTTCACCTCTACATGGAACACAAAGAAGCAAAAATGAACAATGCAAAAACAAATTGTTAGCCCCTAATAACAAAATAGTGGTTATCAGAAAGGAAGGGAGACCAGGGTTGGGGAAGTCAGGAAGAAAGTGTCAATTTTATGGAAAAGGATGGAAAATAGACTTAGGGACAAACTTAATGTAGTATATACAGGTGCTAATCTCTAATGTTGTAAAAACCTGAAACCTATGTAAAGTTACAAACCAATATTACTTCAATTGAAAAAGAGAAAAGTATAGGGAGAGATAAAAATGTGTAGAAGGAAATATAAAAATATTATTTATTCTGGACCACAAAAAGCAGATAAATCCCCAGGTTCAAAGTCACTAACAATGATTCAACTCTTGTTTTAGCCATTTGCAATCTGCAAAGGACAAGGTTGTTCCTTAGCCAGGATATGGACAGTATGAGATGTCTAAGCAAGATATAAATATTATTGTCCTGCTGCCTGGTAATTCTGCTCTACAGTCAGAGTGCAACCATGCCTGCAAATCAACACACCTATTGTGAAAAGTAGAGGACAAACAACTAGCTTGCTAATATGTTTGGCTCCTTTGACACTGTTCTGATCCTAGTTCATGTGCATTTCCAACACCTTACCAAATAAAATTAATCCATGGATGAACATTCACTGCTCCTGTGTATATCTGTTGATCATTAAGCATTGATTATTAAAGCAATATTTTCATTTTACCTCCAAAATGATTCAAAGTAGTGATTAAGAAACTAGAGATATCTCTCGGAGTGAAAATTTAGTTTTTTGCCAAATACTTCTGGGCCATACGAGCAACTTGCACTAGTACTACACACAAACACACACTTGCCCTTAGAAAGAAGCATCAAATAGTATTCAAATTTGTTCATAATGAATGGGTCTAATATTAACTATACAATTCATTTTAGAGATCCAAGTGTTCCAATACGCTTAGTTCAATGACAGTATAAAATCTTTCATATTCCTTTGGCTTTGGCACATAAATAGACTAAGCACAAGCATTTCTTTTTTTGTGGGGTTGATGGCCCAGACTTCACATGCATTCATTTTGCAAACATTAAGATTAAAAGATAACATAGTACTTTAGTCCATCCTCCATCTTAGACTTGAATGATTTTTTCACACGTTCCCACCAAGTAGTTATCCAACTTCTTCTTGAATAATCCCAGTAAAAAAAAAAATTTACAACTTCTCAGAGCAACTAATTTAATGTCTAAATGGCTAATCTAGAAGATCTAATCATCTTCACCATGATCAGTCTCAATCTATACATTCATATCTTTTTTTCTGTACTTTGAGATTATATGTAGCAAGTTTACCTTCCCAAGTCCAATTTTCATACAGCTTAAGATATTTTGATAGTGTCATTTTGTATTTTGTGTTTCTCCCAGTTAACATTTCCTTTATTTCCCCTCATATAATGTGCTTTCACATCCTCACGTCATTCTGGCACTGCTGTATCAATGCTACTCTGACATTTCCATTATATTCCATTTTCTTTCCTAAAAACAAAAGCAAGATTCTCGAAGTATTTGACTATTGACAAAACATCCAGTTTGAAATTATTAGTGTCTGCTCATGCATTCCAATAAGGGATAAAGTAATTTTTTAATAGGTTAGCAAAGCCAATATTTTCTTTCTTCCTTTTCTGCTAGAGAGACACACAGAATACAATGTTAAGGCAAACTGATAATCTTTTCTCAAAACCACATCCATTTCAGAAATAAATTCTGCTCATCTGTATTTTGTGATTGATTCCTCTGGCATTGTCATATGCATTCCATATGTGCACATACCGTGCATGCATACACACTTATATACATACATACACACACAAACTTTGCAAGCTTTCTAATGTCCTGTTGTTCTGTTTGTGATCCTTGTTGCGTACTACTAACTGACAGTTGCAATATTATAAGTTCAAAGTGCTTCTGCCTTCCAGTGATATAAATCCTCTCTTCTTAATGATTGCTTTGGCAAGGTTAGATTTTGGGAGTATCTTTCTTTACCAGTTTGAACTCACTATCCTTATCACTTCCCACCCTTTTAATTCCTTTCTGAATTGTTGATAGCTATCAATATTGCTCAAGACAGAATGAAGTGAAACTGCCATGAAGCAGAGAGGGTTTGTATCTATAACCTGTTTACTTCAGGGAAGGCTGGAGGGCAACTCACTTCCCTTGGGTGGACTTGGTAAAGAACTAGGATGAGTGTGTTTGGGGAGTCATCCCCAATCTACATCAGAGGCTTAACTGTGCTTATACATCACCGTATATGATAGAATACATTAGATGATAAATTTTTCAGCAATTTTAAGTTTTGCATTTTTTATTACTATAACAGCATAATATAGGAAAGCAACCTCTGTGGAAGTTACCTTTGTAATTTACTTTGTGCATTATTCTCTATCCCTACCAAATATCATATTTGCCTAGCTGTTTTCTCTGTAAAAGAAAACTTGTCATAATTTCAAGATTAAAAGTCAGATTAAAATACAGTTTCATAAAACTAAAACCACATCTGGTACAAGGTGTCATGGGAAAGATAAAGGGGAGAGCTAGAAAAGTTTTCATGTCAACTGTATAGTCTCATACCTCTGTAAGAGAAAAGGTAGCAAAAGCCTCAGGGTCCCTGTAAGGCAATTTTATGTGATTTGTCGACTCTTCTACAGAGAAATTAAACAGCAAAGAAAGAAAAAAAAATAAACTTAGGTCAGGACCTGACTTTCAGAAATTCTCTTTCACAAACCATGTGAGTAACCATAAGCCTGGTGAGGACAGCCATTCTGGTTCTCTGCCTTCCCATCTTTGAAACAGAGTTAAACTGAATGACTTTGGATGATAGTTCTTCCATTCTATATTGTTAATTCTAAGAAAACCATTCCACAACATAATTCTGGAACAACTCTGACACCAGCATTTTAATCCGAAGATTATGAGATGTGTGTTTCTATAGATGCCTGGATGAGCATGGGCCCATGTGTTGCATGTGACTTTGCCTCTAGAAAAATGCTGTATGGGATTGTTTCCTAGCATAGAAGATACAATATTAGGAATAGTAAACTGCATTATCCCTTGCCTTTGACTTATCTCTCATCTCAATTATGACCATGAGAAATGAACAAGTGATGGAAGGTTCAGAAAACTCTGGTTTTCAACAGTGATTTGAAGCATCCGGATATATGTGGATTCTGTCAAATACTGTCACATACTTTGGGGACAGCATACTATCCCCATAATCTCATCTGTCTTGGAAAAGTCACAGCACTGCAGATTGATATGGTGGCCACCAAGCTAGACTCAATTGCACTCTGGGGAAGTCATTATCATAAGCATTTCTTACAGCTCAAGTCAATCTTGTCTAAGCAGATTAAGAAGGTATGAGCACTAGTCAAGTATACCATAGGAGTTATATAATAGCATTGTTATACAGTGGTATTATTTTTCATATGATCTGCAGTGACAGTAGAGTCTCAGTTCTTTAAATTAGTAAAAGAGCTGCAAGAACTATTTTTTTTGTTTAGTAATCTTTAATATCTGTAGTTGCTTTAATTGGTTTGCCAAAACCTTATATTTATTCCATCTTCATATTGTATTTGAATGCCGTAAAGTAGTACAGGGATATCTATAGGCGCTACTCACTGATGTGATTTCTCTGACAATACTCATTCCTAACGGGTTCTGTTGATTTAATTTATTATTCTATCACAAAATAGACTTCATTTAAAAAGATTTGTTCATTTTTAACAAATATGCCAGAAATAGATCACTAAAATTTAAATGAAAAATTGAAATGTTCTTTTTTTTTTTCCACTTAAGAGTCTATCCTTAGTTTGGGGTTAAGATTTGTTATTGTGGGCCTCCCTGGTGGCACAGAGGTTGAGCACTGCGCTGTGGAGCTGTTGGCAGCGCACGATGCGGGTTCGATGCCCAACAGGGGAGAAAACCACATGGTGCAGCGGACCTCTCCTGCCTCGCCCACTGCTCCCCTCAGCAGTGTATTTCTGATCTGCCTGTTCTGCTCCCCACTCTGTCCCTGGTGAACCCTCTCACCGCCCCATGCCTCTGGCCTGTACCCCAGTTTATATAAATAAATCTTTTTAAAAAAAAAAAAAAAAAGATTTGTTATTGTAAGAACTGCCATTGTTTATCTACCCATAAATAGCTATTTTTTCCCTTAGTAACTTAACTACTCCTTCTCCCAAATAATCATTTTTTCCATAATAATCAATAAAGGATTTAATTCATGCATTTATTAAATTAAAATTATTTTAGCAGCTCTGATGGAATAATTTATAAAATATTTGAAGCCTTAGACGCTACTATTCACATATTATATTCCAAATACCTTCCTCATACTAGATTATCAATAGAAGGCTAATTTCTATTTTTGATACTTCAACTGATGTCAAATTCACATATGCACCTAAATTTTCAGCTTTAAGCAAAATTCTTCATAATTCATTCAAGTAATGAGCTGGTGTTGTAATAATGGAGTACTATCAAGTTCATCGTATTATGATGAAAAAAAGGTGAAATAAGTGTAAAAAAGTTAGAAAAATTAAATATTGATTCTAAGAAAATCTTTAAAATTTTATATAAAAGACAACTTATATTTTCAAAAAAAAAGTATCCAAATTATCTGAAGAATGACAAGTCAGGTCTGCTATAATACTCTGATTTCCTTCAGGATTATTACTGTAGTCATGTCTCCCAACTGATTCCTATAAGGTAAGGGGCAGACATATTATTTACCTCCCAACTCATTTGGGATACATCAAGAAGTTTAGAATGTCAGTCCATACAAGATAAGTAAATGTGGGCAGAATCCAGTGGGAAGACTGAACAATGTAAAGTATAAGACTGAAATTCCCTAAATATAATTTATAAAGATAACTCTAGGGTAGAAAATAAGTTAATTTTAGCTAAAGAATATTATAAATAATTATTCTGTAAAAAATCATATAAAATTATTACTTCTAAGAAAAATCAATTCACCTCTAACACTCAAGAATCATTTGCAATTTATTTCCTTCATCTTACAAACCCATTTAAGTTACTCATACTTTCTAAAAAGTCTCCCTTAACCTTGTTTTCCCTCTAACTCTTATCTGTCTTTCTCATCATAAAGATAAAGCATCTTTAAACTTTACCCAAATAGGAATTCACCTGCTTAACTTTCACTTCCTTTCTTGGTGCTATTGTCACTTAGCTCCCTTTCTGATACTGACATTTAGGACTCTTTTACTGAGTTTTCCTTTCCACACATTACTGGAAATGGCCTGTTAATATATTTTTTGTTCTAGATCCTTACCAGACATTATTAATGACCAGGATATCGCTAAATGGACTTCACTTCTCCATCTCATTGGAACAGACTTTGAACAACTGTACTAATTACATCATCAGAGAAAAGAAAGAGGAATGAATTGGGTTAGCATCTTGTAACTCTATATCCATTCTTTAACTTATAAGGTCATTGATATTTGCTTAGAAGTTTCTTAATTATAAAAACTCAGACAAAAATGTAAAAACTCAATTTACTTATAATGAAATATCAGTCCAATTTATTTTTCTAGGGTGATCTTATTCTAATTCACCATTCCTAAGTGACTACATATAATAGTCCTAGGGTTTCTCTTAAATATACTATTAGGAATTCCTTTCACCTCTCTTTTGCATTTCTTGATTCTTAGTCTTGATTTATTCTTTTTTTTGTTTGCATATTATTTTATGGTCATGGGTTATGCCTTTCCTGAAAGAGTGAATGACAAATAATTTTTGAAAATTTATATGGTAACAAGTGTTTTTTATCTTAACATCAACCTGTATTTATAGCCTTGAATAGTACATAATTCTTACTAGAAAACTATTTTCACTCTTTTCCAATATTCCTTCAAATTCTATTACATTCCTTTATAACTTAAGTGGAAAGAGCTAAGATATTTTAGGACATGAGAATACTGAATTATATAATTATTGAGAATATTTTTCTATTCATAAAAGCTAAACCAAATTGAGTTTTGAGGACTTTTAAAAATTGAGATTATAGGAAAATATTCCATTTAGGCTGAATGTCAATAAGTATGTTACCTGATGTTACTTCACGTATTTCTTTCTTTTTATTTTGAAAAACAAGATCAACTACATAAAGTTTCATGAAGAATATATTGAATACCTGGGGGCTTTCACCTGGATGAAGTTATTGTTAAGTTTTTGCTACCTATACTTTTCCTTTCTTTCACTTTATCTTAATAGATGTATGACATGAGTAATATGATATCTATACCTATATAGTACGTGTATTCTTTATTTACCTATTTATTGACTAATTATTTGAGTATATGCCCTTAGAGAAGGAAGACAATATAAAATTAAATAAATTAAAATTGATGCAATACTATTGTCTAATATAAAATTCATATTCAAATATCTCATTAGTCTTCTTTAATATGATGCCTATCCTAAGCTCTTCTTTGTCTTTTTTGACACTGAACTTTTTAAAGAATACTTTATTTAGTTCAGAAAACATTGTTTTATTGTCTATTCCTTGCTTTTTATTTTTTCTTCCAGATGAGTGTCTGATATTATTTAATTTTGAGCAACAATACTGTGTAAAATGTCCTTTGTAGAACATCTCATCAAGAGACACATAATATCAGATTTCTCCATCATTCATGATGTTAACTTTAATCACTTGGCTAAAGAGGTGTGCTCCAGAGATCCCCAGGATAAAGAAATTATTTTTTTAAAAAGATTTATTTTTTATTTATACATACAAGCTGGGGTACAGGCCAGAGGCGTGGGGTGGCGAGAGGGTTCACCAGAGACAGAGTGGGCAGCAGAACAGGCAGATCAGAAATCCACTGCTGAGGGGAGCAGCGGGCGAGGCAGGAGAGGTTTGCTGCACCATGTGGGACTCTCCCCTGCCGGGCGTCGAACTCCGTCGCCGCTGCCGACAGCTCCACAGCGCAGCGCTTAACCGCTGCGCCACCGGGGAGGCCCCAAGAAATTATTTTAAAAGATAACATTTTTCGGAATCTGAATAAATGAGAAAAAGCAACAGGTATGTCTCTGGGTTTCAGAAGCTGAGCTTTCAGTATAATCAGAATTTCTTGATGAGATTATCCATCCTCATGATAAATATTAAAGATATGTTTTGAATGGAAATAAGAGAAGGAAAATTATAACAAATCTAATATACATGTGTAAATTGCTTAATTCTGGAATTTATTAAAGAATTATGTCTCCTCTGTTGGTAAAAGGTGTATGTTCCTGTTCAGGCAAGATTGCTTCCTATCAGTATGGTGTCTTCAATTTGTTGCTTAAAAAGCAGGTATGACTTTTTCCTCCGTAGCCCCCAGTGATAGACACTGTGACAGCTACTCTTAAAAGATGGGCACATATTTCTTTCTTAAGATTCTCTTTTCAAAGAACTGCCACATAATTTTAATACAATTTAATCAGAAAGGGGCGATCTGGGTTAACTTCATTATACATTCACACATTCAATCACACCAGCATCACTTTTCAAATACCATCTCTTACAAATGGATGCTGTTAACTTTCTCAACAGTAAAGCCACGACATGTGATTTCCACCCATCAGTGGAGACTTAATAAATCACCCAACATATTACAGTTTCACGCCAAGTTAGCACCTTCATCAGAGAATGAAATTAGCAGAGCAAATCCTGGCTAATTGTGAAAGATGCTAATTACCCACTCACCCTGTAAAATAAGGCATGAGTGATGTGTGGCGAGACCAGCACAAAGTCATGAACACTTGGAAATGCAACACTTAAATAAAGCCTAAAACTGCTTATGCAGAGAGAAATGGAGACCAGACAGTGAGTAAAAATATACAGCTGGTAAAGGAAAAAAAAGAATTAGCAAGGATTTAAAAAATCTCATTTTAGAACTATATCAAGACTAGTGGTGACCAGGGATTCATTATGGAGCCTTTATTTCTAGGTGTCCAATGCATATCCCATCTGACCATTACTAGGAACAAGTCCTCCTGTGTTAATAACTGTTCTCAGCCATGGCATGGGATAACTGTGTAAGAAATAACCTCAGTTCAGATACTCCTGAGAGGGATTAGGGAAGAGTCAACATTACAGACTGGCAGTAATTAGCTCCCCTGCTGTGGTCTACAGATAGGATAGGAGTTGGACAGGCCACAAAATGTGAAACTTGAGCCACATTTCAGAAGCTGCCAGTTCCTTCTGATTTGACTGAGAAGACTGGTGGAGGTGATATGGGAAATTTAGTATTGTCACTGTCAATGTGGCACTCTGTTTGGATGGGAGACTCTACCTGAAAGTTGTCAGTTTATCACCTTTCACTAGCACAAAGGTCATACTAAGAAGAGAAGAATGTCCTTTCCTAATAATACTGTGTTTAGGGTGTGATTTTAAAAGAAAAGATGTATCACACAGCATGTACTAGCTTTTTCTACTCTTCCTACCTGCTGTACAGATCTGAGCAACAACTTAAGATTTCCATACCACCAGTCCAAATGAAAAAAGCCAATGCTCCCTTTTGTCAGTTTATGTCCTACACGCTAAATTTGCTTATGAAAGTCTGTTGTTACTTTACATTTAATTGAAATTGCCCTGACTAATGACTTGTGCAAACCACTAAAGCAATTATGCCACTACAAAGGTAATCCTTGAAAGAGATTGCATTGTGGTTAATTTGTGTAATGATGCAAAGGTGATAAATTATGAAATCCCCAAAGAGGCAATATGGAAATTTTCTAAAAGGCGAGCTTTGAGAGACAATTTAAAACATCAATGTGACAAAAAAAAAGTATAGAAAAAGGGTAAAGTATATCATCTTTTTCATAAAAAAGATTGAATTAAAGATACAAATGTGGTCATATATACCATAATTTGTAGGAATCCTATGTAATCCAACTACAGACAAACCATAAAATAGAGAATTTCTGTTTTTTCCACTTTTCTTTGTACTAACCATTAGTAATAATATAATATCAAGATAAAAATGGCTGCTCACTTTAATCCATGACTATCATTTTCATGATAGTCATTTTCATGTAATGGTTTACATGTTCTGATAGATTCTATATTGAGAGCAATTTCTTCAACACAATTTTCAAGTCTGAATATCCTCTCCCAAGCAGACAAAGAACACTACAAAGAAAATCTAGATAAAACCTATTGTGTAAAGGAGTTAATCTTCCCATTATTTTGTGTAAATAATAATTTAATCCACTTGAGAATGCAGAAATAAAGATTTGACTTTCACCTGTTTTTTCTATCAGTACCTATTCTTCTAAAATGAAAACTTAACTCTTTTTAAATAAATAAAAAGTGTTTTCAATTACCTTAACATTCACAATACTAACCTTACAAACTTGACATTTCAGAATATCTTTTCTCCATAAAATGCCCCATGTTTTACAAATTATATCATATGTAAGTATTCTCACTGCACTAGAAACATCCTCTCCCCAAATTTTCTACTTGCTGAAATTGTCCTCCTTCTTTAAACCTTCACCAAAAAGCAGATTCTGATTCTCCTCTAGTTCCCAACCATTATTTATTAAAGTAATTTTCATTTCCTCTGAACTTCCAAATAATTTGTTTCTTCTACATTTTAAGTAAGATTTTAGTTGGTTCTGTGTTTCTTAACCATCTTGTAACTATTCTTAATTTGAAATCTTAAACCTTGTGAAAACTTACCACAAAAACTCACAAAAGTATTTGAAAGTGATGCAGTGAACATATCCCTAACATCTGTGCATTAGTTGAGATTAACCTTTCCCCAAAGAATAATTCAATGATTCTTACAAATGGTATGATATACCTATTGATTGTAGAAAGAAATGAGTCACAACGGAACCCAGAGAGCACAGATCATACAAGGATTTCAGGAAGAGAAGATGACAGCATTTTATAACTGGGGAAATGAAATTTAAAAAGATGAAAGATTATACAAATAATAAATGGCAAATCTAGAGACCTGATTCTTTGATTTAATTATGATATAATTTAGAATCCTTTGACTACTCTTACCTTTAAAAATATGCATTACTTAAAAAAAAATAGGTCCTGAATAAGAAAACATGATCAAATGTCATTGATCATGGAATTGTTATTTTCAATGGTATCATTTATGATAAAGTTCTGTGTGTCTCTCACACACATACACACACACACACACACACACACACACATGCACATACACCCACTCACCCAGTCACATACTCACTGCACAATATTTCAAGACCACCAGAACTCAGTGTGAATAACTGGTTTCTATTTTAATGAATTGGGAGGTACTGCCAGATTCTGGTTATAGTTTATATGGGAATTTCCATTCTTAGGTATTTAAAAAAAAACTTTAAAAAACTCTAAGAAACTTTATTAAACATTTTCTTCTCAGTCCCTTTTTGTCAATATCAGGGTAAAGTTTGACCAATCATTCCTGATTTATCATTCAATGTCTTCCTAGTTTGAAACACTCTTGGCTCTATCATGTTTTATCTACATAAGATACAAGTATTAAGTGTCAATTCCTCAAATTGTTTAAAATTAAATAAATATATATACAAGTTCTCAAATACTTTAATAAACCACTTCTTCACTGTCTGATATCCTTTTTGGGATTTTAGTTGTTTAAGTAATAACTTCATTGATAAGTTCTATAAAAATAATGGCTTTTCAGTATTACTCTTACAGTGTATGATAAAAACTGATAACATTTGGAATCTCAGTGCTTCCTATGGTATCTCAATAACCAAAAGACCAATATGTTCTTTAGTTGCTGAAGTCTTTAGTCCAACAGTCCAGTTGTTGTGCCCAGAAATACAGACACAAAGAATATTTATAAACTCACTTTTCTCCAAAATAGGAAAAAAATTATCTCAACAATTTAAATGTAAAGCATCTAACTGGGATAAACTTCTGCACAAGGTAATGCAAATGCTTCTCATCTCTAGATCACTTTTGAGCAGCAATTGAGCAGCAACTGAGACCAGTGTTTGTACATGGCAACTGTGTATCTGAGGCTTCCTCTAGAATCAGCACCTCTTCCTTACATTTCTTTATGTACCTTTGGGAGTACACTCCTGAGCACATGATGGCATAGTGTATCTCTTTCTTGCTTATTTTAACTACTTCCCCTATTCTTTTATAGATGCTTAAATAATATCAAGAATTATCTTAGCTGTATAAAGATGAAAATGATAGTTATTCATTTTAATATTATCTTTACTCAAGTCTCTAAAAGACACCTAAAGTTAAAGCTAAATATTTTTAAATTTTCAAGTTGAAAAAAATATTGAATTGTTAAAAATAGGGGCCTCCCTGGTGGCGCAGTGGTTGAGCTCTGCGCTGTGGAGCTGTCGACAGTGCGCGATGCGAGTTCGACACCCAGCCAGGGAGAATCCCACATGGTGCGGCGGACCTCTCCTGCCTCGCCCGCTGCTCCCCTCAGCAGTGTATTTCTGATCTGCCTGTTCTGTTCCCCCTCTGTCTCTGGTGAACCCTCTCGCCACTCCACACCTCTGGCCTGTAACCCCAGCTTGTATGTATAAATAAAAAATAAATAAATAAATAAAAATAAAATTGTTAAAAATAATTTTCAGGGCCTCCCTGGTGGCACAAGGGGTTAAGTCTCAGCACTATGAGGCTATCAGCAGCCACTGCAACACAAGTTTGATCCCTTGTAAGGGAGCTAACCCACCTGAGGCAGCAGATCTCTCCTGTCTCACCCACTGCTCCCCTCAGCAGTGAATTTCAATCAATCCACCTGTTCAGCTCCCCACTCTGTCTCTGGTGAATCCTCTCACCTCCCCACACCTCTGGTCTACACCCCAGCTCTGGCATGCATAAATAAATAAATCTTTAAAAATAATAATTTTCACTGGGATTTAGTCTGTACAGAATATCTTGCCTTGTTAGGAATCAGTCATTCTTCTTATTCTAAATTATATATCAATACAGTACTCAAAATCTTGATATCAGAATACACTATCAAACATTTCTCATATAGGTCTATGTTTTTTTTTTCATTCCTTTGTGTGTGTGTGTGTGTGAGAGAGAGAGAGAGAGAGAGAGAGAGAGAGAGAGAGAGAATATTAGGGTTGAAAATTTAATTCCTAATTGCTGCAATGACCTTTGGGGTTCTAGCAATATTTACACCTCACATCTATTCAAAAAAGTTAATCATTGTGTCCAGTTACACATTAATAATTTAACATTTTTTGAAAATAAATATGGTCATCAAAGATATTCACTTAATTATAAAAAATATTGTTAAATAAATTTATATTGGTAACTTTCATTAACAAAAAAACAAAAAAAAATGAAACTTTAGTTATCTCCTATACTATGGATATAGTATAGGATATATGAAATGGAAATACAAAATATACATGGCAAATATTAGAACATTCATATGTAAGAAGTGGTCCTGATGACTTTATTTATATTTTCTTATCAAGTATCACACCAATCTATCAATGAAACAAACCATCCCAGTTTACAGATGAAGAAACTGAAAAGAGGCTAAAGATCTTACCAGTGGTCAACAAGGATTAGAACCATAATAGTTAGATTCCAAGTCCCTTGTCTTATGTGTTATGATAAATCTTTGACCCCTTGTTAGTTATTTGACAAGGTCAGGTGAATTCTGCATTTGTGGGTTGGCTCTGCCATTAGCTGCAAATACAAAGGTGTCCAGAATAGGTGCAAATCTACATTCTTAGAAATCAAGCACTGACTACATATATATATTTATACACACACACACACACACACACACACACACACGCATATATATGAACTTTAAGAATCAAAGAGGTAGGAACTAAGAATATGTATAAATAATACAATACTGAGTAGTCTACGTGTGAATAGATATTTAGAAAATGCTGAGAGTTCTCTGGAGACAGCTATCAATAGCTTGCTTAAAATCTTTATGTTCAAAATAATAATAATAAATAAAAAAACAAAACTAGTAGGCAACTATAAATAAGAGATATTCTGGGGGGTGAAGGAAGAGGGATCAAAACAATGGGTGGGAAGAGCACAAGGGACTATAGTGATAGTATACAGATGAACTGGTGGTGAAAATTTTACGGGGACCACACCTGAGAGGAAAAATCAAACATTATACAATATAAACAATGTTGTAAAATATATATAAATAAATATTTTTTATAACACCAATAAAAACTATTTATGTCAGAAATGAACTGCGTTGAACTTGGGACAGGCAGTTACTGAAAAAGTAAATGGGGGAAGGGGAAGTGTGTGCTCTAGCAGGGTGAGTGTGTCAAGAATCATGGATTCCAAGAGCAAAATAATATAATCAGAACCACTTGTGTTGTATTTCCATGAAAAATCTATTGACCAAAGGCCTCCCTGATGGCACAATGGGTTAAGCTGAAGCACTATGAAGCTATCCAGAGCCACTGCAGCATGAGTTAGATACCCAGCCAGGAAGCTTCCCACATGGTGCAGCAAACCTCTCCTGTCTTGCCCGCTGCTCCCCTCAGCAGTGTACTTCAATAGATCAGCCTGTCCTGCTCCCCACTCTGTCTCTGATGAATCTTCTCACCCCCCCAACTCCTCTGTCCTACACCCCAGCTTGGATGCATAAATAAATAAATTAAAAAATACATATCTGTTGACAAAGTTGGGTGATAAAATCCTTAGGAATGAAGATATTTAGTTTTATGTTTTTCAAGAATCTTCAGAACATAGTTAAGTTTCATCAAGTATTTATTAATGTGCTCTAACTCATTAGAATGAAAGGATTAAAAATATTTCATACAGAAAAACAACCTGCACTGTGGGCATGCCATATTGCCAGCTATTTCTCTCAGTATGCTAAATTGGTCCCTCATTTACCTAGAGGACTGGTCCATGCATGAATTTATATTTTTATAGAACGAAGAGTTGCTATTTTATATGAATGTATAAAATATATGCAATATAAAAATATTATACCTAAAACCAATTATATAAAACATTATATGTTGTATTACATACTTTTAGTCTGTTTAGGTCATATTAGATATTCACAAAGTATTACATTGCTTTGATTTTAAAATATATTTCAGAATTTTAATAAAATTATGACTTAAATTCTCTGTAATAGATTGTTGTTAACATGTAAGCAAACAGTAACAAATGCTATTATTTAATCTGTAATAATAAGGAAACCAAACTGCAAAATGTACCCTGATAATGCTATACAAAAAATAGCATATTAAAATTAAGAACATTAGTTATATTCAGTAACAATTTTACATATGGTTGATTACAGGACAATTATTTATAACATTTTTTATTGTTGAATGCCTGTTTTGACAGAATCTTGAGAATTCTAATATAGCAGATCGGGTTGGATTTGATGAAAGACCCCATTATATTTATTCTTGGAATTTTTTTCTTTCATTGGCTATAAGCACTGAATAATTACATAAACTCTAAAGTTATCTGACCTTTATTTATTCTGTGTAAGTACAGAAATAACATAGTGGTAGAACTGGAATTATTATTTAGAGAATATGCAGAAGGGTTACTATTCTCAAACTCCCATTAATCTTATGTGCTATTAGAAAGAACTATAGCTGTGAAGATAAAACATTGCCTCTACCATCTCAGCTGTAGTCTGCAGCCCTCCTCAGATCCCCCACTACCTCACATCAACTAAGAATGTTTTGTATTTGGTTCCTGGAAGATACTGAAGGCTGTTTCATGTGATTTCTTGGTCTGACAAGGACCAGAATAACAGCAGTGGTGTCCTTCTCATCATCAGTATCACTGTCAAGGAAAGAAGAGTGCCAACACCAAGCAGTCTGCTCAGGCCTCTCTTGGCACCAGTGAGCGTGGTGCTGACAGCTTCTTGGCTCAGTGAACATTTCCAACATACCACATACTCCAGACCCTGAGGGCCTAAATGGGCTGCACCTACGTTTTTCTTCTGATTTAGCATTAAGTGGAGTCATGTATGCATAAAATGATTTAACAAATGTTCTGTAACCATTTAAGCTACTGCAATAAATACAATCTTTGATGTAAAAATAGCATTCCAATGGTCATCTTGATAGATGACTTTTCTGTCCTAGAAATGTGGTATAATAGATGAAATAGTCGTGGCCCGTTAAGCCAGGTAGCCCTGCAGGTAATGATAGAGGCTCAGAGTTAGGGAGAAGGCTAAGATTTATGACTGTTTCAAGTAGCTGACTGTTGGGTTCTTAGGTACTAGAAATCTAGATACCTGGAGGGTTTACTAAATTTTTAAAATACATACTTGAGACATCCTTCTCTTTTCCTCCCCTTGCTCTGTTCTTCAGAATACAGCTTGTACCAAGGTAGACTTTTCAAAGGATTGATCATAAAATTTTCAAAGGCTGTTAGTCTAGATTAAGGGGAAGATAGTTCATTGATTGAGGGAAACTTGATATCTCATATCAATGTGTCTTTTTTTTCTTTTGCCAAATAGAGTCAAGGTTTTTATGGGTATGAGAATCATACCTGTTATTTATAGTCTATATGTAATTGAAGAAGCTAGAAATTGTAGAACAATGCTCAATAAATGGATAGAAACCAAGACCCACATTTTATTCCTGATTGCTATGAGTCTTTAGTGTGATGGCCACTGATTGGAGAATGAGTGTCTAAGGCTGAAAAAAAGTATCAAATTTCTCCTAGGGAATTAAATAAATCTGGGATTGTTTAGTAGAAAATAACCTTGTGAAATCCTAAACTCTTTCATAACAATATCGCCTCCATCCATTCAGTCTTGAAGGAGCCAAAAGATTATTCTGCAAGTGAAAGGTAATACAGTGAGCGACTGTATCTTGTTTCTGAGTTTACTAATGTGTTTCTTTTCCACATTCAACACTTTTTAATACATATCCAACTGTTTGTTTCATAGCCTTCTGTTTATTCTTTGACTGATAGTCATATTTTTTGAAAAGCTTGTTCAGTTTGATTTTAATTCCTTTTCATATTATTATTTTATTTCTGTAACCTCAGGAGTGATTTCTTATTGGGATCCTTCCATTAAATTAATTTTTCTTATAGCAACCATATTTGGGGAAGGAATTTCTTGGCTGTTTGGTTATTTTCTTTCCTAGTTCATTTCTTCATGTTTGTTTGTCCTTGTTGCTTTTCTAGGACCATGGGGCTCTCAGATAAAAACCAGCACTTATATTTCTGATTCTGTATTGTTTCAAGGAAATAAAACCAATTGATTTCCAGTATATCACTTGATTCTTGATTGAGGTATTGTCACTGCCCTTCACTGCTACTCCAGGGATATAGTGGGGAAATTGCTCCTGTGGGCCACAGATGCCAGACAGAGGCAAGGCTATTTGAGGTCTCCATTTGCAAACAGGTTGTCTCCACACAGGGCTCATTCCCGCACAGGGGGTAAAATATCACTAGAGCGGCCACTCCTGGGAGTTAAACACAAAGAAGTAACCACCATGTCCAGTAGTGAAGCCCTGTAGGTTTGGTTATTCAAATTGCTATTTCGTGTGTCTTTTTCCATCTTTGTTCCTTAAATAAAATTAATCTGCTTTACAGAATGATTATATCTTTTTAAATATGTCCTAATATCTGGATTATTATAGTGTGTGTTTGAGGCATGAAAATTAAGTGTGTACTCTCTCAAACATACTTGCGAGAAGCCCTCCCAAAAGTATTTTTAAGACTCTATTTACTTAAACTTGGACAGTTTCATAATAATTTATGTTAGTTACAAAGTCTAAAGGTCAGGAGGAATACAGATATGTCAGGACTTTTTTTTTTTTTTAGTATGAGAACTTGAGATACAAAGTGTGATGTGACCCAGAAGATAAAGTTTAGGCTTGTTATACAGAATGTTTTAAATTTCTAATATTTAAACCATGAATAGAAAAGTTTAAATGCCAAAGACACCCACTGGGAACTATCTTTTCATATATCTCTCAATTGATTTGGTAGTGGATATCATGGCGATAATTTAAGAGATTCTGAGACTGGAATATGTGATTCTCAGGTGTAAAATTCTTCAACTAGAGAGTAGTTCTAAATGTTGTCAATAAAGTATAATTGACTTTATCTTTCAGAATAGTCTACAAAATATCTTACATCATAGAATATCTTACAGTATAATAATATTTTAAAGCATCATTCAACTAGCATTTGACAGAAAAGTCTGAATTTTTAAAAGCTAATATTACATGATTATGCTTCAGTACTTTATGCGTCAGCAAAACATAATAGTGATGATATGAATATTTAGGATAATCAATAGCATGAATAAAATTCTTGCTGGTTTATAATATTTAAAGTTGTAAAAAGTAAATGGAGAAGCAAACCAATTATTCAGAAATAGGGAGAAAAAATGTTTCCTTCATTGGAAATAATTAATGTTTTTCAAGTATTTATTTTGATCTTATGCTAATAATACTAACATGAGTCAAATTTTCATTTTGGCTGCGATTTCAATATATTCCATGTTAGTTTTCCACTGCAAATGTGGCATTAGGTATAAAAATAAATTTGGGCATACACTTATCTATTCAACACTATTTGGGACATCTGATTTTTATAGAGCATCATTATGTTTTAAGTGTCATTCTAATATGATTTCAATGAGGAGATAGAACAAAGAATTTAACAACATAAGAAAAAGTATCTAATTTTAAGCAAATAAGAAAGCCTTAAAATTCTTACATCATATCTGACAATTAAAAGATAATTTTCTGACAAATAGAGATCATGAGAAACAAGTTGTTCCTATATATATAAGCCGGTGGTGACTATTTTGCATCCGATGAATAGTTGTTATACTAAAGTGAATATTATTCTAAAATATCCATTTGGAAGGAGGATAGATTCTCATCTCTCCCATTAAGTTCCTCTGTTCTGCTCTTAATGCCTTTGGAATGTGTAGATAACCTAAATACAGGCAGTTTACTTTGATTTTTGGTTTGGATCACATAGAATCCACCATCTGTACATATGTATAATTCAATGTTCTTTACAAGATTGATTAACAAGAGTCACAGAGATTTCATGTCAAAATTTCTCCTAGTTCCTATTTCATCTTTTCCAGTGTTTATTTAAAAATGGAACACACATTTTATAAATAGGATTTTTGTTGAGATTTCCAACTGTATCTTTCAGAAAATTCCTTCTTATTCTATAAAATACCACCATTTACATATCTACATTCAATTCAAACTCCTTGCTTTCATTCTCCCAAACTTTCATATATCAATGAGGCTAGTTCCCACCCTAAATTGAAGGATAAAGTTGAATAGAAGTAATAAAAGAGACCATTAAGCTGACAATAGCATTTAAGGAGATGTTTCAAAGGAGAAAGAGAAAGATGCAAAAGTCAGTGGAATTCATTTCACATGTGCTATACGGTTACATCTCTTTATAATTATTTATCTTAAAGAACACTCATAATAAAGTTTCTATTTGTAATGCATGTTAATTCATCATCTTGTGGTTTCTTTCCCTTTTAGTTGCCATATTGGATATGAATGTATCGCTATAGTAACCAAATTTCAAACATTCTATTGGGAAATGTTGTGACTTACAGAGTATACTATTAGTGAAAACCCAAAAAATAACAAGGGTATCAGTAAAATTAGATGTACAAACAGATGTGAAAAGTTGCTACTCACATAATTATATGGACATTCTTAATAATCAATGTCACTACTTAGCTATAAGCATTTTAAGCAGTAGGATGCTTTACAGAACGATTTGGAATTAAAAAAAAACTCATGAAATAGAAGACATTCAACAGGCTTGAAAAGTAAAGATCAATTAACTCCATCCATCCATCTCCATTGTACAATCCATCTCCATTGTACGTGTTTTAGTTTTTGTGCCAATTCCTAATTTATTAACAAAATGTTTAATATTGAGAAAATGCCCATAAGAAAAGATCATGGTCATGTAGTGGAATATAATGAGAAGAAATTAGAATCCTAGTTTAAGAACTTCATAGCTGTATGACCTGGGATAAGTACATAAACTTTTTGTCTTCTGTAAACTCACTGCAGGTATGTTGTAAAAGTTTGAGATAAAGTATCTAGCTGAGTTTCTGTCAGGAAAAAAATACAAGATAATAGATAATACTTTGATCATAATGATAAAAATTACTCTAATATTGTCCCATCAATCAAAATTCTGGCACTGAGAGAGTCCAAAGATTTACTTTGCTCACAAAAAAAAAATTTACAGTTGTTACATGTCTAAGACTGAAAAGTCTTTACACTGTAGGTGCACTAATAAAGACAGGTTCTCAACATCAAATGGAAAATAGTGAGTCTCCATCTTATCTCAGCTCAGACATGGGAAACATATTTTTGGAGTTACCTATAATGAAGAGTAAAAAGCATGATAGTGACTTGGTAACTGATAAAATACCTCTGAGAAATAGTGAAAACTTTGAGTATAGCAAGAACAAAGGTCAGAATTTTTTTTTTCCTCACTGTTTTAAACATATGTCTTAATGTCATTTTGGTCCCTGTCTACTCATTAAGTATGAATAAATTAGTTTCAAACTTTTACTATTTTTGAGAAACAAGTATCTATAAAGAACTAATTAATGGACATTTTTAAATGGTTAAATGAAGTCATTTGCATACATGGAAAAATCTCCTATTTTTTGGAAGTTTATTTTATAATTGTTCCCTAAAATAAGCAGATTTCTTATAACCATGACTAGATTTCAATAAACAGATAATTAGAAACAAGTTCTAAGTTAGCTGGTCATGATAGTAAAACAGGTCTTCTAGGTATAAAGCAACTACATAAAATTACAAATTTAATATCATTCTGTCTAGAATAAACTTTACCTTTATCAAACCCTCTTTGAAGAGATTATGATTAGATATGTTCATTGGCTTAAGAATAGTACAAAGGCCTTGACTGCTTAGTGCTAGGATGAAAACTAAATTTTAGGGAGATATTCTAGCCTCAGTCGAGGTTAACAGGCATTGGCTTCTATTACTCAAAGGACTGCCAAATCCAGTTGGGAATATGACCTGACACTCTGTCATCACCTCACATCTGCTAGATGCTGACTGTAACCCATTTGGGGACAAATATCCCAACAAGCAGCACTCTGTCACTTATTTTTGGAATATCTGCAAAGTATTCTTAAACACTGCCAGGAAAAAAATGTTATTCCTATAGAAATTTTTGGAATGGAAATTATTTCCATAATTATTGTTATTATGTACTTATAGAAGGTGATGATACAATAATATTTGTAGGCAAAATAATTCTGAATTGTGTTAATTGAATATATGTAAAATGCTAACCATGATTTCATAATGTGGCCTTGAAATCATAAGAACTAAGAATCACAAAATAAATAAGAAGCAAGAGGAACAATTATTTTTGCATGACTATCTTATGAGAATGTTTGTAATTAATATTATAAATAAAGAGTGACTGCTTTGTTATCTTTATTTAGAACCTCTAAGGAAATTTCTGGTATGATTGTGCTACTTATGAGCCATCATATACCTAAAACCTGATTCTTAAAAAGAGGATCCACCACCCTCCCCCATGCACATTCTCTCTCTCTCTGATTCTCTTGCTTTCTAATTTGACCAGCTCAATTGTTCAGATTTTAAAATCTGTAATGTAAAATTTCATTATGGTATGTGAAAAGCAGAATTACTCAGAAATATCTGTAAAAATAAAGGCATATTAAAGTCAGAATGACTTCAAATATGTCTGTAATTTGAGGATCATTTAGAAAGTGAGAATTCCTGTAACAACTAAAAGAGATTTATAAAGGATGAGATTATAAAGCTTCTAATACCTGAAAAATTGGGTTGAATTTCCCTCCTCAAAAGCCTTAATTATAAGAGCTTTATAATTATACTTACATTTGAGGCAAAATAAAAATTTATATGATGACAACTCTTTGTTGAAGTCAAACTGTGGTTTTCGTGGAGCTGTGTATTATTGACTGACACTGATGTTCACCGAATATTTCATATGGTTCCCCCATCTTCGCAGCCCTCCTGGAATTGCTGGTATTGCTGAACATCTCAATCCACTTTGATTACGAACAAAAGTAATCTGTTACACTGGGCCTAAGATTGTAAATAAATTAGGAAGCAATACTCTGTTGTTTTTCTAAATCCACCGCCATTCAAGAGACCACACATTACAGATGATTAGCCTAAGTGATTGTTCTTGTCACTTTATGTGTATACACTTAATACTTTTAGATGATTATTAATTTTACATGAAATAGGTTTTCTGTAAATGTTCTTTCAGTAAATGTAACATATAGTCTAGTTTTGCCAACAGAAATCTAATACAAGATTAGCAACACTACATGAATAAGATTTTGCATAATCTTTCAGTACAGGTGACATGTATCCTGGGTTATGTTATTAGATCAATTTTATACTTCAGGAAATTGGGCATAAAGCTGATTAACAGGCATCATGGACACAGAATATTTATCACGAGATCAGACAGAAAAGCATTCAAGTTTTAACTTTGCCATTTATGTGATTTTTTTCTCCAACATCTTCACTGCTCTGTGATCTCTATTATTTACACCTTTTTTCCCAGCTTTTATTTCTTATACATTAATTCTATATAGAATTATTTTTGTCAGAGTGGTCAATTAGAAATAATTTAGGTATGTTTCTATTAAAAGTTTTGAACAGGGCCTCCCTGGTGGTGCAATGGGTTAAGTGCAGCACTATGAAGCTATCCAGAGCCACTGCAGCATGAGTTCGATACCTAGCCAGGGAGATTCCCACATGGCACAGCAGACCTCTCCTGTCTCGCCCACTGCTCCCCTCAGCAGTGTACTTCAGTCAATCTGCCTGTTCTGCTCCCTGCTCTGTCTCTGGTGAATCTTCCTACCGCTCCGCACCTCTGGCCTGTACCCCAGTTTGTATGCATGAATAAATAAATCTTTTAAAAAAAAGAAAAAAAAGTTTTGAACAGTTTCCCATTGCAAAAATATGTAACCCATGCCCACTTTGTGAAAGAATTATTTGTAGACAACAGCCTGGAATCTTAAAGTATATTGCCTTCATCTAAAATCATGAGAATTACTGCAGTACCTCCACATAGGATTGTAGTAAAATTAAATGACATATCGTATGTTTAGCTTCTAACATGTAATAAGCACCTGTAATAGAGGGCTCTCTTAAATTATAAGACACTCAGAGTGTTTGACAACTTTCAATTTTTTATATTTTTTATTGTTTTTTATATCTTTTACATTTTGTATTCCCCTTGGGTAACCCACCACCAGTTCACCTGTGACCACTTTCAATTTTAACTTTCTCTTAATACTAGATGAGGATATACAGAATATCAGATTTCAGATGGGGGATTATCCTAATTTAGAGAAGCAGGTACTATCACGTTTGCCGGAAGTCACACAAATATATAAACTCCTTATATCATTATCATTTTTCTTTGGTTCATTTTTTTGTGGACTTGAGTACTCTTGTCCTAAAAGTAAAGCATTGCAGAATAATAAATTCTTGCTCCCATTATACATTTAGAAAATATTTGTTTTTCAATTTTCTCAATTTTATTTATTTTTTTTTCTCAATTTTAAAAGGAACATATTTGAGCCTGGAAAATGGAGGTGTGAGAAGGGTGCTGTTGTTAAGATACCATTGTTAAGATTTCAGGTATTCTTTGAAAAATATTTGTACCCAAAGTAAGAGGGATGATAAAAGTGATCTTTCTAAAATGATTATCTAAAGCTGCCGATTACCTGATTAAATTTTCATTTTTAAATTTCCTCAGTAATTTTAAATTTTAAGCGTATGAACATTTTGATCTCTTCTCTGTTGATTTTTCAGGTACACCTCCTTTTTGTCCTAGTGTTAAATAAAGCTATATGCAATTTCACACATGATCCATTTTCACCATCAGTCATTACACTTGCGAGACTATTACAAAATACCCCATGGTGGACCTGGGGATTATTCTTTTCCAGGATGGCAGTATAACCCAATTTAGAATGGAGTGATTTTCATGATAAAAATTGTTTGAAGGTAATTCTTCCTCCTTTTTAGAAAAAGACCCAGCAAAGACAATACAACAAAGAAAGTTAAGGAGATATTCAGCACCTCAAACTAGCTGTATATGAAGCAACATAAAGTCTCATTTGAATTTTCTTTTTTTTTTTAAAGATTATTTATGCATATAAGCGGGTGTAGGACAGAGGTGTAGGGAGCTAAGAGGATTCACCACAGACAGAGTGGGGAGCAGAACAGGCAGATCTACTGAAGTACACTGCTGAGGGGATCAGCGGGTGAGGCAGGAGAGTTCTGCTGCACCATGTGGGAAGCTCCCTGGCCAGGGATCGAACTCATGCTGCAGTGGCTCTGGATAGCTTCATGGTGCTATGACAACCCGTTGCACACCAGGGAGGCCCTCATTTGAATTTTCACATACAGGTGACATATATAGTTTATTTCCTTTCAAACTTTACTTAGTCACACAGATTTTAATTTTTCTAAATTTTCTCCAAATTCCTTAAGTTAAAGGCTCTAAATTTAGTGCGCATGACAATCCCTGGAATCAGTGTTTTAGTAACCAATGTATGACCTTAGAATCTGTGATTTTAGTAACTAATTTATGACTGTTAGAATTTGTGATTTAACTGCTTATGGAGAAAATTCAGGAATTTTTACTTTTGTAGCCAAAGTCCCATGTGCTGCTTATACATCTGAACCTTTTCATACCTTCAAGGAATTCTGGTTGTAAGGATTAAGAAATTATGTTTTGTTAATGCTTGAAAAAACATCAATTATAATGCCTTGTATAAATATTAGGTCTCCTCGTTACCCTTGAAAGTGTGTATATAATGAATAATACTTTACTAAATCAGATTACTAAAAATATTAAATCAATGACTGTATTCTAATAGAAGCATTGTTCCAATCAATTATTGGTTGTCTTTACCTAACACTCAACACCAGTGCACACTAACAATTGATCATTGAAATTAGTGACTTCATATTGTGCTAGGTTCAGGACAGCTGTTCCAGAATCTTCTCATGTGAACTTACACTTCTCAAGGCTGATGGCTGCCATGACCTATGCCATCGAACCATCTGCTCAGCTCTCACTCTCCAGAAGCTGCTGTTCTTGCTTTGGCACCATCTGCCTGGCTATCTCTGCTTCCCATCTGTACTATTCCTGGATACTACCCAAATTACAACACATTTCACCCTCTGCTCCTAAACAGAGGAATTCCTGAGCCATTTCTCCTTTCACAATTAAGGAAGCCCTTGTGGATCATCTGTAGGGTTCACTTTAAAATCTTTTTTTCTCACTCTTAAAAATTTCATGCTATTAATGATCTTTTTTAATTTGGGCGAACTCAGTCATGTTTGCCAACAGAAGTACAAAACTTCACATATGTAATTATAATGACACTTGGTGTTCAGATGTTATCTCTCCTTTAAAAATGTAATGAAAATAAAATAAAATTTTAAATGTATTTGACTATATATAAAGTCAGAGAACAGGGATTTTTGAAATTTATATGCATAAACAAATATGGTGACAATATACATACATTTGATCAACATATAAATATGAAGAAAGTATTATGCTACCGATAGTGAGAAAAAAAATATTTTTTTAAAACAAGGCTTTATAACCCAGTTTGGAAAGTATAGATTCATATAAATGATTGAATTGTAAGATGCAAAATGCTCTCTTAAATTTTTTTATTTAGAAAATTTAAATCCCTCAAACTGTATCCAGTGCCTTCCTTTACCTCTTTAGGCAGACAACCTCTCCCCTTCAAAAATGGGGAGGTTGGGGCCTCCCTGGTGGAGCAGCGGTTGAGCGCTGTGCTGTGGAGCTGTCGGCAGCAGCAACGCGAGTTCGACGCCTGGATGGGGAGAATCCCACATGGTGCGGGAGACCTCTCCTGCCTCGCCCGCTGCTCCCCTCAGCAGTGTACTTCTGATCTGCCTGTTCTGCTACCCGCTCTGTCTCTGGTGAGCCCTCTCGACGCCCCACATCTCTGGCCTGTACCCCAGCTTGTATGTGTAAATAAAATAAATCTTTAAAAAAAAATGGGGAGGTTTATATATCGAAAACTTAAACAAGGACGCTGGATTGAGGGTTGCAAAAGGAAGTACAGGCAAGAATAATTGTAAGAAAGATAAAAAGACTACATGATAATTTCTATATGCTTAATAAATATTCTCATCTTCCTTTCTGCTCTCAGAATATCAGCAGTCAATTCTGTCACTATACATTACTTTTTAAATCAAAGGATTATTATTTTCCTGGGCAAAGGGGACCCTTCACATTCTGACATTAGGGATGTTTGAAGATTTTTTTTTTTAATAGAGAAAATCATGGTTATTGTACAAATATAATTATGTCAAATAAAAAACAAATATTGACTTAGTAAGCACAGACTTTTAAGTGATCTTTCTAAAATGATTATCTAAAGCTGCCAATTACCTGTTTAAATATTTCATATTTTTAATTTCCTCAATAATTTCAAATTTTAAGCATATAAACATTTTGACCTGTTCTCTCTTGATGTTTCAAGTCCACCTCCTTTTTTGTCCTAGTTTTAAATAAAATTATATGCAATTTCACACATGATCCATATTCACCATCAGTCATTACACTTGCCAGAAGCAGAGGACTCCAGGGTTTTTAATAGTTGGGTTAAGCCAGAAGAAAAACACTAGTTTGACAGGAGGTCACATGCCATCTATATTTGTTAATTGGTTTATCCAAAGAAAAAATAAACTCTTTTTTTTTTCTGACAGGAGTTGATTTTAAACTTGGAGCAAGGTACCTCATCACAATTAGGCCCCTATATTCCATAGAAATAGGGAGAAGGATGTGCTATCTCCTTTAAAATAACAAAAAAGGATTCTGGAAATACAGGTTATCTTTGATATCTAAGCACACTAGAAGGTAAAGAAAATCTAATCACAAGTGCGTACATTTTAGAGACACTTTCACCTACTTTCTTGTGATGCCCATATATTTGTGTGACTCCTTTTAACTGACTCAGTAATTTTTTCCTTTGAGACACTCCTCATTCATAAGCTCCTCTCTCAATAGACTAAATAAAATTATTTCCTTAATTGTCCTATCCATTTTTCTCTCAGCCCAACTTTCTATACCCATACACATCCCTTTTATAACCATTTCCTAATAATTTATCAAGGCGGGAAAACATTTCATTCTCGTACAATAAAAGTTAAGACTTTTCTCAATTATAGAGACAGGCTCATATATGTACCAAAAAAAAAAAAAAGAGCTTAGCTTCAGTTCTAGAACTTCAGTCATAGATCACAAGTACCTAAGTACAAAATCTCTCACATTCCTTCCTACGAGGCATGAGATTATTTATTTTACCTTGCAAATATACCAAAAAAATGAAAATGACTAACAAAGTAGATCCTCCACCATCTCTCAACTAAATGAAATGAGATTCCCATCTGGTAATCTAATTCCAGTCCATGTCCTTAAACATAGATTATCACCCTGTTTTAATCACTCTTTTCACATTAAGTATTCCATTCTTTGATCCCATTACTACATGTATTTCTTTAAGTCATACAGTCATTGTAGTATAACTTCCATTCAAGAAAGACAATTCTTTTGCTCAAAATCATATCGTTTTTTGCTTGTACACCATTTGGCACGGAGAAGTTACTCAACCAAGGTGCTTTAAAGGAGTGCACCATGGTAGAATAAAGACACCAAATACCTTAAAAAAAATAACTTGCATCATGTTTCCTAATTTGTAGCATTAGATCCTTGTTTCACACTAAATTTTCCTATATTCTGATGTCTTCTTTCAGTTTGTAGGACCGTACAGTAATGATGACAATGCAAATAATTAATACTAGTGCTTGGAACTCATATAGGTACTTCAAATTCATTAAAATCAATCACTAGGGCAACCCTGAGAGGTGAGCATTATGGTTTTCTTTGTTATGAAAATTCTGAAATCTGAAATCAGAGCAGTAATGCCAAGTGACAATTATCCTAGTGAACAGCAGTCTCAAGATTTAGATCCAAGCATTCTGACTCCATAAATTATTCTCTTAGTTACTGTATGGACTTTAGCTCCAATAACTCCTAACAACAAAGCTTTAATTTCATACTGAGCTAATATCTTTAATTATTCTTTTTCCCCAACATTTGTCCTTTGACAAATTAGGTTCTTTTCCACATGGACCAGAATATAACTTTAATGATTTCTGTACTCCTGGCAAGCTTTACAACTTCCCTCAAAAACTCAAATGATAACCCATAGCCTACATCCTGTTTCAGTCTGTGTTCTACTTTAGTAAAAAGATAAATCTCTAGAGAGGTTGAGATCATAGCAACAGAATGGACATTGGCATATGGTTTGTAAGACATGTGTTGTTGGAAATCCAAACTAAAATTTATACAAACTGACTAGCAAAATTGGGGAATTGACTTGAAGCAGAAAATAATTGATTTCATAATCCAAGGTATGCTAGGTTCCTAATACCAATTCCAACATGAGTGGGTGGAAGCTTCCCCATACCTGCAAACAATTCTTAGATCCCCTGAATGCAGCCCAATTCTAACACCATCCACCAGGAGATACAGTGAATTGCACAGGTAATGGTTCAGTCTCTCCCAAAACTGCCCTCCACTTCAGACACCAGTTACAAATTCAGATTGTTACCAATCTGCTAGAGATTGGAGGTCCCCCAACTATTTTCTTGGGTTTTAGGTAACATGAGCCCATTTGTGTTTCTGACTGACTGAATATAAGTCAGAAGTTCCTTGGGTTCTATTAATTTGCTAAAGCATGCAGAGAAAACCTGTGTCCTCAATAGATTATCTGTCTATTAGAAAGGATGCAACTCAGGAATAGATGAAAGACACACATAGAGCAAGGTATCATTAATTAAACTCAACCTCCAGTCCCTCCCCCAATCCAGAAAATGGGATACAGAAGGGCTGCAGAAATGAAAGTACCACTTCTAATCATGCCTTTTCCTTAAAAAACAGCCCCCACTCCTATCCTCAGCTGTTTTCTAAAAAGTTACTTCATTATCACAGTGAGACATTTTTACTGTTCTCAAAATGTAGGAAATGCCAAGGCTTTTGATAGTTGTGAGCCAGTAACTTTAGATGAAACAAAATATGTATGAGAAATTTGAGACTGTCACAAATTTCCTTTTGGCCCCTGTTACAAACTCTAAATTAAATATGTCTCAATCCTTAAACACACCTAAAACGTAATATTTTAGATTTTGGTACTTGGCATTGCTTAGGAGCTTTGTGGAGAGTGGGGCGGGGAGAGAGGGTTATGGATACTTTTCGTTTATCCATCATGTTTTTAAAGCACGTTTTCTTTTGAGAAAGAAGGCATATTAATTTTATAGTTCCAAATTTCTATGATGTTTTCTAGAAAACTGGAGATAAATAATGACCTTCTTCAAGTGGGAGATAGGAAAAGCTGTATGTACACTTAAGAAAAGAATCAGGTTAAGGATTTATAATAGTAACCTCCAAGATGTTTCCATTAAGCCTTGTCTTCTGCTCTTTATGCTGTTCATGATTTCTTCTGAATTGAATCAAAGTTAGTCTCTGAATAGATTACCAATCTGTCATGGAAGGTATTACACTTTCTCCTCGTGCTCTTGGATCTACTGGCAGGTAGGTAGTTGTCCTGTGGGATGGGCATGCCTGTGGGGAGGCTGATTAGAAGAATAACCAGTTTCCCACCAAAAGAACCAACTTTCAAGTCATATGAGTGAGTCAACAGGGAACAGTTGAGCTGTCAGAGAGATAGATGCCTGCAGCCCCAGGTGACATCCAATTGCAGTTAATGAGAAAGTTTAAGCCAAAACTGTCCAGTTGATCCATCCCCAAATTTCTGATCTCCCCAAACTGGAAAAAGTCATATTTATTATTAAGCCACTAGCTTTAGAATAATTTATTACAACAAGTAGAAAACTAAACAAAGTTGAAAAGGACAATGAGTGTGTACTGGTTTCCATTCTGGATTATGGAAGTTATAGATTAAGGATACATGTAAAAATATATAAATTATAAGGGGGGAAATTCAAACGGTTGTATCATCCGGGCATAACCTCTATTATGCAGATTTCTTAAAATTAAAAAATTGCTTTAATTTTATTCTGTGTAATAGATATTGGAATTTCACAGGGTCTAGAGAATTTCAGGTGACTGGGCCAAGTTTCCAGGCAAATCTAGACTTGTTGAGGCCTTGCAGCAGAGGGGATTTTGAGGCATAAGTGCAATTTTATTGAGTGGTGTGAAGAAGCAATCAGCCTGAAATGGGACACCAGCAGTTAAGAGGTCAGCCCTGGAGGAGGAAGGGTAGTATATATAAAAATATGCTTCTTATACAGAAGCATACCAGGTAACCTGAAAGTCTCATGGAAGATATTACTAGGTTGCACCTTGTACTAAGGATATGACAGCCATATGTAGGTAACTGTTTTTACTCAAGTATCATGTTTGAATCATGTTTAACACATGCATGCTGATTTCTTCAGTCACTGTGTTTATATGTTTGTGTTTTCTAAGAAATTTGGTAGCCAAACTCTAAGTAAATGATTGATTTTTTTTTGTTTTTTTTAAAATGCATATATTTTAACAACCAAGATGTGCTTATAAACACATTAGTCATCATCTATCTCTCAAGGGTTTTCTGGGATAGTTCCAATTACAAATATTCTATCATGTTGTTATATCATATGTTAGACCAATGTGTCTTGATTTTTTGTTTTAGAAAGAAAGTCATTGCAGATCATTTCCTACTATGCTAAAAAGCTTAAACAGAAAAAGAACAATGTATGAAAATAGGAGAGATGTGAACAGAAGCAGCCAACTGGCATCCATGCTTGGAGCTCACATGCAAATCAAGTTATTCTTTGCTTTCCAACACTTCCCAAATTCTTTTAAAACCATATTTGAAGCTGGATTGCAACTCTATATGAAGACATCAGTGATATAAATACGGACAGCATTGTGTTGGGTAAAGCAATGCCAAGGAATTGACAGGACCAACAGATAAAACCAAAGCAATTAAGTTTCCATAAACACTTGACTTGGTGTTGAATCAACACGCTTCTTTATAAACAGCCGTGTAGCAAGATATAAATGACAAATCATACATTTCCAATATATAAACCATGCTGGTTTGATGAAGTAACAGAATTCCTTCCCAGTTTTCTTTTTAATATGTGGGAGGAAAAAAAATGTTCTGTCATTTGTGAGTTTACTTCAGAAACCATGGGAAATTCTTTGTCTGCAAAATGTTAAAAGAATTTGCAGATAAAGCTTTGGCAGGATTCCAGCTTAATACCAATCCCTCCCTCCCCCAACCCCCCAACCGTAATATGATTCTAAAGGTGAACTATGTTTGACATTTAGTGCTCCTTTGCCACAGACTAGCTTTCAGGAAGTCATTATGAATTTTTTGGCAGGATCAGAAATTTCTAGCTCAAGAACCGCTAACCTTTTTCTGAACATATAACAGAAAAGAACTCTTGACTGCAAATACTTGGTCATATTTTTGTTGTTGTTGAAGATGTTACATTAACTTTTCTATGAACTATTTGAAGAGATATTTTTGTTAAATAATATCGTCTTTGTTCCAAAGAACAGAGGCATAATCTACAATAGCAAAAAAGAAAAATACACCTAAAAGGTATATAGATAGAAAATTCAATATTAATAGCCACACTCCTATGTGTGTGTGTGTGTGTGTGTGTGTATAACATTCCCAAATTTTCAGAATATATCAATCATCTAATTCTACCTAGTGACTTTCCAACTCTTGTATATGCCTTCTGTCTGTCTTCTTTGCTTTAAACATCTTATTATGATCTACCTCAAGTAACATCTGGAGTATTTCCCATTTTCAAGACAGTTAGCTGCTTCCACATAATTTCTGCACAAACTTCTATTAGGATGCTTTCATATTGCAAACAGTTTTCCTATTAAATAAGAAGTTTCTTAGAAAAATTGTCTTTTCATTCCCAGGATATCTCAAAGCACATGGCATTTATAGTGCATTTGCTATACATGCACTGCAGATACTATACAATAGGCACCAGCTTACAAATGTGGTAAGATGGTTTAGTATGTATGTTTAGTTATTCTATGTCTAGAAGAGAGCATATTAATCATATTAATGTCAGTAAATATTTATTGAATGAATACAGGCAGGTATGTAATAAAACTAAGTTGCTTCTCTTTTGTGGATAACAGTCACTTTCCCTTTCAGTGTTCTTGCTATTTCACTATGCATGGCTAACACTAAATCATGAAGCTAATCTTTGCAGCTTGTTCCACATGTGGAAGTTTAAGAATGGTGAGGTTAAGTGTTGATGTAACATTGACTATAATCTATAATGCATCCTCATACACAATTTGCAAACTTCACAGTCTCCAGGTTTGTACTCATTATTATGCATACATTCCATTTGTCTGCTATAAATTCCTGGTTCCCTTGTAAGCATTTTCTTTGCGCTGACTTCCTCATAGAACAAACCTTCTCTTGGTGAGTATTTTTAAAAGGTAAGAGAATACTATTTCGCCAAAGATCTGGTTCTCAGAAGGACATGAGTCTTAGAAACTGTGTGGACTTGGGTAAGTTATATAATGTCTTTAAGTATCAGTTTACTAATTTGAAAAGTCAATTAATGATAAGACTATTTGATAGAATTATTATATTAAATAAGCCTGTTTTATCTTAGCACCCATCCATTATAACCTAAAAGTAAATGTTATTTACATGCTTCTAATAAAGAAATTAATAAACAGACATTGCACAAATATAAAGTGATATTATTTAGATCATTTTCAGGAACTTCTTGTAGCAGAACTTAAACTATTCTTTATGCAGGGCCAGTTATTGTGTAGTAAAGTGGCAAGGTGACATCTTTTATTTCATGATTATTTGAAACTTTTGCCAAACTTAAACAAGCAGAGACTATCACTTTTATTACTGAAAGCAAGTTAGTTTCAATTTTAGCTTGGGGAGATGCCCAGCAATGAAATTTTGGTGGATGAGACATTTTACTTTACAACAACTGTCACAGAGCCTCTATCAGTCAAGGCATAAAGAAGAGAAATTGTGAAGGGCCCATTTTGAGCTTTTAAACTTCTTTCTGTATCTCTTTGCCCTGTTTGTCTCCAACCCTACTTCAAGCCCCCGAGGTCTCATGTTATGTCTCAGATATCACAAATCCCACAATCTTGACTTCCTGATTCCCTTTGGACCTTTCCTTCTCCTACATTGCCTTTCCATTTCACACATCCATTCTTAAAATGCTTCCCATCTATGTACATTGCACACTCTCCTTTTGAAAATGCTCACCTTCAATAATATACAGCAAGACTACCAATAGTCATCTTCCTCTCCTTTGCAGAGACCTTCTATTTACAATGCAGGGGAGCAAATGATATTTTCAATGACGGAAAATCCAGCAAGAGAGCTTGTTTGGTTGAGGAATGACTGTACTTCAAACAGTGCTAGAGAATCATAGAACAGTACGAAATTCATGTCTTACAAATAAAACATGATTTTCACATTAAGATTTGTCACAAATGAGGTAGTATTCACATTTTGGTCTATGGCTCGCATCAAAATAGATTTTGCTTATGTGGGATATAGCAATCAAAATTCTTATTTTCTTCTACTGGATACCACTTGACTTCATATCGCTTACAAAACTGGCCATGCTTTCTCTACTCAAATCAATTCTAGCTTTTGTCCTAAGTCAGGTAATTACATATGTCAATCTGTTCCTATATTCCATTATATTGCATTGGTCTATTTATATACACTTGTACCATTAGTATTCTGTCTTAAGATTTATACTATCCGATATCAACACTTACTATAGTGCTGTACTAATTATCACTGTGAATCAAGCTTTTAGAAAAAATAACTTCATGGCCAATGGCTTTGAAATAACTGAAAAATCTTAAGTTAGGATACACACATGCACATATGCACACACATATGTATGCACACATACATGTACACACAAAAATGGGAAAAAATTTTAAAAGATTGAGAATATCAAGTATGGGTGAAGATATAAAACTAGTCAAAGTATAAAGATACAAATTATTATAATAATATAATAATATTTGACAGTGCCTAATAAGGGAAAAAAAGAATCTATGTATCATATCACCCAATGATTCCATTCTTGGGTATATATATAAAAACAGTTAATAAAATATGGATCAAATGTTAATAGATGTTTTATTCATAACAACTCTAAACTAAAAACAAGCCAGATGTTCATTAATAATAGAATTAATAAAGTATACTGTCACTGTATGCAAGAATACTACACAATTATTAAGAAAAAACTTCATATGCAACATGGATGAATTTTATACACATAACATTAAGTAAAAGAGGTAGACACAAAATAAATGTTCTACTTATATGAAGTTTCAAAACTGGTAAGAACTAATTGTAGTCATAGATATCAAGATAGCTTTTACACTGGGGTTTACTAACTGAAAGGGGGAACCAGGGATATTTTTGGGTACTGGAACTATATCTTTACATTGTTTTTGATAGTGGTTATACAGGTATACATATACTTAGAAATTTATCAATCCGTACACTTAAGATCCATGTACTTTATTAAACATAAATCATACTTCATTAAAATTTTTAAAAATTAACATTCACTGAGGAAAAGAAGATAAAAAAAGATTGACTATATATTCCTTGTAGAGTCTGTTCTTATGAATGCTTTGATTAAGACAAGGAAGAGCCTGTTCTTCAAGTAAGTGCTGTCTAAGAAGGTTATGTTCTAATAGTTTAATATAAGAGAATGCAGTCTCAAGAACATGCCAGAGGGCAGTACTCAGTTGTCCTCAGTCTTTTCCCTCATCCTTGATCTTTCTTCCTAATAAATTTTAACTTTCAAATATGCATGTTCTGTTTATGTCTTAATGGGGAATATAAACTGGAGCAGTAATGGAAGATATATAAATTTAAATAGTGTCAACTTTCTAGTATTATTATATGAAAATATTTTAAGAGCACTGACAAGGTTGCCTGATGTGTATAAAATAATTATGATAAACAGAGACAGATACCAAAGTCATTGAGGTGCCTCTTGTGGCTTCTGTAGTATTTCTGTTCAGAAAACCTCCCTTTACCCATACTCAGATATATATATATATATATACCTGCAAGAATACATACAAGCAAGTATAATTCCCTGTTAAAATGGCCTACTTGGTTCTAGATTTATTGCAAGCAACTAGAATTCTTCAGGTATTGAAGAATCATTTAGACCACTTTGGAGGCTGACCTTTGGTTCATTTTTTCCCTCAGAAAATGCAGCACAGAAGTTAGAGACAGCCTCATAGTGGGGACTTGCGTAAATAATAACACTTGGTTTATTATTTCACTTCTATGTATAGATATGCATATATGATACATAAATATATTAGCGTATTTTACATGCATGCATGTGTGTATTTGTGTGTTTATGTTTATATATAGTGGGGGTATAAATATCAATGTATATGAATACATAAACCTATTACATTACAGAGACTCCTTTTTTATTTTATGTTTTCTTCATTTATGGATTTTTTTAAGGATTACTGGATTTTTTAAGACATGGTAAGAGAATCAGACACATATTTCATCATCTATGCCACCATATTATTATAAATGTTAGGACTCGAGGGTATGTAACATTTAGAGGGAGAGAGAGGAAGGGAAAGATGAAAATAAGTGATGAGACATTTTTTGGCATGTTTTCTCTGAAAGCACTGATATACAGAATTCCTCTCACATTAAACTTGCTTGGCACTGAGTGGGGTAAGTTTGAGAAAAATGACAAACCACATCTTGTATATTATTCTGCACAGAGTGTTTAACCTAATCTGAGAAAGTTTCAGTTTTTTAAAATGAGAATCATACATACAGCTTTGTCGGCTTCCCATTGAGCAAAATGTATTCAGAAATAAACTTGGCAGATTATGAAAAGAAGGTGCCAACCAAACTAAATAACCTATAATTATAATGCCCTAGAATTAGCAAACACATCAAATAGAAATAAAGGGTAGGCTATATTAGCTCTAGTTTGGTTTACTCATAATGACAACCACTCTTAGCAAAGTTACCAGATAATTACAGAATATCTCTAAATCACGTTTGCAGATTATTAGTACCATGATCACACTTGCACTCTGGAAGGAACAATTAATTTAAATCTAGCCTGTTGTGTTTGTATTAATTTCCAATTATCACCTAAATAAATTATTATAAACTTATTGTATTAAAACAATACAAACACACCATCTTAAAATTCTGGAGGTTAGACGTTCAGGTGGATCTCAGTAGGCTAAAATCAAAATGTCAGCAGGGAGACCCGAGTGGAGAACCTGTTTATTTTTCCTATTTCCAGAAGTCGTCCATATTCGTTGGCTTATGGTACCTTCCTCTGTCTTCAAAGTCAGCAATGCGTCTCAGTCTTTCTCATGATCCGTCACTAAAAATGCCATCCTCTTTCACATGTAAGTACCCTTGCCTTTACATTGAGCTCACCAGGATAATCTCCCTACTTTAAAGTAAACTGGTTAGCAACTTGAATTTCATCTACTACCCTAATTCTCCTTTACCACAAAAGATAGCATATTCAACAGCTGCAGGGATTAAGATATTAAATCTATTATTTTTCCAATTACAATTCTCTTTTCCTCTGTGGGCTCCAAAGATAATTGTATTAAAACTTGCTTTTTTCCTAGAGGTCTCCTGCAGAAAATGCATGTAAAACTGCTCCAAAAAAAAGCTTATTACAAAACTTTCGATAATTTGAGAATAATCTAAATTTATGCTACTTTTCTTTTCAGGGATGACAATGAAATACTTCTTGTCTTTGACTATTACTGCTGGTGTCCTGCCTGTTCTGATTTTAAGTGTATGTAATGAGTATAATGAGTACATGTTTCATAATTACTTTGCAGATAAGAATAAGTGCTAAGCCTGTAATAGGACTGACTTTGTAATGACAGTTGTGAGGATGCTATGCCCATTACTTTCCTAGTTCTCATAATAGCCTTTTTTGACAAGTGTTATTCTTAATCCAATATTGCAGAGAAATTAAAGTACAGGGAAGCTAGGGCACATGGCTAAGATAAGGTAAGAGGTGGTGGCAGAGCCAGAAGTAAACCCAGGTGGTTTGAGCCTTTTTTCATTATAGCCCCACTGGATAATTCAAAAAAGCTGAATGTAGGGTGAGACCTACTTCTTTACAATCTACCCATACATTTTCCATGGCTAAATGGGAAAAGTACTGTTGTTGTTTTCCTTTTTAATTTTTTTAACCAGAGAGGGTATTTCTTTAATATCCCAATAGAGTTATCTGATTTGTGAGTATAACAAGGATTTAATGTATTAAAAATTAATATAAATTAAAATGAAATTAATTAATTAAATCAATTAATATAAAATGAAAATTAATATAAAATGAAAGTTACAAGGCAAAAGAGAAATGAGAGAAACACTGTTAGCAAATGCAATCAATATAAGAGGTCTGAATCTCTCTACTTCTTAACAACAAAAAATTTAGTACTCAGAAAACACTCAACAGTATTTTATGATCACCTGGCAGTATCTACCTCTACATAACCTCAATGATAAGAGAAAATATTACATTTTTAATTTACCCAAAATATTTTCATGATGACCTAAAATCAGTAACTTTGGTATAGAAAATGAGTAATTTTTACAATTTCACATGCTAATGGAAATCAAAAGTAGAAGACAATTTTGTAAATGAAAGAAATCCATGTGCATCAAGACCATAGAAGGGAGGCTTTAGTGGTTGGATCTTATCACTCACACCTTGTCCCAAAGAGAAACAGGTTGAGTACTTGCCCAATACCCAGTACTCTTCCAGTAAGATGCAAAGTTTTCTTTTGAACTTGTCTCCTTCCTTCCCTCTGATTCCTACCCCATAGTGGAATCTACACATTTCACAGCAACAAAAGCTAAGCTGAAGTATACTCACTATTCTAGAGTAAAAGGAGAAAGACCAACTGAGATATTTACATTTGCCGTTAGGATCAAGTTAGCACTAACCTGGTCTAGGCCACATAGCCCAAGTTCTGGGAGGTAAACTCGCTCAATTGCCATGTGAAAGAATGAATCAGTGTACTAGATAACATCCCAGATCAAAAAGTAGATAGGTAGAATCCCTCCCAATCAAGGGAACAAAGGCCTGATCCGCGTTCTGACCAAGAATAAAAAGGGAAAATATGAAAGGTCAGAAGATATTGATAAAAATAACATGGATGCATTCTACAGACAGGTAACTATGGGAAAAATTGCATATAGTTTTATAGTTTTCTCTGGAAACTAAGAGTTAAAAATTTTAAATGAAAATAAAACTTGTACATCTTAACTGCCACTCAGAAATCCTTAAAACTAGCATTAGAGCAATGGAAATTAACATACTGATATATCATACATTTTAAAATGCTATAGATCATTGTTTATTCACTATAAACTATAAATTCTTGTTTGCATAGGTCTGAAATATACTGCATATTACAAATTCCACTTAAAAGAAGTAAAACCAATGATTTTTTGGTAACAGGCAAAACCAGCTGAAGTTCAATATCATACACTGCTCACTGAACTGGAAGCTGTCCAAAGAGAAATTGTTACTATGCATAACACCCTTAGGAGAAATGTAGTTCCACCAGCCAGAAACATGCTGAAGATGGTAAGATTAATTAAACAGCAATAATAATAATAACAATCATACTCATGGTGTTTCCTGAGGTTTTATTACCTTCTATTCACATTCAATATACTAAAAGTTTGGTACTCACAAACCAACCAATGAAATAGCAGAAGAATCGGAGACTCAGAGGCGGTAACTTCATCAGAATCACAGAGTTAGCAAGTGGCAAAGCAACAGTTCCAGTTCTCTTCTTCATGTCCCCAGATTAATGCCTATCAAACTTATGTATGCTTAACAGTCATTTGAAGAATGTGATGAGCACAGAATCTTGGGCCCCACTCTCTGATCCTGATTTGGCTTGTGTGAGATGAAGTAGCCCCAACATCCCAGCTGATGCTGGGATAGCAAACTTTGTTTAACAAGTGATTGAGAAATTTCATAGCTGTCGTCAATGGACAATAGTCAAGGGAATAGATAATCTGAGAATTAAGGTGCTCAGATTCTAAGCCAGTTAGTGTAATTGAACCCTACAAAGCCATGTTTTGCCTTTGAATATAGGCTAATGAGTTTCTGAATACATCTCATGGTTTAGGAAATTCATAACCTTGAGAGGTAATTCTATGAAAGTTACATAGAAGGAAGCATACTTATATACATATGCAAAGCATATATGTGTATAATATATATGTATATTATATATATAATATATAATGTATATACGGGGAGAGAGAAACCTCCTTGAGACCAGGAAAAGTACTGAAAATCTAAGTTAGTTGTCATCAAATTATTCTAAGAATAACTGAAATATTTATGTAAAAGTCTATGGTAAAAACAAACACCATGACCTTTGTTGGCAATGTCTTGCATACAGATATTGGGACAAGCTTCTAAGTGGATGTATAGAATATAAGGATGAAAGAGCATTAGGGAGAAATTTTGGAAAATGTCTATAGCTAGTGATATAGGGTTTCTTCTTTTCACCTTACTGGAGACACATCTGTCAAAATACTTCAAATCAGTAGACTTGGCACACATTGAGAGATTCAGGCTTATCTAGATTTCCACTTTCTTTTTGGCACTGTTACTTGTGTTATACTGAAAAATTATGTAACATCTCTTTGCCTCAGTTTCTTCAATTGTGATTGAGGATAGTATTTCCCTTGTAACTTGTTATGAGTAAAAATGAAAAACTATTAATGCATAATTGGAAACAAATCTTGACATTTCTTGATTATTTCTTTTTCTGATTAATAATTTTAATGGAGATATGTAATCCTGTACTAGCTTCTCATCACAGTTAACATCTATTCGTTGAGCATACAACATACTATGTATCACAATGGTATTGCATGATTTATCACATTTAAACTTCTGAAAAAAGTAATAATGATGAGGCATATCTCACAGATGAAAAAACAGATTCAAAGAGATCAAATAATGTGTCTGAAGTAAAACTACCAATAAACGATGGGATGGATTTGTACTCCAGGTTACTTTAACAGAAACATTTACTTAATCTCTAACACTTCTGAGAGAGAGCCCCATCTGAACATTATAATCAACTTTTGATTTTGTAAATTGAAGAGCTAATACAATAAATTGAAAGTTTTCACTTCCTCTTCCAATGACAATATTTGAGTATTATTTAAAATTGATAGGTTATACAATTGAGGATTTTGTTAACTTCGTATCTTTAAAAACAATTAACTAGAACATTATCGTGGAATTTTTAATAAGATCATATGCTTGTGTTTTACATGTCTATTGTAGAACTGGAGTGAAGAAGCTGCACAAAATGCCAGAATTTGGTCAAATAATTGTGAATTAAGAAAGAGCAATGCACTTAAGAGGCGAATTACAAGTAGGTATAAACCTGTATGATCCACCTTTATGTAGTTAGTGCTCAAAAGTCTTCAGGGATTAAGTAACCTGGCAAGGATAAGTTAAGTCAGACTGTCTGTATTTGAATTTGACCCATAAATGCCCCATTAAAGGCAATGAATTGTGGCCCAGTGCACCCTTTCATTACTATGAATTTTAAGTTTGCATATTCAACTCTTCAAATTCCAGATTCTGACCATTCGCAGAAAAGAAAGCTCTCAATATTAGAGAATAATTGAGGAGTACGATGATAACTGGCTGGACAGCTGGGTAGCTAAAAGGTTTCCATTTTATGTAGTTGCTACCCACAAATACCCACAATATCGTCATGGGGATTTCTTTAGCTTTGAAACACTAATGCAGTTGAGAAATGAATTATATTTACTGAGCTTCCAATAGGAACAATTTAAGTGTATATGAACATCTCATGGTATTTAAATTAGGTTGATCACTGTTAGTTTCCAGAAAAGCCACTACTACTTTCTACACAAGTAGATGTTAATAATATTTATGAGATACTTGTGTATTATAAAATATTTTTTAAATGCTAGTGAAACTTTCATATTTACAGATTGGAAGACATCTTTGCCCACTGCTAGTGAGTGATGAATTAACAAACTGATTTTTCCCTGCACTAGAGAAAGGCAGATAACTCCTAACCCTAACCAAGAGACCACATCACAAATGGATCTCAGTAACAAATGCTTATTTCAAGTCCCTTGCCTGATGAACACCTCTGTGCAACTATTCTCAAGTCACAATTTCTGTTGCAAGCTCATAGGTTGTTCTGGTTGGTTTTACTCCACTCCATTAGCTTAGAAGTGGCTGCAGAGCTTGTTGATATGATTTCAAAACTTGCAATCATTGCCTGTGGTCAACTCTCACCAAACCTGAATACTCCAAGTTCATTTATCAGTGAGAAAGATTATTAAGCAGAGACACAGTTGAGTTTACCTACTCTTATAAGACACTGCTTGGCAGAGCAGTGAAACATTTACACAATAGGAATGAAGAAAGAATCCTTGTAAAATATTATCAGCTTTTTTTAGAGTCTGACGTATCCCTTTTTCCTCCTATCAGATACATTTTGTGGAGAAAATATGTATTTGACATCTCACCCTGTCTCCTGGTCAAATGTAATTGGAACCTGGCACAATGAGTCTGAATATTTCAAGTATGGGGATTGGGCATCAATAAATGGTGACAAAAGAATTGAGCATTACACTCAGGTAACATGCACACTGACCAATATACATATTAGTAGCGTGATTATAAGCATGTATAAGAAATAGGTGATTAAGAACCATGGAAAAATCATTCTACCATCTCTCCTTTGCAAAGTTACACTTGACCCACTGAGTTCCTTTCATAATCTGGAATCCAAGGAAATGCGAATAGACGGTTTAGAGAAGATGCCTCTTAACCTCTTACTTTTCTTCTTTACACATAAAACATCAATTTTATTTATAAGTTACATTTATAGTATGTGTAAAGAATGAAAAATTGTATCTTATAACACAGGGAGTCACCTTTCCAGTTTTTTATGGTAAAATTATAACGTGTGTGTATATATATGATTGTTATTTTAACCATTTTAAAGTTATGCAGCATTAATGTTTGGTGGCATTGAATTTATTCAGATCGCTGTGCAACTATCACCAAAATCCATCTCTAGAACTTTTTATCTCTATAAACTAAAACTCTTAAACAATAATGCCCCAATCCTGCTTTGTTCCAGCCTCTGACAATTACCATTCTACTTTCTGTCTTTATTAATTTGACTATTCATATACTGATGGGCATTTAGGTGATTTCTATCTTTTAGTATTAAGAATAATGATGCTGTGAGCACTGGTGAAAAAAAAATCTGTTCATCCCATTTTCAGTTGTTTTGGGTATATACCCAGAAGTGGAATTTCTGAATCAAGTGGTAATTCTACATTTAATTATTTGTAGAATTGGTATATACTGTTTTCTACTACACTGTGCCATTTTATATTCCCAGAAGCAATGCACAAAATTTCCAACTTATTTACATTCACACCATTCTATTTAGCTTCAACTGCCAAAACAAAATACCAGAGGCTGGGCAGATTAGACAACAGAATCTTATTTTCTCTCTAGTGATATCTAGACAAATGGTAATCGCTCTAAGACCAACAGTCCATGCTACAAGAATCCTAAAAAACAGTGTGTTTATTTTCAACATGTATAACAATGTTCATATGGTAATCACTTAGCAAAATAGAAAATCATTAATAAATCTCCTGTTCATCTTTACAGATTGTTTGGGCCACTTCATACCTCATTGGCTGTGATGTAGCATTGTGCCGCGAAAAAAAATCCACTAAATACCTCTATGTTTGCCACTATTGTCATGAGTATGTTTTATATCATTGATGTCACATGAATTTTAGAAATGTTTCCCCCCACATAATCTATTGCTTCAAACATAAGAGAAAAATTAAATATTTCATCTCAGTTAAGAAGAACTTCAAAGATAAAAAGTCATTTAGCCAATAATTAAAACATTACACATACACATCTTTTCCTTTAGATCATATTTTTATAAGCAAATATATATCTCATTATTAGAATATTCAAATTCAGCAAAATTTCTAGTTGCTATGTCCTGTTAACTCTTGAAGTGGGTATTAGTTCAAGGAAACAAACTGGAACTTTACTTCAATGACCCAAGAGTATTTTTAGAATTCAAGGCAGAAATGAAGTTGAGTGTCAAGAATGAACATAGAAAAAAGCAAGTATTCTTGCATTAAGCATTTTAGTTGAGAAGATCTGTTTGCTTCAATAATGGGCAGGTATACTATTTTGTCCCATTAATTTCATATAGAGCAAGATCAACTTCAGACAAGGGTAATTGCAAGTGTTCACAAGGACCAATTCGTTTGGCTTCAGTTATGATTATCAGAATGTAAGGATTGCTCTGAGCTGGATATAGCCCACAAAAAGTTGACTACAAATGCTAGTTTAAATATTACCCTGCTAAGGAAAGTTGATGACTGGTCTGCATATTACTAGTTCAGCCAAATGGATTTACTTGTACATTACATGAGACTTAGTTCCTTAATATGAGCTCCACGCATGGTGTTTAACCACTGTCTCCTATGTGGGTATGTTTGCTATGAATCAATAAAAAAATATTGGGCCTCCCTGGTGGCACAGCGGTTGAGCGCTGCGCTGTGGAGCTGTCGACAGCTCGCGATGCGAGTTCGACGCCCAGCCGGGGAGAGTCCCACATGGTGCTGCAGACCTCTCCTGCCTCACCCGCTGCTCTCCTCAGCAGTGTATTTCTGATCTGCCTGTTCTGCTCCCCTCTCTGTCTCTGGTGAACGCTCTTGCCGCCCCACGCCTCTGGCCTGTACCCCAGCTTGTATGTATAAATAAATAAATCTTTAAAAAAAATAAAAAATAAAAATAAATTAAAAAAAATAAAAAAATATTTATCTAATAATACACTACCACATTTACATACCAAATAAAGCCTCTACTATCACTACAGATTTAATAGATATGTCAGTGTAGTAGCTTTTTATGTATTATTTCCTGCTCTTATAATGTCTTGGTTTCAGTAATTAATATTTATCATAATTTTTTTCTATAATTAGCTCTAAAGATAGTAAGTTCTCATTGAATGTATAACATATCAATTTTATTAAATTTTTGCATGAACTGGTGGATTGGTGAACTTCTGACAGCACGAAAAAAAAAGGCGATGACATGAAACTGTCATAGAAGAATTTTCTCAGTCACAGATTAGACCAAGTGCTTGGCAGAAAGCCTTCCTGAATTAGATGATATTTTTAATGAAAATTAAGCAATTCAGTTATCAAAGGGAAATAGTGAAGAAAATGTTTTTTCAACCAGAACATTTATTTTTAAATAATATTTAGTATCAGCTTAATCTATATTGTTTTCTTAGTCATCTGCAGGTAAGACTTTTTCTCTCTCCCAATTCTCACACTTTAGGTTTAGGCACGCTAACGCTTTTCAATTTTTACACACTCCATGTAATAAAAAGACACTAAGATGTATCAAATTTTCATTACTTAGTGCAAGATGAAAATAGGACATTTTTCAGTTTGACTCATTTCTTCCTTCATATTGTTAAGAGCCATGCCTTTTTACATGACTATTCACTAAGTCTTCATGGGTATAAATAATAGAAATGTTCTATTACAAATGGCTCAAAAGCCTTTTTAATCAGGACTTGACAGGCCAAAGGCCCCAGTTCTATAGCACTTTAGAATACAAAAAAGTACAAATTCCCTCTAAGTGTTCTGAAAACCCCAGAGTTGTCTGTTGTATACTCAGTAAGATATCATCACTGTAAGTCTAGAAATATTAAATCTCTTAGAGATTATTATGATTTTATGTTTTTCAAAAATTGTTTTTAAATTTTTTTAAATTTGTTTCTTATAGTTGATTATAAATAATAAGCAAAATTATATATGTAACTCCCAAATATAAATTCTATGAGATCATCTTTTTTTCTTCATTTCTTTTTTAAGGGGAAATGATCCTGACAAAATGAACATACCTTATAATAAAGGGAACCCATGTGAAGACTGTCCAAAAGACTGTGAACATAAACTTTGTAGTAAGTTTTACAACTCAATTTGCTTAATGTTGGCTGGTGATTTAGAAGTCCTGTGTCCTTTAAATCAACCTTTTAATATTATTGCACTTTCTACAAGTTTTTATTCAATATTTCTACAATAAATCTCCCTACACTACTTCTGATTAACCCTCTCCCATCTCCAGAGTAAACAAACAAACAGAAAAAAAAAACCATTGATTAATATACTGGAATGAAAAATTAGAATTTTTAAATCTAAAAACTCAGGCTCCTACCTTAAAGCTTAAAGTTCCTAAAAGAGACCCTAGATAAAATGTTAATGTACATGTAAGTTTTTCTCTGCTCTATGAGAAGTTTCTGGACTTCCCCACTGCAGCCCTCAAATTAAACACATTGTCTAATTTACTAGTTTTTGCAGATTGGTTGCTGTTTCTTAACTTCCTTACCTACTTGATCACTTAGGTTAACATGGAATGTTTTACTAAGTGGTCCTTATTCTTCCACGTTTCCTCTGACACATTAGAAGATATTAGTGGATGTTAGAAGATATTAGAAGATATTAGTGTAAGGGACACACTGTCCCTTACAACATGCCTTCTTATTTCCTAAGTAAATCTTACCTAAAATATAATATTATTCACTTGGGTAGAAAATTTTCCACTTTCTAGAATCTCCTGCAAATATAACTATAATCCCTAGGAATATTATTATAATTTTCAAGTGTATTTTATATATATATATATATATATATATATATATATATATATATATATATGGTTGCTGAAGTGAGAAACTGTGTACCTGTACCTGAAACCTATACAGTGTTGAAAACATTTCCCTAATTTAAAGAAAAATATATCACGTACCATATTCTTCCAAAATACTGCATAGCAGAAAACACATGTTTATGTATGTGTGTTTATGTTCATAGGGTAGAACCAAATGAGAAAATATGTGAACCATTATTTGAGACATCTTGGTAAGGAGACTGGGACTTTTTCTGCTACTCTATAAGTGGATTTTTACCTAATTTTTACATTGCCTTTGTATTAATTTTCTTCATTCAAAAAATAAAGCTAGAAGATTCATACTTCCTGATTTCAAAACTTGTCACAAAACTACAGTAGTCTAAATAGTGTGGTACTGGAGAAAAGACTGACAGATGGACTGTGGCGGAGGATTATGTTGGTGGGTGTAGTGTGATAATATGTATTTGAAGAGATGTGAACCTATACCTCGGACCATATACAGTGCTGTACACCAATGGTATCTCAATTTAAAAAAAATATTTTTTAAAAAACTGTATGTAAGAAAATAAATAATATTCTTTAATAAGGCAGACAAGTACCCATGGGATAGAATAGAAAACCCAGAAATAAACCCTCACATGTTGTATGTTACTATTAATAATTCAAGCAGTGACTTATTAAATTAGAATTAATTAAATAAGATAACTATAATGAATGAAAGTTATATTTTATGTTATTACATTATTATATTAATGCATATTATTAAATTACAAATTATTACATATTTTGTAATATATCTTATTATATTATGATTTATCTTTTTATGACATGTAGTTCATGAAGTTGATGATTTTTAAATGATGTTATAATTAGTAAAGATGATGGGGGCCTCTCTGGTGGTGCAGTGGTTAAGTGCTGCGCTGTGGAGCTGTCGGCAACGCGAGTTCGACGCCCAGCCGGGGAGATTCCCACATGGCGTGGCGGACCTCTTCTGCCTGGCCCGCTGCTCCCCTCAGCAGTGTATTTCCATCAATCTGACTGTTCTGCTCCCCACTCTGTTTCTGGTGAACTCTCTCGCCGCCCCACCCCTCTGGCCCATACCCCAGCTTGTATGCAAAAATAAATAAATCTTTAAATAAAAAAAAATCCCCCCCAAAAAAATTAGTAAAGATGATGAATCTCCAATAGGCTTAGATATATTCCTATCAGAAGAGATTTGTGATTCAAGAAACCTGCTTAACACCAGACCTGATTTAATCTTCTGTTCTGTAATGATTTAGCTCATCACTTGCTTTCCATTCTGATTTTATTAGCTCAAGCTAATCACAATTAATTAGCTGTTGTTAATAAAATTTATGTTTATGTTTTTAAGGAGATGATCTCTTTCCTCAGTGACTGACTTCTGAGGCAGTATTGTATAATCATGTTTTTTTCTTTCAGCTAATCCCTGCCACTATTATGATGAACAAAATAACTGTAAGGCAAAAACACGTCACCACAGATGCAAACACCTGTCAGTTCGAGCACTCTGCAAAGCTACCTGTCAGTGTGACACAGGAATAAAATAAACTTTACTGTCTGTAACTGTGTTTCCATTGGATTTAATCATTCACTTGCTTTGCTCAGCAGTTTCTGTTAAATTTTACTTGATTTTACTTATGCTTGGGATCCTAATACTTACTAATCATATACAGCATCAGATATGTACATCAATATCACATACAGCTGTCCAGGTACATCTTGAAGTAACACTGTTTTAAAATTCCCCCCCCACCACCACCACCAATCCACACACCTCTGGCCTACAGCGCAGTTCTATGCAAAAATAATTTTTTTTTTTAAAAAACCTGTGTGTTCTTTAAATACAAACTGATTATCTCTGAGAAGCACAGAAATAATTTTACTGTGGTAAATCTCAACTGCTTTTAAGTTTCTGGCCTAAAGTTAGGGATCAGGGCCTCCCTGGTGGCGCAGCGGTTGAGCGCTGTGCTGTGGAGCTGTCGGCAGCGCGCGATGCGAGTTCGACGCCCAGCCGGGGAGAGTCCCACATGGTGCGGCAGACCTCTCCTGCCTCGCCCGCTGCTCCCCTCAGCAGTGTATTTCTGATCTGCCTGTTCTTCACCCCACTCTGTCTCTGGTGAGCCCTCTCGCCGCCCCGCTCCTCTGGCCTGTACCCCAGCTTGTATGTATAAATAAATAAATCTTTAAAAAAAATAAAAATAAAATAAAGTTAGGGATCAAAAAAATCATAACTCGATAGTTACTTCCTTGAGATATTTAGAATTTTGCAGAATATATAGCAAATGTTGTGCTAGTTATGTATCACATAACTCTTCAACAGCCTTCTGAGGTGGGATTCGTTATATAATTCTACATATGAGGACACTGAAGTTACAAAAATTCCCATAACTTCCTCCTAGTCACACAGCAAGGACAACACAGAAAAAGCTGCTGCCCTAAGACCTTCCAGATCTCAAATGTAAAAAAATAGTGTACCACTAGATGGGGCTATAACAAGTTACTAAAAGATTCTCATGCAGAAAAGACAGGAAATACAGATTTTTTAAAAATTCCTCTCTCATTCACTCCAATCATTTTATAAACAGAATTGTGTTCATTTTAAACAAAATATGTTGAGATATTTACTCCAAATTTAAAAAGAAGACACTGTGTTGTGATGTGAGTTATAATAAACATACATAATATATTTTAAATATTACACATATTGATCTTTTTCTCTTCCTGAAAGAGAGCTCCTATAGCTCCTGGAATTTCCAGAGATTTTTTTTTTATGTCAGTGAGGCAACTTTAGTACTACAATGAAGGATGGGGTGGGGAACCCAACCATGTAATTAGAGGGTTATCACTTTCAGTCCCAATCCATGATCTGAGGATACCCCATCCCCACTTCCTCCCCTTCCTCATACTGGAATTGGTTGCAGAAACTTATCTGCCAAATGTATTTACACACCTTTCATTTGAAATGCTACAGCCCAGGTCTGAGACGATGAAAGGGGCTGGAGTTTGAATCTGTTTAGTCACGACTATGTAATGAAGGCTCAATAAAAACCCAGTAGGGTTGGGTTCAAAGAGCTTCTGGGTTCATAAAAACATGGAGATTTGGGGACAGTGGCATGCTCGGAGAGGGCATGGAATCTCTGCAGCCTGTCCCCATCCCTGTATATTGCTTCTATTTGGCTGTTCCTAATTATATTATTTATAATAAGCTCTTTGCTAGTATGTAATGTTTCTCTGAGTCCTGTGAGTTGCTCTAGCAGATTAATCAAACCCAAGGAGAAGGTCCTTGAAATCTCTTTAAGCACAGGTAACAATCTGGGTTTAGTACTAATTCTGAAGTGGTAGGGGCAGGCAGTCCTGTAGGACCGAGCCATTACCCTGTGCAATCTGAAGCTTCCCTAGGCAGATAGTGTCAGGATAGAGTAGAGTTGCAGGATCCCCAGTGGTGTGAAGAACCTGCTCTCTGGGCCCCACTGTGGAATTGGTTATACAATCTTTAGCTGCCAAACCACTCATATGTAAACTATTCACATGGAATGCTTCCACGCTATATATAAAGATTGCATTACAGCATACATGGACACAGTCACCTTTGAGTTAGTCAGATAAATTTCAGATCTAAGCCTTTGATTACTGAGTCGTAACGGGCAAGATTTTACTACTGAGTTATTAGTATTCCCACTATGTCTGGATGCGGTATGTTCTGTCATCTCTATTTCTTCAATTACACATAACCTTGAGAGAAATATGTCTTTTCATATGAAAAATAAAAAATGCAAAATCATGCTATTACTCTATGCCAGGGTATTGAGTTTCTAAATTCATCACATGACTTAGAATAATAAACATGAAGGGTAATTCTAAGACAGGACCACAAGATGGCAGCATATACATATGATAGCTAAATTTTGCTGTCCCGAAAAATAATGCAAATCCTTTAGAATGATAGTCTAAAATTATTCTAAAGAGTAACTACATGATTTACATGAAATCCAATAGTAAAAACTACCTTCATACTTTTATTGTCAATATATGCAGTCTTTTATGTGGATACACATAATACTAGGGTGAAGGATTTCTAGGGAGATTATCTGCCCCACAATTACAGATAAAGAGGACCTACCTTTCATCTTACTGGTAGAACAGCTGTTACTGACACTTACCTGATTACATCTGTGCTTCAGTTTCCTTATTTTCAAACAGGCATGATGTTCGTTCCTTGTAGAGTTCCTGCAAGAATAAAATAAGGGAAAATATATATAAAATACCCATAATCCTGACTTGTGTGTTAACTATTGATTTTTATCATTCACAATTTTAAATTGCGAAGATTGACATTACACTTAATTCTAATCTAAGCTGCCATATATTAGTTGTAAACAAAGCACAAGATTTAGGGTTTCACAATTGTGTTGTGTGGATATCTTTAAATCCTGCGCACAAATATTGGGCATGATAAATGGGTCACTTCTGCAAATACAGAAACTGAGACCCAATAGTGACATAAAACTGCTAATACATATCTGAAATGTAGTTCTAATGCTGGCCTAGTTTATGGGAGCATTTTGATTTTGTGATTCAAAGGAGGATGAATTAAATTGAAATATTTGACTTCCTCTTCCATCCAGAATATTTGAGTAGTCACATTATTTTTTAGTTTGCATTATTGAGGATATTATTAAGCTTAGAAAAATCTAAAAGTAGAGAGAAATAAGACTCATCTCAATTTCAATTGAAGACCATGTGCTTACTTTTTTTTATCTTCCACTGTAGAATTGTAATGAAGATGCTGAACAAATTTCCAGCATGTTATCAAAGAGTACAAACTCAGAGAGAATAACACAGAAGAGAGGCACATTACAAGTAGGCTATAAGCCATATGATCCAACTTCATACTCAAAAATTACCAGGGATTATTAAGCAATCTGACAATGTTGAATTAAGGCTTCCAGTCTGTATTTGCTTTTGTACTCATTCATGACGGTGAATGTAACCTAATACACTACTTTATTATTGTAATATTAATTTGGATATTCAAATCTTCAGATTTCAGATACTAATCATCAAGAGAAAAGAAATTACAGAACACTTCTATGATGCAGAGATCACAAGAAGAGTAATAGCCCACTAGGTTTCCATTCTATGTTCTCTTGGCCACCTACAACATCACCCTGGGGATTATTCTAGCTTCCATTTGCCCCCCGCCCCTTCTTAAAGACCCTTTCCAGCTCTTAAGATAGGAGACAGTCTGCGGAAAAATATTCTTTGTCTCTGTTATCTGCAGATAATAGACTCTCTTTCTTCAACAAAAACTTGAGTTTGGTCTATTTGGGCATGGCCTAGTAAAGGGCAACAAGTGATGGATGTATATTGCTCTATAACAGCATCCTAGGTTTCATAGATAACCTCCTTGGTTATGGTATAAAATCCAATAAATGTTTGAATCCAATTTGCTAGTATTTTTGAGGATGTTTGTATCAATATGAAGATACTGGTCTGTTATCCTTGTAAAATTTAAAAACTATTAGCAGTTATCCCCTTTTGTGACATTGATTTTTGTAGTCAGAATTAAGGGAAACTAATTTGAATGAGCTTAAATAAAGAAATAAGGAAATTTATTTCAACAATATTAGAATCTTTTTAAAACTCAAAGGCAGAAAAATGCAGTGGAGTATCAAAAGTGAGCAAACAGAAAAAGACAAACATCATTGTGTTTAGAGTTTTAGTCTATTTCTATATTTCATTCATTAAAATTAAATTCATAAGTTACAGATTTAATCAGAGCTATATATGAGTCACTATTCCTAGAAAACATAAATTGACTGCTTCATTGACAGCAGGCCATGCTCTACTGTCCCATCAGATGTGGTTATAGAATACTATGAAATCAAGACAAGGATGATGGTGTGGCTCAAATGGTGATTATCATAAAGGCGGATTGTTCTGAGCTTGATATAACACCCCTAGAGTTAACTACAAGTGCCAGTTAAATGTCTTCTGCTGATGAAATTTGATGACTGCTCTTCATAGTTCCTTCAACTACTTGTACTTAGTTGTTCAATTCACAAGACTCTCCTCCATAATAGGAGCCCCAAGCATGGTATTTAACCACTGTCTACCCTGTGGGTAGCACAATAAAATAAATTCAAAAAGAATGAATGTAATTATTTATCTGATAATCTATAGCTGAATTTACTCTAAATGAGGCCTCCCTTATCATCATAGATTTACTAGAGAAAATATATTCACATAGTAATTCTTAATGATTCATTTTCTGGTTTTACCTGAACTTGTGATTTTACTGGTTTGGTATTTTGGGGTGATCATAATATTCAGGATGAGACTATGGAAGTGGAGAGCTAGAAAGGATTAGAAGAGATTTGAAAAGGAAGAACTCGGACCTGAGACATCAGAAGTTAGATTTATCCATGTGGTTGTTCTTCAGCCTGACAACAGAAATTGGGATGGGAAGGTTGAATTTGTTTCAGGATATCTATTTTTTGTGAAGGAAAGGGGGAGATAGGAAAGTTATTACAAGAGAGTAAATGCTGAGTTAAGAGTTGGAAGAGCTAAATGTCATAAATTTCATTACTTTTTTTTTTTTTCTTTACCAAAGGAGAAGGGGGAGTTCTAACCTGAAAGTGGTAAGGAGATTCCTGTGTGGATCCCAGCTCTCTTCTAGCCTCGACCAGACCTGCCTGTGTTGATAGGAAAATGGTACAGGAGTGTGCTTTGAAAAAAAAAAATTATGTACACAGAAGAAAGTTTATAGTGGTTTCCTCTCAATTCCATGTCTATGTCTTCTTCCCATTCCCTGAAACTGTAGTTATAAAATAAATGAAAAATACTGCTTCTATATTTGAGTAGGTATGGTGCTGGAACTTACCTAGTCACTGTGCTGCAATTCCTATGGCGAATGGGGAAGAATTAGATACCACTCAAATTATTCTGTACACACACACACACACACACACACACACACACACACACACACACACCACACTTCTCCTAGCAACTGATGCTAGTCTAAAACATTCAAGTATTTGTTTTTCACCTTAGTAACTGGCAGGACCAAAGGTTAATAAAAGAATAGGACAATTTCTGGATTGTAGACAGTCTCGACTGATTTTACTATCTCTTAGCATGCGAACATGATACAGGGCAGCAAGGAGCACTAAAACCAACCAAGGACCCTGCCCAAATAGTTCACGGGTCACTGTCTGAGTTCTTCACCAGCGCGTGCAATTGCAAGACTACTCAGGCTCAGGAAACAGCAACAATGGGATTTATTTAAAAAACCAGGGAAAAACAAAGTTACTGAGGCCAAAAATAGCTGTCTAACTCACCTGAAGCAGTGCCCGTGTTTTCAAGTTCTAAATAAAAAGCAGCTAAGGCGGCATCTTCCCACTGCTGAGGACGCAGAGTCCCTCTCCCGAAAAACAGGCCACGTGCCCAAGATGGCATCTTCCCCCTGGAGCACTAGGCCGGGTTCCAACTCACAAAGACAACAGAGGATACAACAGGAGCTGCTCCCAGAGCGGCCGAGATGTCCCAGCACAGAACCAGGCAAGCCACACTCAAAACAGCAGCTGCAGCGGCTGAGCCACCCCACTGACGGCCGCACTCACGCAGCGCAGTGAGACGCCAGGCTCCGGGTCTTTGCCCTCTCTGTCAGTCTGTAACAGCAGCAAACCCAGAACAGTTTCAGTCATTCGGCTACTCCAACCATTTCCTCTCTGAGGTTGGCTGCTGGAGGCCTTTCCCTGTCCTGAGGCCCGCAACAGCCCCCTGGAAGATCAGAGCAGCGGGGGCCCAAATCACTAACCCCGGTGTAGTGCCAGCCTGGCACCAGGCAGGTGCCCTATGATTCAGGCAGACGGTCAAGGAGAGTTCCTGGAGCCCTGGGTGGCTTTTGCGGGCTTTTAATTATCTTCTGTAGTGAGGCAACCAGGTACAGGGCAGGCAACGGGGCCAGGGGGACAGGAGGCTAGCCGACCTCCTAGCCCCCAGCAAATCTTCACTTTTTCTTTGTTTTCTCCTGCTGCCACTTTTGCTACATCTTTGCTTTTCTGCTGCCAATGCCGCTTCTACCACGGCTGCCGCTGCCACCACACTCTCCTCACGGCTGTGACACCGCCCTTATATAGTGTCTCTCCAGGCCCAGGTGCGCCCATTCACGCATGCGCCCACCACCATAAGGCACACGTGCAAGACCGCAGGTGTCCATCATCAAATCTAATGGGTGTAGGGTGAAAGATGCTGATGTCTCCATTGACCCTACACCCAGAATGGCTGAATCCCAAATGGTGAATCCAGAACACTGAATCCTCAAACGCTGAATCTGGAGCACCCAATCCTGGGAGCTGCTTCTGCAGTCCCTTTTATTTCTTATCAGTTGCTGTACCCCAAAATGCGATACTTCTTAGCATTTTCCCTGGGGCTATCTATTCTCACTAGCAACTTCCTCCAGGGGGCACCACCTGTAACAGTTGTTGGCTTCAGCCACCAGTTAGATGCACACACTGGTATTTATTTCTTTTGACTAAGACAAAGATGTAGACTCAGAATTAATAGCAAACTTTATCAAGTTATAGAGATGTTTCAAAGTTGTCTTTAGATTTTCAGGTTCTAAGTCACTTGGTGCTGTCAGATAAACAAATATTGACAAATCTATTAATTATCTCATAAAAGGAGAAATAGTCTTTTTTCTCTAAACCTAGTGTGAGCAGACTAGGGGCTATAAAACAAAACATTAGGCTGGAAAGTTATGAGAGAACAAAAAAATGATAGACTGTGTACATGTAAAACTGAAAAGCATTTCAAAGGGATGTGGGAATTGAGATGTTTCATAAAAGGTACAATGGACACATATAAGAAAGAACTGATAGAATTACATCTGCAAATTTAAGGAACAAGAATAGGACTAAAGTTACAAACACAAAAACCAGCCAGAGGTTTCCCAGAAAAGGTCAGGGGTGGGGAAGAATAGCTGTTTATAGGGTTAAGATCTGATTAGTTAATTGTTCAAGCCAGAATTCATAGCTTTATAGCTTTGGAGCAAAATCTGTGAATACTCACATGTGAGCTTATTAATTAGGAAAGTACCACACAAAAAAAGGAGTTTCACCCATATTAATCAGATGTCATGTTCCAAAGCTTCCTTGGAGTTCTGAACCACAAACTATATATAATTAGAGTTGCAGGGGGATGAGCAGACTATAAGGGAGATTCACATACAGGATGTTTATTTGGTAGACGTCTCCAGATTTACATGTTCCTGCGGAGGTAGGAAGAGTGCAGATTTGGGGTTATGATGTTATGATTAGGGAGGTGTTATTATGTCAGCGATCTCAGCTAATCCCCCTGAAGCCTTGGGATGTACTTCTGAGTTGTCCAAAGGTGGAGAGAGGTGGCCTGACATTTACCATCTCTGTATCTACCAGTCCCTGTACATGGGCTGCCCTGGAGTGAGGAATAAGCTTGCAGAATGAGGGCGACTTTTAGGAGGTAGACAGCAGAGCTGCCCCGGTGAGGACTCCTGGCTGTTGGGGATAGAAGTCCTTGAGTGTAGAAAAGGGTTTGGTCGTGCATCCCAGAATCCACTCATTGCAATCATCTGTGCGTTAGCAGTTATGTTCCAGATCTAATCATTCTGTAACCTAGTCACCTACTCAAAACTCTTTTACCAATGAATACAACAATATCCCTACTAGTAGAAGATCCTAAACCCTTAAGTAATGTCTAATATCTCTTCATCCAGTTAGTTGAAATTGTGGCAAAATCATGACTTTTTTGGTGAGAATAAATCAAAATCCAACAACCATGTTCTTACTCTGTGCCAAACTGAAGTTACTTAATTTACCTCGTGGCAGAGTAAAATTATCAACACAGAAAGTAATTCTAGGAAACAACCAAAAGATGGCAACATAGATCTACGATCATTAAATTTCTTTTGCTGTCACAGATTTTAGCTTAAAAATCTAAGCTACTTTGTAATCCCAAAATTAATCTAAAGAGTAGCTAAATGATTTACATAAAAACCTACCAAAACAACTAACACCACTTTTTTTTTGTCAATGTCTTGTGTACAGATATACTGACAGTCCTGTAAGTGAATGTGCACATTAAGAGAATGAAAGACTGCAGGAAGATTCTTTGCTCAATACCTAAAGGCAAAGAGAATCTACATTTTGTCATACTTATAGAATAGCTGTTACTGACATGTACCTTTTAATAATAAATCTGTCTCCCAGCTTCCTTTGTACATCAGCCTATTCATTATAAAAGGAATATTACTAACCTGGCGTGGGAAACAAACCTAACCTAGGTTAAGCAATGGAACAAGAATATGTATTTCAACAAGATGGGGGTATTTTTAGAACATAATGGCAGAAAGATAATGGAGTTTCAAGAATGAACACACAAAAAAATCCAAATTATCTTCCCTATACTTACCTTTTAGCCTAATTACTGGAATACGTCTTTCATTAAAAATTAAATTGCTGTGAGGCCTCCCTGGTGGCTCAGGGGTTAAGTGTCAGCTCTTTCAAGCAACCGCCAGCCACTGCGGACTGAGTTTGATCCCCAGCCAAGGAGCTTCCCACATGGCACAGAAGACCTCTCTTGTCTCTCCCGCTGCTCCCCTCAGCATTGGATTTCAGTCGATCTGCCTGTTCTGCTCCCCACTCTGTCTCTGGTGAATCCTCTCACCCCCTGCACCTCTGGCCTACACCCCAGTTCTTGGATGCATAAATAAATAAAAATAAATCTTTATAAAAAATTAAATTGCCATATTAAAGATTCTACCAGAGGTATGGAGCCATACATACCTAGAAAGATCATGTGATCCCCTCAGTAGGGACAGGTGTATTCTTAAACTCCATCCACTGTGGTTGTGGAGCAAGATTAAGTCAGGGGAGATGACTGTAGGGCCACACCTGTGTGGCTCAAGTGATAATGATAAGAAAGAGAGAATTTTTATGAGCTGAATGTAGCCCTCCCTCATAACTGTCTATAAATGTCAACTAAAATACCACTTTTGCTGATGAAAGTTGATTGATCAGCACATATACTTCACTTTAAGAATAGTCTACAATATTACTAATACATTTCTATCAATAGATATGATATCTATTGTTGTTTGGTCATATTATATGTTTTTATATTAGTAGTTAATAATATTTATAAACACATTTATCAACACTTATTCAGACAATGGATTTAACTAAGATTTTAGTTCTTAATTTCTATAACTCATCAATATATTCCTAAACCATAATTATTTCTGAGCATAAATCTATCTGGAGTTTGCTATTCAAGGAGTGCCTTTGTCAGATAAATAGTCTGACATTTTTGTTACTATATGTAACTGTTTCATTCTCTCATTTGAATTAAAAGATAGTATGACAAATAATTTTTTTCAGAAATATTTATTTCTCTTAATAATTTGCAGCTATCTCCCCATTTTGTTTTACATTATTTATTTTTAAAAATCAGATTTTTTTAATTGAAGTAATATTGCTTTTAAAATTATATAGGTTCTGGTGTACACTCTTATAATTTAGAACTTTACATACATCATATTTCTCATCTGAATTCTCATTTCCATGTATCACCATACAATTGACCCTTCTGCCCCTCGATCTTCCCCTCTTATCCTTTCCCTTTTGGTAAGCACTATTTTGTTCTTATAATCTAAAAATTTTGGTCATCTCAACAACCAGAACTCTGTGTATGGTATAATGGAACAAGTATTTTTTACAGTTATTGTCAACATAGAGGTGAAGCTGAATCTCTCTCACTTTTTCTAAAGCTTCCTAACAGAAATACTAATAAATTATATTATAAAACAATTTTCATATTTTATCCATAATTGTCAAAATATTTTAATAGCTCCAAAATTTAATAATCTGTAATGAGATCTTCCCACCAGAAGATTTCGAATAACTACAAATATACGTCAAAATTGAAGATTTTGCAGAAAAAGTCCATATGCATGACTTAAATTTTATCATTAATACTTACTATATTTTTTGGTCACATATTCATCAACTTAACCATCCTTCTACCCATACTTTATTCCAAGTTAGTTGTGATAAATTTCAGATGTTGTAGGGTTTTGGCAAGTACCTGTGTACCCAAAACCTTTATTAACATATAGAAAAGTATTACCATCCCAGAAAGAACTCTCATGACCCTTTTATGCCACCCTATCATTCCAAAAGCAAATGCTGTTTCGTGTTCATTATAGATTGATTCGTTTATTTTACTTCATAGAAATGGAATTTACAGAAGGATCTTTTAGCCTTATAATCTTTTTGAAGTAAAGTCATGCTTCTGAATTCAAGCATTCTCTCACAGTAGTAGTCACAGCAGTGGAAGAAGCAAGGTAATAAAAACATAGTATCAAATATATCTAAAGTCAAAGGCTACCACAAGTGAAGCTCTTGGCAGTAAAAATTGTAAAGACAAAGAAAAAAACAGAAGCATAGTATGTTACTTTAAACAAACAAGAGTTCATATGCTTATTTCAAACTTCACTACGGAAGTTTTTACAAGTCAATATAATTAAGACTTTAGAGAGGTAAGCTTTCTTCCCCCACCCCGCCATAAGAGCAATTGCCAAAAGGGATGTAGAAAAGGAACTAATAGTAGGTTTAGACCTTAAAAGCATTCTTACTCTAGTTTTGTTTTTTTTTTTTTCACCCCCCAATCTCACTCTAAAGCAAACACTATAACTTCAGCTTCCCGAGCAAACCTAGCGGTTTGAATCTGGGCTCCGCAAAATTCTAAATTCAGACTGACAGGAACATCCACCAATCACAGAGCCAGGTGTCCTTTCCGAGTCCAATCATGGCTGCTTTGTGGGAGACTTAAGAGTTGAGGTGAAAGGGGAGGGGTCAAGGAGAAGGACGTTAGGAAATACCACCCAGCCAGCCTCCCAACAGCAGAAAAGCGGTTCTTCAGCTTTAGCATCCAGGTGTCATCTGTCTTTTGTCAAAATGTCTCTTACTAAGAAGTTAACTTTGGACAAACTGAATGTTAAAGGGAAACGTGTCATCATGAGAGTAGACTTCAATGTCCCCATGAAAAAGAATCAGATTACGAACAACCAGAGAATCAAGGCTGCGCTCCCAAGCATAAAATACTGTCTCGATAACGGAGCCAGGTCAGTTGTTCTTATGAGTCACCTAGGTCGTCCTGATGGTGTTCCAATGCCTGAGAAATACTCCTTACAGCCTGTTGCTGCTGAGCTGCAATCCTTGTTGGGCAAGGAGGTACTGTTTCTGAAAGACTGTGTAGGAAGAGAAGTGGAGAAAGTCTGTGCCAGACCAAAGAGAGGTACTGTCATCCTGCTAGAGAACCTGCGCTTTCATATAGAAGAAGAAGGGAAGGGCCTAGATTCTTCTGGAAATAAAGTTAAAGCTGAGCCAGAGAAAACAGAAGCCTTCCGAGCATCACTCTCCAAGCTAGGGGATATCTACGTGAATGATGCTTTTGGCACTGCTCACCGGGCCCATAGTTCCATCGTGGGAGTGACGCTACCGCAAAAGGCTTCTGGATTTCTAATGAAGAAGGAGCTTGATTACTTTGCCAAAGCCTTGGAAAATCCAGAAAAACCCTTTCTAGCTATACTAGGTGGAGCCAAAGTAGCAGACAAGATCCAACTCATCAAAAATATGCTAGATAAAGTCGATGAGATGATTATTGGTGGAGGAATGGCTTATACCTTCCTTAAGGTACTCAACAACATGGAGATTGGTAATTCCCTGTTTGATGAAGAAGGCGCCAAGATTGTAAAAGATATCATGGCCAAAGCTAGTAAGAATAATGTAAACATTACCTTTCCTGTTGACTTTGTGACAGCTGACAAGTTTGAGGAGAATGCTAAGGCTGGCCAAGCCACTGTATCATCTGGCATACCTCCTGGCTGGATGGGTTTGGACTGTGGTCCTGAGACCAACAAGAAGTTTGCTGAAATTGTGGCCCAAGCCAAGCTAATTGTGTGGAATGGACCTGTAGGGGTATTTGAATGGGATGCCTTTGCTAATGGAACCAAATCCCTCATGGATGAAATTGTAAAAGCTACTTCTAGGGGCTGTATCACCATTATAGGAGGTGGAGACACTGCTACTTGCTGTGCCAAATGGAACACAGAAGATAAAGTCAGCCATGTGAGCACTGGAGGAGGTGCTAGTCTAGAGCTTCTGGAAGGTAAAGTCCTTCCAGGAGTAGATGCTCTCAGCAATGTGTAGTTGACAGTGTTCCTTCCTACTGCTTTCTGTCCCTAACTTGTAAGTCATCTTAGTTCTTTTACATCCTAACTCCACTGTTGTTATAATCTACCCTGATATGAAGACCCAAGAAATGACCCAGGAAATAACCAAAGGGTGAGCCATCAGGACCTCAACTCAGCATAGCTCTGCTATCCTGTGATGCAATTGTCTGCTCCAAGGTTTCATTTGAACTTCACCATGTGATTCGTTGGGAGGATATGCTTTCATGCTGGCTATTAAAGTTAATTGAATAAGCTGAATCTCTCATATTTTCACTCCAGATTATTGTTTCATTACTTGAAACATGGGAACAAGATAAAAACTAAATTGTCAGAAAAAGGTGGAATAGTAATAAGCAAAATATTAAGTAATAAAATAGCCCAAATAACCAAGAAAAATAATTACATTTTAGAACTCATGAGTATCATTAAAGGTCTGTAAAAAGGAATTTTCTTATGAAATTAGAAGAGAAATAAAATATACCTATTACGCTCAAGTAGTTTTAAAGCATGGAAAGAAATTAAACATGATGAAGGAACTATGTCTGTGTGTGGAGGTGCAAGAGTACATACACATGCCTGTTAGAATGGTGGATACAAGTTAAATTTAGGTTCCAAATAGAGAAGTAATTGTTTTATTTTTAAAACAAATATTATTTAATATATTGATAATATAACTGCTAAGTCTTGAAACTGGGCTTATAAGATAGAAAACATAAAAAATCAGGGAAAATAAAGATAAAAATCTTTTGTTTTAGAAAATAGAATGTGAAATTGCAAATGTAGAAGAAAAATACATATTGAGAATATTTTGCTTAGTTCTCTGGACGAAGAGTTGGCTCAGGGGAATATTGTTAACATCTTAAAAGTAAAAGTTCCTTATCCCAGCTAAAATGTCCTATTTCCCATAACCCAGATAAATATTTCTATTCAACATTCTGAATAATTGAGCTTAAAATATAATCTAACAAACCTGAAATTTGAATGTATTTCTAAGGATAATTTAATAATGACACAGCAATCTCAGGGAATATGTAGGAGTTAAATATATAGATTTTAAAATAAATGAAAAAGAAAGCCAAAATTATGTTTGTTGAAATAAGATCATAGAATATCACTCTCTTGCCAATAGGTAGGTTTTCTAGGGAATCAAGTTAGTGAGCTAAATCTGGCACTCTCAATAAATGGGTTCCATCTCTGCTTTTAAGGTGCTATCCACACTCTGACTTCCAGCCCCCAAAAGGAAGTTAATGGCAGGCAATATATTTCTTTCAAATATGGGACTCATAAAGTTCAGGAATTTCTCTCACATATTGTATGACTATTAATTGTACTACAAGGCCTATTTTGCAAGGGAAACTTGAGGGTGTATTCTCTCTGGCTGAATAATTTGTACTCAGCTAAAATCAGTAGATTCGATTACTAAAAGGAAGAGGGTGGTGTAAATATTGGGAGAAAAATAATGATTTCTAGCAAACTGTTACTCTAGTCACCCAAGTATCCATGTAAAATTATGCATACACTCTCCAACTACAGAAAATCCATTCTCCAAGAGGTATCAATAAAATCAAATGTTTTGTCAAATGATTACATCCCACTCAAAGTTAGGTATCTCAAGATGACACAAAATGTGTTCTCAATCATTCAGTGGAGAGTTCAACAGACTTGGTGAACTAAAAAAATACAGTGATTTTTTTTTTCACACCTTCAACAGCCCTGTCCAGATATACACAATATGCAATTGTGGGAAAGAAATATAATACCTCAAAAATCCTCATTTGAAAGAGCCATTGGTTTATCATAATTTTGAAATAAATTACATTGGATCAGAATTTCAAGAACTCCCTGAACTGACTGTAAAATAATAATTCCTTAGTTAGACTCTTTTTTTTTTTTTTCTCAAGAGGAAATTTCTTATTTTCTTTTTCAGATGCCCAGTTTGGTTATCTGGGAAATTTTCCGTTTGCTGGTCTTCCATGCCATTTTGGGAAGCATATGTTGAAGAACTGGACTAAGTCGAGCCACCTAACAGCTTTCCTAGCTTCCTTGTTACTAGGATACTCCTAAAACGCCTAGAATTTCTTCATATATCACATGATATAATCCTCAGACCAGTTATTTTTCAACTTTCTTAAGAATAAATATTTCTGTTCTTTTAATTCATGTGAAATAAACTCACCCCAAAATCTCTTCTAGTTATAATTCTTAATTTTTAGCTCTTTGTTTTAATTAATTGAGTTCTTTGCTCAACCCATTTTCCTCATCTTCATTTTAAGATAAGTTAACTTGTGTCCACTGAGAAAGTAGGTGGACACAGGAAACAACATAATCTGATCTTACCCTGTGGGAACCTCCTATTTCTGGCTGAAAAGTACAAATGAGAAACCTTTGAGGAAAACTGAGTGGCAGACTATCTCTTGCTCTTTGTGATATTGAAACAGCTCTTTCAACTTGCAAACAACTCACCTTTCTGGCCTATTAGTCAACTTTTGTTGCAAGCAACAAGCAAATTGTTCAGTATTTCCTGACTGTAATCATTTTTGTTGTTGTTGTTGTAGTAATTTGCTTAAAACATGTAACAACCAAAACCTCTGATCTTCTGTCTCTTTCCAAATGCTTTCTCTGCAGCTTGGGGTGCTATAGGAATGTGCTCTACCTACTACAACACCACAGGCAAAGTTTTACCAAATGCCACAGCAAAAAATGATCATCACCTTCCAGTTTGTACCTGACCCCTAAGTGAATGCTTTCTTTTATGACTTTTATTAAGGCAGCATCCCTCTTACAGGTCGGAGTTTTTACCTTAGCCTAAGGACTAATGGTTCTCAACCAGGGGCAATTTTTCCTTGTGGGGGACACCTGAAAAAGAATGGGGCACACTTTCATTGGTCATGACCAAGATGGGGGAAATGTGCTGTAGGCGTCTTATAGCTATGATCAAATGTGCTACTAACATCCTACAGTCTACAACAAATAACTGCCTGCCCAATGTTTTAACAAAAAAAATGTATTCCCCATAGGATATTCCAGGATGGTATGAGTAAAGAGACATATCTAGAACTCATCCAAGGAGTCAGGCCGGCAAAATGTCTCTGTCATTGTCTGTACTAGGTTTCCATCTCAAAGAGAAAGAAGTTCAATTAAATTTGTAGGCATTTTTTAAAAGATTTATTTACTTATGCATACAAGAGCTGAGGTGTAGGCCAGAGGTGTGTGGGAGGTGAGAGGATTCACCAGAGATAGAGTGGGGAGCAGAACAGGTGGATCTAATGAAATACACCACTGAGGGGAGCAGTGGGCAAGACAGAAGAGGTCTGTTGTGCCATGTGGGTCAGCTTCCTGGCCCAGGATTGAACTTGTGCTGCTGTGGCTGCCAATAGCTTCACAGTGCTGAGACTTAACCCCTTGCACCACCAAGGGGTATTGTTGGTATTTTCCAACAAAATGGATAAGTAAAGTGAAATGCAGAGCAAGCATTATATCTAACATTCGCTAAAAATATCTGTTCTTCAAACAAACTCCACTCACTGATATGAAAGAAAAATCAATCAACAAGCTTTGAGCAAAGGGGAAATAGACCTTCCTGAGGCTGAGAAAGTCTGGACCTTCCACCTGAAGTCATCCAAAGATGGCTGAGCAAACATGCAAGTCCTTAAGAAAGATTTTTACCTCTTAAAGTCTTCACTTTCTCCCTATGCAGATTGCAGTTTGAATTTAAGGTGCACATATCATTCTACTGGGAAATTATCATTTGACATAAAAACAAATTCTTTGTTTCCATAGTGTGCTTATCTTAAATGTAACTCATCCTTTTTTCTGAAAAGACTGTATCTTTGCAATCATGGCAAGTTAATGGAATACTTTGGGTACCTACCCAAACACTGGTAATAACAGGGGGAGGAAGATAGAGGCAGTAGCAAAAGGTCAGAAGGTGATTAGAAATTGTGAAGAATAGGCACCTCCCTGGTGGGACAGCGGTTAAGCCCTGCGCTGTGGAGCTGTTGGTAGCGGCAACAGGAGTTCAACGCCCACCTGGGGAGATTCTCACATGGCGCAGCAGACCTCTCCTGCCTCGCCCGCTGCTCCCCTCATCAGTGTATTTCAGTTGATCTGCCTGTTCTGCTCCCCACTCTGTCTCTGGTGAACCCTCTCGCTGCCCCACGCCTCTGGCCTGTACCCCAGCTTGTATGCATAAATAAATAAATCTTTAAAAAAAAAACGACTGTTAGTTCTCTCTACTTCCCCCTAATCCTCACCCTTGGTTCCTGGCCATTCAAAATTTGCATAACTGGTTTAACAATCCTGTTAATCATCCCTAAACCCACTTCCTCCTAGTCCAGGAGGCGGGCAGTCTAGGCTGCTGGAGTCAGGTATTTGGCTTTCCCATCAAAGTGTCCTCTTCAGCAATCAGTGGATGTTTCTGATGCCACTATCAACCCCAGAGGGACACAGAGAATTTTATTAGTGATGTAACACAATCAATTTTTCAAGTTCTCAGGAATACAGTTGGAGCCAGTTATTGGTTAATCATGAAAAGGAAGGATAATTCAATGAGTTAACACTGACCCCCAAAAGAAAATGCAGTTGATAATCGGAGTTTAATTATGCTTATTCCTAATTTTTTCGTTTAGGGGAATTTTTTGTTGTCACAAAATAGAGAGGATCCTAATACAGAGAGTAATTTAGATCAATAAAGAAAACAAGTGTATTATAAAAAAAGTGTTGATTATTCAGTATATCAAGAAGCATGTATAGATTAACTGGCTTTAAATCAGATAAACAAATTGTTCAGAAAATCGTCAGGTCTCAGAACGAGTAAAAATAATCTCTAAGTGCGGAAAGAGGATGTGTATTTTCAGGAGAGAAGAGACAAGTAGACTCTCCTAGTGAGAAATGCCTAATAGTTCTCTAAAGATTGGGATTAAAAATACTTTCTAACAGGATAGAGGCCTCCAGGTGCAGGATGCAGAACAAAGTTCTAATGTGTCTTTCCCAAGTCAATAACAGAAGTACCCAGAACATGCTAGAAACGTAAATAAAGCCATACACAAACAAAACCTATTGATGCACCAATTCTGGAGATAGAATCCAGCAATCAGTCTTTTAAAAAAGTCTCCAGTGTTTTCATTGCTACAGAATGAAGATCACTATAGGGAGGCAGGAATTGGGACAGATGTGTCACTACATAGTTGTTGTATTTATTTATCTATCTTACTATCTGGTTTGTTAACCAAGGCAAATCAATTCACTTATCTGAATTCTGTTATCTGAAAAATTACGTACTATTCACTTGTTATTATGTACTATTGTATTATGTACTATTCACTTGTTTTCCTTCGAACTCCCAAATTATAGGGGTCTGAAACTCTGATGGATATATTAATAGACGAGACTATTGGCTACGATCTTTATCCAGACTCTTGACCAGTAAGGGGATAAAGCCAGGGAGTTAATAGACAAATGATATAGAGGTATAAATTAAAAATTAAAAAAAAAAACTTCAGAACTTCGGTCAACTAGAAATTTCTTGGGAAAGTTGATTCTTATTTTCTATGTATGAAAGCAAATTTCCCTAAACTACAGCAACTAAGAACTTAAGGAAACATAAGTAGAATAAAATAGAGTGAAATAGTTCAATTAATCATTGCTTTATTAGAGTCATTTAGATAAAAAAGTGAACCCAACATACATATCTACAAGAGAAAAATCTATAGCCCAGAAACTATTTGAACCTTTAGGTTTTTATTGCTTTTTGTTTGCTTGTTTGATTTTGCTTGTTTAAAGTTATAATCTGGTTGTTTCTGCAGATAGCAAAATATTTGTGAGAAGAAGCATAGCTTTCATTGTGTATTCTCTTATACAAATAAATTGGTAGACTGGTCATTTTTTCAATTAGGAAAAATCATGTACAATTTGAACAGGCCCTGTAAGAAGTCTTATTTGCCCTTGTCCAATTCACAGATTCAGATGAATGAACCATCCCTTTGGAGTATTTTATTCTTTAGGCAAACCTCTTGGTTTTACACTTGACCATCATTGGAATATTTTTGTTTACATATCTATCTCCTGCAGCTTTTGAAGATGAGAGACTAGATTTTATTTAATATTCTATGCCAGGAACTAACACAGTATTTAGTAGATAGGAGGTTTTTATGGTATTGCTGTGTTTTATAAATTGAAAGTATATTGTACATGATACTCAAAGATGTATGGTAAAATACAAATTTTATAATGAAAACAGAAATGTTATAATTTCTACATATCAGGCACTACGTAACAGGAACTTCATTAGCACAATCAGGAAGTTTCTTTTTCCTGTCAAAAGAAACTGAATATTATATTTAACATAGTATGCTAAAGCAAGATAGCCAGGATACAGCATAAACAATTTGTAGAGAAAACCAAAGTTGATTTCTATATAATTCCAATGAGAAGTGATTATTGAAAATCACAAAAAGTTGATAACAAGTATTTTGCATACTTTACCAAAAGGTAGATGACTGCATTCTTAATGTGTCTATAAAATGGAAATGACATTAATGCAAATGTTTGAAGAACATAGGAGACGATCTTAAGTACATAACCTCACAGTGCCTGACAGAAGTACTAAATATGTAAATACTTATTACAAATAAGAGTAGGAAAATGTTTATCTGCACTACCACTCTTAAGATTAAGAACATTTCTCAAGATCAAAGTTCCCTTGGAAAGAAATCTTTATAGGAAACTATATATTAAACAAACTCAGGCCAGTACCATAAGGTGCATCAAGACTGCAGTCTTTCAATATCCTTCACAATGGTTGGGTTGGTATGTTCTGAAATTCATTAAATCATACTCTCTTTGAGCTTCAGTCATTTTTTCAGTGTTTAAATTCTCTTGGACGATAAAAATTTTCATTCATATTGTTCCTTAGGGATGACACAAGCCAACTTACCACTACCGAGGTTTTGATATACAATCTTCCCTTTGGCTTTTACATTCTACCTTAAAGGTATAGTGCAAATTTCATTATTTATAGATATGAGAATAGCAAAAACTATCTTTGTTCAGTAGACAGCCACAGAAGTGATATCTTACATATCTTGCAGTATACTTATTCTAATTTTATCTGCTTTTCCATATCATTCAAACTACACTTTTTGAAGAAGATGACTGTATCTTATTCATTTTGGGATTTGCAACACATAAAAATGATCTAAAACTTTATAGGAGCTTAACAAGTTTTTATTAACTGAATCAAATAATTAAATTTCCAATTATAACTGCTCTTCCTTTTCATATGAATGAGTAATAGATTCCATTTATTGAGACCTTACTTTAACCCCTGGCCTGAGCACATTACTAATGACATCTTAACGTTTTAGACCTGTACTGAAAGAATGTGTCATCCCATTTTACAAATAAAATATCTCAGCAGAGAGAATAAACACCTTGTTCAAGAATGAGTACTAGAGTCTCCTTGGTCTGTGTTATGACCATTTGGTGAGCGCTATGCCATGGAATCCATTTCTGATTAGAATCCAATGATTCAAAATGTATTTCAAGCATGTAATTTCTTATTTCTTCAATCTTAGTAAAGATTTCAGTAGAGTTCAGAGAGTAAGGAAGACGTTTCTGAGAGTAAAGTCTCAAGAGAAAATAATCACTGCTCTTCCCTTCATTCTAAGAACACTAGCAATTCCCTTGCAAATAGAGCCAAGTCATGGAAATGGAACCCAAGAGTTCTCTCTACTGAGTTACACACTAACATCCACCATGAGACATTAATCTCCTGATTGAAGATATATAATTCACAAATTAATAAAAATCCATGAGCAAGATTTACTTTGAAACAATGTGGAGAAAAGCTAACATACCACCATTAAAACAAATTATGAAGTTATAAAACCTACACTACTATAAAAAAAAGTCCAAGTGAAGGAAATTTCCAATGTCTCTGTGACTAATGTAATAAAACACATACGACTATATGTTTATCCATATTGAGGGTTGGATTTTAAGTCAGGCTATTTAACGTTCTTTTAATCATTGAAATATTATTATTTTATTTAAATTCTGATATATTTCACAGCATAGCCTTAAAATTATTTTGTTACTTATAGTTGCCTATGAAATCCAGGATCAATTAGATATTTCCATTCTAGGAGAAAAGCATAAAGGATGAAGCCACATTCAACCAATGAGTTAAAGAAGAACTTTTCTTCTATGAATGATGAAAGTCCTAAGGAATTAGTTACAGATAAATCAGTCACATGTTTTCTGCTTTTAGTTTTCTGTGTGATGAGAGAAGACTTTAGTAAATATGCAAAATAATTTATTTAATAACAATGACAATAATCATAATAGCAGTTTTTTCATGTGTGAGGTTTTAAGCTTTACTTTGTGATGGATAATCTTCTAAAGCTAGGCTATGTATATAAACTACTTTAATTCTTACAACCACCCTGTGGAATATATAATAAAATTATTCCCATCTATAGAAGAGGAAGCAAAAACATAAAGTTAGCACTTGGTGTTACAAGTAGGAAGAAACTAAGCTGAAGCCAGGGCATATGTCTATGCACAAGTCTTTCTGCAGTAGGAAAGGTATGTGAATATCCATAGAAGTGTTCGATGTAAGATAATTGTTCTTCATTTATTGTAGTTGATATTTTACCTAGAACATCTATTCTAGCAAATCTCACATTTAAGTCAGGGCACTCCAAATATCATGGAGGACAAAACATTAACGTAATCTCACTTCCATCTTCTCCCATTTATTAGCTATCAATATACGATATTGAGATATTATTTAACTTTTATAAGACTCCATGTGAAGTGGAGATTATAACAATTGTTTTTCAAATGTATTGACAGTTCAAAAATTCAAATGCTATACATGAGATTGCTTTGTGAAATGTGAAGTGCTAAAGAAATGTCAATGATTAACATCAACTTCTGGTCTTCTCTTCTCCTTCATATATTTCCAGTACTTTCAGTACCTTTTCAGTTCCTCAGATATAACATGCTATGTTAGATACATCTAGTCATTTAAAAAAAATCTCCTAGACTGGAGCACAGTCTAGGGGATTTAAGGAATTCATTTCTAAAAAGTAATATTTGAACTAAAATTTAAAAAATATGAGATTATGCAATCTGCAGTTAAGAGGGTAAGGGTACATAATAAAGCTGTTCAGAAGAGAGTGAGAAAATATGAAGTCTTTAGAGTGGGAATGAGCTTTCATTGAGAAGTATGAGTAAGTACCATGTGTTAGAGCATCCCCAGGGAGAAAGAGTGTGATTTTCATGGAAAGAACAAGGTGATATTGAGTTTGGAGCATACAGATGGAAAGTCTAAAGAAACACATGAAGAGGAAAAAGTGAATTGAATAGCTGATGCAGAATGAATCTTGAGAACCATGCATAGAAAATAAAATACTTTCAAATGGTTTCCTAAACTGGAGTATGGGGGTACTTTCAAACAGTACAAATTCATAGATCAATGACTAAGAATAGCTGGAGACCCAACTCAAGACAGGAAATTTTTGAAAACTGTAGGACAGCCTGTGCAAGTTATAGTGAAAAAAATTTTCCAGAAGACAGAGGGAAGTTGTTGGTTTTTTTATTTGTTTTTAACCCAATATAAGGAAGAAATCTGACAAGGGCAGTACCACTTGAGTAAATAGCTTGATCTGACACAATTCAATGTGATCAGCACTAGTTATTCACATATAAAAATCTATAATTAAGATCTACTTTCTGTACCCAGGAAGTAATCTCAATATGATAAAAATGTTTGCATTTGTTTAAGATTACAATGAAATTAGCATGGATTACATTCAATTTTGTGTAATTTCCAAGAAAGAATAAAATATAGGCTATAATTTATTTATCCTGATGAAAACTAGACTGTTTTCTTTCCGATGTTTAGAATAATTATTAACCTTTAAAGCCAAAAATAGTAATAGAAAACTACATTTACTCTATAAACCTCATATTAAAGGCAAATGACATGTTTTCTTCAATGAGGGACAGGGAATACAGTTTCATAGCCACTGTGAAGGACTGATTTAAGTCACAGATGACCTTTGAACATCAATGAATTATTAAAACAAACATAAAAAGGTCACATGCCAAACAGCAAGGAACTGTGCTGGGTGTAGCAACATCGAGATAAACCACTAAATGGACTTCTGTGTATTTCTTAGGCCTTAATTTAAATGGGATTAACATTTGACAAAGAGCCACATACTTAAGGGACAATGAACCAGAAGGCAAAGAAGCTATTAGTTGACCTTTGAGAGAAGAACATGATGAGCTCAGGAAAGGTGCATGCACAAGAAGATTAGTTAGTGCCTAAAAAGCATTTGCATATTTCTGGGACACAAATGGTGACATTGTATGAAGTTGGAACCAAACCCAGGGAAGAACAACTGTCAATTGTTACAAACCCAAAGCTATTGTGAAAGAATAATGCTTCAGCTTTATGGTTCCAGTAGAGTAGCTTTAAACTTCTCAGACTGCATACAACCTATTGAAATAATTATTTTCCATCTATTTCATTTATTTAATAACTATATTACCATACTCTATTCACCTATACACTTATTTTGTTTCCTGTGCTTTGTTTATGTTACTAGTCTCATTGGGCATGTGAATCACCCTTATTGGAATTTCACCACATCCATTATATCCTTCAAATTCTGCTTAAAATTTCTAACACATTCATCAATTCCTAGCTGAGTATCCTCAACCAACTTTTCTTTTCCATTCATGGACTCTTTCAAATAAGTATTCTTTACTTATTATTCATCATATATCAATGTATATTAACAAATATTACATTAAGGAAAAGTGTTAAGGACTGGGGATAAATATACATGAAAACACAGAGGTCAAGAATATCAGTTTATAAGGGAAATAAAGATGTATATTAAAAGTCACATTTAAAAATTACTGTGGGCCTCTCTCTTTGGCGTAAGTCTCAGGACTATCAAGCTATAGGCAGTCACTGCAACATGAGTTCTATCCCAGGCCAGAGAGCTAACCCACATGGTGCAGCAGACTTCTCCTGTCTAGCCTGATGTTCCTCTTAGCAGTGTATTTCAGTAGATCTGCCTGTTCTGCTTCCCACTCTGGCTCTGGTGAATCCTCTCACCCTCCCGTAACTCTGGCTTGCACCCTTGTTCTTATATGCACAAATAAATAAAATAAATTTTTAAAATTAAGCAAAAATTACTGTGTTAAAAATCTATACAAAATAAAAGGTCAGCATGGGAAAAATATTCAAATCTACTTGCAGAAGTTAAGGAATACCACCATGAATACGAATACACACACACGCAGACACTTTTTTAAAGTCAAAATGCAAACAATAAGCAAGAGACTTTAGGAGGAAGGAAAAATAGTGAAAGAGTGGTCCAGAAGGCATGCGTAAAAGCATGAAAACTTAATGTGTCATTTTTCAGAGCAATGAAGCATAGAGTGGGAGGAGCTGAACGATGGAACAGATGAGGTATGAAAGGAACCAAATCATGAAGACTTTGTATATGCTATGAAAAGGGGATTATTTATTTATTGTCACCAGGGATTTTTAAGATAGTTAACAACTAGTACAACACAGATACTAACCAATTAGAACATTTTGTAGACATGGTACTGGAGCTGGGTACAAAAGGACACTGTCAAGCAAGACTTAGCTTTGTTTGCTGCTGGGTTCCAGGAGTATCCATGTGTGTCCTGAAGGCAGGGGCCAGGGTGGGACAAGGAGCATTTGAAAGGTTAAGAGTAGTTGTATTTGCCAACTAGGATTTAAACTACTATTGCATACTGGCTAAATGAGAACTCTGTTCTTTTTATCACTACAGTTGACTCTTGAGCAACACAGTTTGAACTTACATGTTTTCCTTATAAACAGGTGATGTAAATTTATGGCATTGAAAAAACAGTACAGGGGGCCTCCCTGGTGCGCAGCAATTAAGCGCTGCGCTGTGGAGCTGTCTGCAGCGGCGACGCGAGTTCGACTCCGAGCCAGGGAGAATCCCACATGGCGCGGCAGACCTCTCCTGCCTTGCCCGCTGCTCCCCTCAGCAGTGTATCTCTGATCTGCCTGTTCTGCTACCCGCTCTGTCTCTGGTGAACCCTCTCGCCGCCCCACACCTCTGGCCTATACCCCAGTTTGTATGTAAAAATAAAAAATAAATCTTTAAAAAAAAAAAAAGAAAAAACAGTACAGCACTACAAAATGCATTTCCTCTTCCTTATTGTCTTTTTCCCTAATTTACTTCTTGAATAATACAGTGTACATGTAACACGCAAAATATGTGCTAATCTGTTCATTATCAGTAATGCTTTCAGTCATAACAGGGTATCAGTTACTAAGTTTGGGGGGAATTGAAAATTATATACAGATTTTTGACTGTTCTGGGGTGAACAGAACAGTCTCCATATGTTCTAATCCCCATGATGCTCAAGGGTCAGTTGTATATATTTTCTTTTTCCACTGTTTATTTGATTCATTATTATAGTTTGATTCACATAGAAACATCAATAAAATTCAATCATGATGACAACTGATGCATCATTATTCTGCCATCAGTTGGGAAGATGGAAGAAAGACAAAAATGGATAAAATAAGAGCAGTAATAAGGTAAACACTATAAACTAGAAGATAAATAATGAGCAGTTTATATATGACAGTGATGCTGGAAATATAAAATATAAGCTGGTGTTAGCAGTAATGTGGAAGGATAATCTGCAGTTTTAACTAGATATAATGTGGAAACAACATTCTAGGACATATCCCCAAACTTTGTCCTGGATTTCTTATTCAAAGCATGTATCCTAATATTAAGCTTCTACTAAAATAACAGTACTTCTTAAATTTGTCTAGGAGTTTCCTACACATATGCTATCTTGAACAACAATTTTTGATATTGTCTTCTTTCACTTTCAAATTAGAACAAATAAAGATGGTCATTCTAATCAACTTTTGAAAATTTTTCAAATGACTCCATGCATGTATGGCTTTGAAAAGAGTTGGGAAGCATATTGAAATTCTGACATCCAAGTTCTAATTCAGGATATTCTGATTCAGTATGTTTAAAATGAAAAACAATAAAATACAAAATTTTATATGCTTTACCCTTGCTGAATTTTGTTATACCATTAGAGATATTTTAAAAATATATCAAATAAATTATATATCATTGTTTTTCCTTATAACCACAGAAAAAAAGAACAAATTACACGTACTGGAGCTCACTAAATCATATATTACTCTCATTGTGTGCATATGTATGTATGGAGCAAAATAGCCTAGAGTTAACCAAATGCTACAACCTAACCAATCCTATAGCCCTACACAGAAAACTCAAGGACACTGCAGTCCTTACATTTTTACAGACTGGGAAGATAAATCAGATAATAGAAACAATAAGACAGAATGGAGAAAACCCCAGGAAATGCAGACACTTAATAGACAATGTGTGAATTGTGGGCTAATTCACATTCATATACATTTTTAATTAACCTGGAGAAATTAACTAGAAAAGGTTCCCTCTGAAAATTATTGGAAACAATTGTCATAGATTACTATTACAAAAATCACAGTGGATGTGTTTGTGCATTGTTCTGCATGAACAGTTGCTATGTTCTATGCCTAAATGGACTGGGACCATTAGGAGGAACACAGGACGGCAGTTACCTAAGTACATTCTGAACATGACCTGCTTTCCCAGGAAAGACAATCAAGTGATAGTCATCAGAATGAAAGGGCCTGGAGGAACAACCTGTATTTTTGCCTAAAATCATGGAGGAGGTTCTGGAAATGCTGAATCAGTCTGAGTTGTAAATAACAATAGAGGCTTTTGGGAACTCTCATTTACTGTTATCCAAAACTCGCTATTCTAACATAGGATTCCAATTAGAATGTCTGGGAGTTAACTGTTTCTAGAAGGGTAACATGGGAGTATGGGATCATCCAGGCAGAAGTCAGAGAGAAAACACTCCCATGCCAAGATTCCACTTTATTTTATTATAAATAAAGAGAACACCTCTAGCAGAATATTCCTCTCTGTAGTTTATGTTTGATGCTTCCCCCTTTTTAGGAAAATATTATCTGTAATTTTTTTTCTGGCAGAAAAAAGATTTTTGTTGTATTACATTTCTCAAGGGTGTCTGCATATTCTGAATTGAAATTATATTTTTGAAATACCTTTTGAACAGTTTTTTTTTCTAGTCTAACAATAACTTGTGAAATTAGTGATAACTTGTGAAATATGCATAGGTAAGCTACTTAACTAGTCAAAATCAAAAAAACATATCTAAATACAAAAATTTGACAGAACCACCCCTCAATTCATTTTTGCCTTCTGTGCTACACCAGTGTATTCCCCGTATGATAATAAACAGCTTTGTTCTCTATTAAGAGAATTTCGAACATAAGAAATTGCAAACACCAATAGTTAATGTACGAGGTACTCTAGAGGTTCACTTAGTTTTTGAGTACTCCTGAAATCTCATCATATAAGGAGTTTACTATGGAAATAGGAATGTATAATTGTGAAAATCTTTATAAAGTGATTATTATGACCTATGAATTTTTGCCAAGAAAACTCAGTGGTAGCTAGCCCATGTTAGAGAAGAGAAAGAGGATGAACAAACTATTTTCTTCTCCTCACTCTCTTCCTCCTTCTGTACACAAGTAAAACCTCTCTCAGTATTCAGTTTGGGTATCTGTCTTCCTGGAGATCTTCTAGGATAAACAAAAGAGTTACTATATTTGAAATAGATATTACTGGTTTCTATTTGCAATTTGTGCTTCTATATCAGATATTAAGAGACTTTTCCTAACTAGATCATGTTTTTAGAAATTTTAGTAGCTTGAAGCCCAGAAAATTAATAACAATAATATGTGACTTTTGTTCTACAGAGGTCTGCCTTAATAACAGTATTATGACCATAACTATTAACAGAACAAAATTATTTTATTTTCAAAAGCAAAAGTTCTGGTAACATAAATGTATGTGCATTCATATAGAGATAATATCAATGTTCTCTTTCAGCTTAAAATATCCTCATATTCTTCCCAATCAAGCTTCAAGATGAAAGCATTAGGAAGGTGAAGTAAAAGAAATATAGCTGAGAAACTAGGGGGTGGAGTATGATTTGCGGTTTAAGGATCTTTTAAATCATGGAGTCAAAGAATTGAAAGGAATTAAATAAACTTTAAAAGATCATTTGGCTAAGATGTATCTTCCTCTCATCTGAGGAAACAATTTAGCCTTTCACAATTGTTCTCAATGAAGAAATATTTCAGATTGTCATCAAGGTTGACTGTTTAAAAAAAAAAATTCCTAGCTCCATTCACATTATACCACACTTGACATTTATAGATAAGAATGCTGAAAACTGGTGGCTCAGTGGTTAAGCACTGCGCTGTGGAGCTGTCAGCAACAGTGATGTGAGTTCAATGCCTGGCTGGGGAGATTCCCACATGGCGCAACAGGCCTCTCCTGCCTTGCCAGCTGCTCCCCTCAGCAGTGTATTTCCGTTGATCTGCCTGTTCTGCTCCCCACTCTGTCTCTGGTGAACCCTCTCACCGCCCCACACCTCTGGCCTGTACCCCAGCTAGTATGAATAAAATAAATAAATCTTTTTAAAAAATAGTAGTACATTTAAAATTTTTATTTTAAAGATTTATTTATTTATGCACAAGAACTGGGGAGTAGACCAGAGGTGTAGGGGTGGTAGGAGGATTCACCAGAGACAGAGTAGGGAGCAGAACAGGAAGATCTACTGAAATACACTGCTAAGGGGAGCAGAGGGCGAGGCAGGAGAGGTCTGCTGCACCATGTGGGAAGCTCCCTGGCTGGGGATAGAACTCATGCTGCAGTGGCTGTGGATAGCTTCATAGTGCTGAGACTTAACCCCTTGCACCACGAAGGAGGCCCAATATTTAAAAATTTTTTTAAATAAAAATTAAAAAATTAAATCTCTGGCAATATAATCTGTTTCATGTTTTATTTCTAAAGAACATGGCCTGACATATAGATATATGTGTGTATGATACTGGCAAATGATTCATACACTGAAGGAAATGACACAAAAATTATTTATAATTAAGATCTTTGTTCATACTGCTTGATGCATAAGCGATTAGGAATTGGAACATATATGTATGTGGTGGCATACTATATATACCTCATATATGGTGGTATATTATATATGCATAGACACATATATCTGGTGGTATGTCATTCAGCCATGGATTGGTCATGAGGTCATTTTATAGGAGATAATTCAGACAGAGAAAAACAAGTACTGTATGACATCACTTATATATGGAAACTATAAAAGCCAGAGTCATAAAATCAGAGAGTTAAATGGTGGCTACAAGAGATGCGTGTGGGAGGGAGGGGAGAAGGGAGGACAGATATTATTTAAGGGTATAACTTATGAGTAGTAAACAGTCTAGAGAGTGAATGCATTGGGGAATTAACTGTTGGGACTAAGGAAATGAAAAAGCAATATAAATCAATTGGCATACAAACTCTCTTTTGCCTGGACATTAATGCCATTAAATTATATCAAAGAATAATTCTTCAAAACAACTCATTTATAAAACATATTATTTATGTTAAAGTTAATTCTAAAATGTCCCTAAGCTTACTACCTTAAGTTTCTTGGCATGAATATAGAAGATCAGAGAAGATCAATAATTTTACTAAGTTCAGCCTGATGCTCTTCAATAAAACTGGGCCTTGAACATTTAAACTGATTAAATTATACTGGTTCTTTCCCATGACACTTAAAAAGGGAAAAAGTCCTAAATATTTCAAGATTAGCAAATTTAATCAAACAAAATGCATTGTGGAAATATTTTATATACTCAGCAAATATAAAGTTTTGAAGAAGATAATAAAGTTACTAGTTCCATTTGCTGAATTTCATATGTTAGGACTTGTTTTTAGAGTTATATGTGAAATATGCTTTTCACTCATGAAAGAAAACCTATGCCATGAAAATAGGTGCTAATATTTGGCAAGTAAAACAGTATATGTCTTATGGTGTAAATAATGATTTTAGTCATAACTATAAATTAGATGAAATACATTGTGTTAATAATGAGACGAAAATATAGTTCCATTTTAAAACATTTTATATCTATTTAAGGTGATTTCTCACAGATCTACCTCTACCTTAGTGAGTCAAACCAACATTCATAAGATTCAAGTGCAATCCCACAGCATACAAGTATTAGGGGCAGGTCTGTCCAGATACAAGAGGAAAACAAGTACATAAATAAGTAAGGAACAAACACTTTAGAAATTCTAACCACTTGGCAGGCAACTTACTTATGTAATCTCATTTTAACACAATTCAATAAAATAATCTATTATAATTTGTAGCTCTGGAAACTTAAGGGTTGAAAATAATTTCCCAATAAATATCGTGACAGAAATTTAACCCAAGCATGTGTCTCAAAACATAAATCCCAAGTCATTAACAATAACCATTAAGTAGAGAGGGGGATGGACTCTGGGTGTTTCTAGATCTGTTCATCACCAAGAAATGCATGCTTCCACAGAAGCAAGTTTGCATTAAAAAAAAAAAAAATCATAGATGGTAATCCCAAGGTGATTTTATCCAGATGTCTGATTCAGCTCATTGAGAGCTTCTACTTCACACAAGCATGGCATAAAATACACTGTCGGGGTTAACTGGTGACCTGGCAACATGGCAGCCAGTGGCAAGGAATTTTTTTAATGGTCAAATGTAACCTGAATTCTAAACTCTCTTATAAAGAGCATATAGAGTGATATCTAATTATTTAAATTATTGGTTGACTATAATTTTATTTTATTTTATTTTTATTGTTATTTATGTCTTTTACATTTTGTATTCCCCTTGGGCTATAATTATGTCTATTGAGAAGGCATTGTAAAAGTACATTTTCGTTACATAACTCAATAGTATAAACATAAAAACGAACAGAAATTATTGAATCATGCATCACATTTTTCAATCAATAAGCTAAGATGAGCACCCAGAAATGCTTGCTGCTGCTATTTGCCATTTATTAATTTTTAAGAAACTTCGTATTAGAAGTCATTGCATTTGTAAAAACTCAGTATTTTAAATCATTACATTTTTGAGGTAGAGGAAACCTGAGAGCTTCAGTTCAATCTCCTTTACTTTTGAGATACAGAAACAAATGGAATGATTAAATAAAGACTTCCATGGAAAAGCAGCAATTCAATCAAACAAAATGATGATAATTATGTAATGCAGATCAATGTTACATTGAATGTCATGAAATGAGAAAATAAAAATTAATATCAGGAGAACTGGGAGCCTAAAAATATCAGTGAGATATGGGGTATTTTGTCATTGTGTTCTGAAAAGCACCATCATGTTCTACTTACAAAGCTAAAAAATTAAATTATTTTCCAAAACAATAAGGTTCAACAGATTTTTTAGATCTCTGTAAGAGAACATTGTATTCTTTAGAGTTCACAAAAGCAATAGCTTAGTTTTACTCTTATAGAAGTAATCTGGAAAACACTAACATAAAAAAAATAATTTGGTTAGGAATTGTCAAAGTATTGATTGGCAAGTGTGGATAAATTTTAACAGAATATGAGTGCCAAAGAATAAATATACAATAGCTTAATTTGAAGAGCCATTTATTTTTAAAAGCCATGTGAAGAATTGCTAGAGAATGTCAAAAGTGCAATTAGACAACCAGCAATGAAATTTGACACTATTGGTATGACAAATCCTGTTTCAGACCTTATTGGCTTAGATTTACTTGCACAACCAGATTTGCCAAAACAGGAAACAGGTATAATGCATATATACCTCTCTTACTTCTCTCTCTCCATCTTCCTTCTTCCCACAGATAAAGCAGATACTTCATTCTACTCTGAGAAACAACGGTAAGTGATAACTCTTTTTTAAAAATAAACTGTATATGATTTTTAAATGTCTGTTGATAGCTTTTATTGAGAGTAATGCTCTCAAGTTACTATACTCTTTTTAAACCAAGAAAATAACATATAACTATTATTCCCAAAACACTTTTAATGCAATCTCATATTTAAATAACTTAAGTTTCACTGTAAAATAACTAATAAAATTAATTCTCATGTCTATGACATTTATAAGTAATTATGCCAAAAATTCTTTAATACTAAAAATTAAAGAACATGCTATATGTCTGCATGTACTTTCATTTTAATAACTTTATAAATATTAAAATATTTGGATTGCATGTGATAATAAAAACAATTTTCAAATAAATAAAGAAAGTTCTTACTAATTGTTTTAAATTCATCATAACAAAATTATCTCTTACCTTGAAATAAAAAAATACTCCATTAAAGATGATCAATATAAGATACATAATAAGTAGCCCCATGCCCTGAAATCAACAAAAGACCTTTAGAAGTTTTCCAATCAGAAGTTATCCTACTCATTTTATATATATACAGTTCCAATATTTTATATAAGGAAACAATTTCCACATAGAACTCTATCTTCCTTGACAAATATGAAGTGACCCTGGATTGACATATTAAGGGACAACAGAACTATACCCAATGACAGCATGAAAGGAATTACTTACCTCATAAAGGGAAGATCTTATTTTATTATTGCTTTTTTCCTCTACAGCTAAATGTCATCCAGGAAAATAGAGAGGATTTGTACTATTGTCAGAAACGATCTAGTGTTACACCTCTTCAGCCAGCTAAACCCCCAAACTAGAATGTTTTCCTGTATGATTAATGCTCTGAAACAATCTAAGTCAATTATACTGATGACAAATTTCAAGTTCAGGAGCTACTCTATGTAATACTTCGTAAGGTCAATTGAGGCCACTGAGATGAGTTGATTTGTAAAAGGAAGAGATACATTGTAAGGAAGATTATCAGAACTATCAAGTATTGTTTGAATCAGACACTGCTAAAAGTTCTACTGATGTTGTTTGGTAAATCCAAATAAAGGAAAAGTAATTCACACTTGGAAAAAAATGCTTTTTGGAAAGTGTGAGGGCGAGTATTACTATTTAGATATCTTTATTTCCTATATAATGAAGTCTATGAAGTTTCTAGACTTGTATAGCGTTATAGGATCTGGTATTACCGGCTGCTTTCTGTCTAACAAATAAGAGGTAAGATGAGATAATCAGAGTAAGAGTCAACATTATGTTTAAAATTTGAAAATATTACATCAGAAGCTTTCTTTGCTGTGATTATGATCTAAATGTTTCTGTATCAGTACTGCAAGCATTACACACTTGAGTGTTGATGCTTTTAATGCCATCTTTTCTGGTCCGTAACATCACTTTAAACAATTCTATCACCTCCTTACAGGACAAAGGGCTTGGAAGTCGCACAGCCCGGGCTTATCCACCAGTCCTTCTGCTTGCATGTACTTCATTATTAAATCTCTGATCCTGATAGTGCCCATCTGTAAACTGGAGTATTGAGTAACACCATTTATTGTCCTGATTCTTATGCGTTTTAAATGATCCCATAAAGAGTGACACAATGTTTCACACAGAACACAAAAGTACTATATATTGGCATTATTTGTGGTTCACATCAGGAAAAGAGGTACAGCCCATAAAAGTTACATTTTATCTACTTACAAATTTAATCCCCTTACATTTACCTTTACAAGTAAAGATTTTAAAAGGTCTGGTTTTATTTTTGTTCCCCATAAAGTAAGCTAATTTTTCCAAAGCCATTTTTGGATAAGCTGTTATTCCTCTGGTGCCTTTTCATTCAGCCTTGTTTGACCTGTTTCATCTTTTCTACTCACCTCCATTAGTCCACTTGTCAGTTCTTACAATAATATCAAATTTTTGGTAATGTTATTTTTAAGTCTTAAAATAACTAATATGAAAAGATACCTAAATTAATTATTCTTATAAAGGTTTATTTACCTGTTGATGGGTCAATCAGATTTCTTACTATATTATAAAGAATATTCATATTAGTTTAATTAAGATTAATATCTTTGTTATATTGATGCAAACCATTTAAGAGCACAAAAATCTCTCAATTTATACAAATGTTCCTTTATGGCCTTTATTAGAGTTTCAAAGTTTTCTCTGAAAAGATTTTTTTAATATTTATTATTTCAGAGATACTATATGGTTTTGTTACTAATATGAGCAGTAGCTCTTTGTTCAATCTTATTTTGAACTCACTTAGTTGAGTGTTGCTAATCCATGACAATGCTGTTTTATGTAGGTTGATGTGCACCCAGGAAATTTAATTATTGTGTATTCTCTAAATAGGTGAGCATATCATTTGAAAATAATAACAGTGTTACTTCTTCCCTTACAAGATATAAAATTTATTTTTCCTTTTCTTATGGCTTAATCAGGACCTCTCTGATACTGCACAATAGCCATGCCATTAGTTATTCTTTTATTTTTCCCAATATTAAATACTATGCCCATAGCGTTTCTTAAATAGCTATACTATATGCTATAGAAATTTAGTATATTGCTATTACCAGATTAATAATCTCTAATTTGTTTTTTTTAATAGCTGTAACTGGGGATTGAATTAAAGAACATTTTTGTGATATAAATTTTATTTTTTGTTTTGTTTTAATGATGAACGACACTTTTAAGAAAAGAAGGTGGAGTAGGGGAGGTGGAGAGGGCTCTAATTGGTGACAGATGAGAGATACAGAGAGCACGTCAGGGTTCAGGGCTGAGTCACCAAGTCCCACTCTTGCTCTGGCTGCCTGTCGCCCTGGCCCCATGCTAACCCCACCCCTTGTCTTGTGCCACAACCTAAGCCTCTGGGACACAAGACAGTAACATCTGGGGTCAGTTGAGTAAAGAGCAGGGTACACTTGGAAACTGGAATAAGAGAAGCATCAACCCACATCATTTCATTTCTTCTCCACATTCAACATTGATTGCCTACCTACTTCCTCTTTCCCTGAAGTCCCCATTCAGGAAGTCTAATTAGTATGCCAGGAGTTACAATGCTATGCAACCAAGATGTCTCTGGAATGCATATGGGGAGAGGGGTAGAGATGATGCTCTGTCCTGAGGTCATGGTGAATGTTCCTCCCCAGGGTTCCACAATGCAGGGATTCCTCTTCCTCTTCTTAAGTGACTTCATAAGTGCACCACAGGCCATATTAGTGAAACAGACAGTTAAACAAAGGGATGAGTAATGCTAGGTTGGATAATACAGTTAGGTTGAGAATCAAACACAGCCAATTCATTCTTTCTTTGCTATAAATACAACACACTGAAATTTCCTATGTCTGTAGCTTCTAATTAGCTTTGAAATGATTCTGTAGCTTAAGTCTTCTCCCTTTGTTACAGGGCAGGGAGAGGGCCAACCCAGAAACCCCAAACCCGCTCGCTCTAAATAGGTTCTGCCATCCGCTGCATCAACACAAAACATACATGACCTTTAGTGGAAACAGACTTTAGTGCAATCAGTGTACAATACAAACGAGACAAAAAATATAGCTTCTAAATCAAGCACCCACAGTTACCCCTCACCGCATGGGTAAAAGTCCACCCAAATGGGATTGGCCCAAAGCAAGGCCCAAAAACCTGCCACAAGTCTAAAACACCTTTCGGCAGGGACCCATAGAAAAAAGTCAGAAACAGCCAGACAAATCTCTGAGGAAAAGAACAAAATCAAAATCCAGACCAACGTTGCCATCATTAACCTCCCCATGGGTCTCTCACCCACATCTGCTTCAATCAGTCCAGGCCAGTACAGCTTCTTTACATTTCTCGGTACTCCATGTGCCTCTTCTGATTCTCCATCCTGCTTCCTTCTTTCTCCTGTCTCCTCTTTCTCTCTCCTCTCTCTTCTCCAGCTTCTTATCTCTCCTGCTCAGCTCCACCCTCCCTTGGGTGGGGCAGGTAACCAGGAACACACCCTGCTACAGTTTCACTTATAGGAGGAACATAGGGGAACCAAGTAAGGGGTCAGCAGGAAAAAAATAACAATAACAACAAAAATAATAATAATAATAATAATAATACAACTAGTAGGCAACTATAAATAAGAGACATTCTGTGAGGAAGGGGAGAAAAAGGGATCAAAATGGGTGAAAAAAGAGCACAGGGGTCTATGATGACAGTTCATGAGTGAATTAGTGGTGGGAATTTTATGGGGAATACACAATAATGTGAAAGATATAAACAAATATATAGATATATATCTATATTTTTTAAAGGGGAGTGGGCAGCAGATATTACTTGAATTTTCCCCTCCATGCATCAAATGTGAACAATTTTGGTGCTCTTGGCAAATTTCTACCTCATAAAGCATCACTTTTCTGTTACAGGGCAGGGAGAGGGCACCCCCCCCCCCTGAAACCCCAGACCTGCCCTGTTCTAAATGGGTTCTGCCATCCACCGCATCAATATGAAACATACAGGACCTAAGTGGAAACCAGACTTTAACACAATTAGAAAAGACATAGAAGACAAAGAATATTTTCTAAGTCAAGCACCCAATGTTATCCAACTCCTCATGGATAAAAATCCACCCAAACAGGATTGGTCCAAAGCAAGTCTCGAAAGCCTGCCGCAAGTCTAGAACAGCTTATGGCAGGGACCCACACATCAGGATCAGAAACAGCCAGACAATTCTGGGAGGAACCAAAATACCTTTCGGTAGGGACCTATACAAAAGGGTCAATAACAGTCAGACACTTCTGAAAGGAACAGAGCAAAATCAAACCCAAAATCAACATGGCCATCATTAACTTCCCCATGGGTCTCTCACCCACATCTCTTTCAATCAGTCCAGGCCAGTGCAGCTTCTTTACAAGTCTATCTGCAACTTGGGCCTCTTCTGGCTTTCCATCCTTCTTCGGTCTCCTCCTGTTTTCTGTGTTCTGTTCTGTGTCTCCTCTGTGTGTGTGTCCTGTCTCTCTTCGCAGCTTCTTATACCCTGCTCAGTTCCACCCTACCTTGGGTGGGACAGGGAACCTAGGGCACACCCTTTTTCCTGGGGACCACCCCAGTTACATAACATCAACAAAAATTTCATCCCACTAAATCTTCATGTAAAGCAAATTCAAACACTAACTTGGAAGAGTGAAATGCATTTCATTGCAGTTGAAGGAACTCTAAATTTTGAGCTAGGTTCTGGATTCTGATCTACTAGTTAGCTGAAGTACTTTGGCTGAATTTTACATTCTTTTTAAAAGGGACTTCTTAAATGTAAATTTAAGATAATGTTATTCACATTATAAAGTTCAATCCATACTTGGCACTTAATTTGTATATTTGATTAGAACATAAAAAATGTTTAGAATCATTTCAGTAATGCTTAACTATTTTTTTTTATTGTGATAGTGTGACTAAGTATAAGAAGTATTTGGTCTTAATCTTTGTTTTGGACACAGAGCTCCTAAATTCCCCGGGAATTTCCAAAGTAAAGAGAGGGACAAAAGTGTCTTTTATTATGTAAATGAAGTGACTTTTGAATACCCTTAAGTACAGGACTGGTTTCCAGTGGAATCAATGATGTGATTAGAGGGGTGGACTTTTAGTCCTATCTCCCTCACCTCCACACAGTAGGATGGCTGCATATTGAGTTCAAATAATGATTTTTAATACATTAATCACACATGCCTGTATAATGAAACCATCATAAAAACCTGAAAGTATGAGGTTCAAAGAGATTCCAGGCTGGTAATCACTTGGAGATTTAGGAAAAGTAGCATTCTCACAAAAGGTGTAAAGCTCTGAGTCATTACTTCTTACCTCCCTCTATGTATCTCTTCCACCTGGTTGTTCTGAGCTATCTTTTATAAGATACGTGGACTACTCTACATAACTATTACAGTTCATAACTCCATTTCTTCCTGGCCCTACGGTGATATGAGTATAAATGAACATAGCTACTTTTACTAATGTGGGATTTTCCTAATACAAGCTGAGGAATTTAAAAATGGAAGTAAACATTTAAACATTTTCTACAAGCTCTAATAGGTGTTGTGGGTGTAACAAAGGTTAATTAAATATAAATCCTATGTCATAAATTACAGATGCTACTGATAATGATGCTTATCAAATGTCCGGACTTTATATGTTTTACCTCATTTAATACCTCCAACATCCATTTCAAGATAATGACCTGCTAAATATGATTATCCTTTATAAATGTAATGTAATACATTTGACCAATGAATTTTTTAATATTAAATTAGATTGTGGTTCTAAAATACTTCATTTGATCATCATATTTCAAAAATGAATTTTCCCTACCACCATCCCTTATATCTCCTTGACACTTTTTCCCTCAGTCTCTCTTAACCTCAGAAATCTCACTTCATTTATTAATTGGACATAAAGTGGACATGATTAATGTCCACTAATTTTTATAAGCATTATACTTATTTTTCCTCACATTTGTTGTATGTATACAAAAACATTATAGATTTTTCTATGTTGATTTTGTAACCTACCACTTTTTTGTATTCATTTATTGTTTCTAGTGGAATATTTAGGATTGTCTACATATCATATCATCTGCTACTAATGCTAATTTCAATTCCTCTTTTCTGATTTGGATTCTCTGATTACACTAGTCAAAACCTCTAATATTAAGATAAACAGAAGTGATGACAGGTATCTTAATCTTGTTTTGATGTTAAGGGGAAAGCTTTCCGTTTTTTAGCATTAAGTATTATGTTGACTGAAGGTTTGAATAAATCCTTTACCATATTAATGTAGGTTCCCTCTATTCCCATCTTGTTTAAGGTTTTTATCATAAATAATTGCTGAATTTTATCAAATGCTTTCTTGACATTTATTGATGTATCATATGTTTTTATCTGTACTTTTGTTGAATCACACTGATTAATTTATAAATGTTAAACGATTCTTGCACTCCTTGGATAAATCCCAATTGATCATGGTGTATAATCCTTTTGATATATTGTAAAATTTGACTTGCTGGTATTTTACTGAAGATTTTTACACTAATGGTTATCAGGAATATGAGCGTAAAATATTCATTTCTTGTGTTGTCTTTATCTAATTTTAGTATTAAAGTAATATTGGCATAATAAAACATTAGGGAGCATTCATTAGTTTCTATTTTTGAAATTGGTAAATTAATGTTTTGTAGAATTTTTGAGTTTCATTTATGAAATGGTCTTATATCAATTGTTTATTATTCTTATCTGTTTTGGCAATCAAAGAATCACTTCCATTTTTTGAAATTCCTCAGCTTGTATTAGGAAAAACCCACATTAGTAAAAGTAGCTATGTTCATTTATACTCACATCACCATAGGGGCAGGAAGAAATGGAGTTATGAACTGTAATAGTTATGTAGAGTAGTCCACGTATCTTTATTTTCATTAATTCTGCACACCTACACAGACTTTTATGTTTTCCTGATGCTAACATGCTGACATGTAGCACGAGGACAGGTAGCTCATTTTGTTGCTACAGAATTTTGCAATGAAAAGGAAGCAGTGATTGTCTCAAGGTGATAACTAAATAACATTTAACATTACTATCAATCACTCCCCCAAGATACAACACTTTTACACACACACACACACACACACACACACACACACACACACACACACACTAGAGGTCAGGAGAAACTTCTCTTCAGATTTTCTCGCTATTTTTTGGATACTCTCTGGAAAATCATGTTTCCCTTTTGCTGCTATTGCTGGAGGAGATAGAACTTAAAAAAAGAAGGAATCACAAGACCAGAACCTGCCTCACACAAAGAGGTGGGCTGGAAGGAATCAGCATGACCATTAACCCAGTGATAAACAAAAATCCTTAGGAGTTAGTGCCTAAGGCTGAGCAATAGGTGAAGATGTGAAGATTGAGCCCATTGTGGAATCTCCAGTTCCTTTTCAGGTTCTGGTTGGTTGTTTAGGGTCAGCAACAGACAAGCCATCCACAGGGATGAGCCCCTCCCAAGTGAAAGAGGACTGTATCAGGGCAGTCCCTGTACTGGCTTGGGGCAGCAGCTGTCCTGCCCGTCTGTGCCCACGCAGATGTTTCTTTTCGCCAACTCTGTCCCTCTGCAAGGAGGAGCCTGCCTGCCTGCCCCGTGACCTGTATCATGCCGGGGCTTCCCTTCGCTGACCTTACTCAGCAGAGGGAGCTCTCCTCAGGGCTGCCCACCTGCCTGCAACCATGCAAACCTGTCCCTTTCGGGGCAGCTCTTCCTGCCTGCTTGTGTCTATGCAAGTATCCTTTACTGCCCTGTCCATTTCCTTAATAAACCTGTTCTTTAAGTATAAAGTCTGTCTGCTGGAGAAACTCGCCTCATGCCACTGAAGGGGAGCTCTGGTGAAACCTTTCCCAGAGTGAACCCAAGGACCCCGCTCTCAAACCCATCAACCCCCCAAATGACATCACTATCATGTTTTCAGAGTTCATGTTAGATAATAGCAAGAAGCCTGCCATTTTTTGTTATTTCCGCAAAATTGACCTTTAAGTCAAGATATGCATATTTAATTTTTATTAACATATTTTTAGGTGCTAAAAAGCAGTGATACTATGTCACTAGAGAAAATAATTCTCTTTTGGGCCTCCCTGGTGGCGCAGCAGTTGAGTGCTGCGCTGTGGAGCTGTCGGCAGCGGCGACGCGAGTTCGACGCCCAGCCGGGGAGAGTCCCACATGGCGCGGCAGACCTCTCCTGCCTCGCCCGCTGCTCCCCTCAGCAGTGTATTTCTGATCTGCCTCTTCTGCTCCCTGCTCTGTCTCTGGTGAACCCTCTCACCATCCCACGCCTCTGGCCTGTACCCCAGCTTGTATAAATAAATAAATCTTAAAAAAAAAATTCTCTTTTTCGAGTGAGTGTTTCAAGCATAACTGAAGAAAGAACAATATATTATAGTTTAAGTATGTCATCTATATTTGTTTTAGACTCAATTTGCCCTGCTTTTTTGTAATTATATTGTAATAAACCAGTGTAATTCCTTAAAACCCCTGGATTTGGCTTTTCTCTCTTTGTCTTAGAAGTTACTTATCTCTTAGGTAATGGTAATAAAAAAAAAAAGACCAAGGCAGTTTATTAAGAAATGCATTTGGGATCAATTCTTTAGGAAGGAAGGCACAGGAAACAGGATTTGTCAATAGTAGAAATCAGACAGTGATGTTGTCTCATTCTAGACTTTAGCCAATCAACTACTTCAGAGTACTTCTAAAGTTGGGATGATATTTTAGAGTTGAAGCTAAAAAGAGGTCAGGCCTCTATACCCCACATGTGAAGGGATGAGGCTGGGAAGGAACATAGTCTTGGGTCACATGCCTATCTTCAGCACAGAAAATCCCTGAAGGGTCTAGGAGATTTCTGCTGGCAACCTCAGCAGCTGAGTGAGGGACCCTCCCAAATGATGATTAAAAATAGTGATGTTAATGCTAGGACTTACATGTATATGCTGATTTTTTTGTTGGTGATGGTCTTCAAATTGCTTTAACATTAATTATATCCCCAAGCCTGGCAGAAACTTGTGAGGCAACACTATGTCACATATTGTAACTGACAAATGAATATTTTCAATTTCATATAGCTTGTTAAAGAAGAGTTGTGTAGAATAGCATCAACAACAATAAAAACCAGGCTTCTTTTATTATACCACTAGGTACTAAAGCTTAAGTTGCTCAGTATGAGGCCAGCAAATCCCTGAGAAATAAAATGGCTCTTACTGAATTACATTTATGTGTTTGTTTTATACAGAAATAATTTCATTATTCTTTTCATGTTTTCCTTTTCTGTCTTCAAATTTTTATAATTTTTCTCATCCTCTGTTCCGTTTACATATATAGCATAAACAAAACTAGATATCCCCTATGAGCAAGATCTTTTTTTTTTTAAAGATTTATTTATTTATTTTTTATTTATACATACAAGCTGGGGTACAGGCCAGAGGCATGGGACGGCGAGAGGGTTCACCAGAGACAGAGTGGGGAGCAGAACAGGCAGATCAGAAATACACTGCTGAGGGGAGCAGCGGGCAAAGTAGGAGAGGTCTGCAGCGCCATGTGGGATTCTCCCCGGCCAGGCATCGAACTCGAGTCGCCGCTGCCAACAGCTCCACAGCGCAGCGCTTAACCGCTGCGCCACCGGGGAGGCCCCATGAGCAAGATCTTAATAGAATAGACAAGCTTAAATTTCAAAAACATTGTAGCAATATTTGTATAACTTTTAATACTTTATAGAATCCTTATAGGCATATAACTTCAATTTTTTTATTTCCATTCCAATTCCCTCCCTTCCCAACTAGTCATAGGCATATACCTTCAATTTTTAATTTCCATTCCAATTCCCTCCCCTCCCAACTAGTTTTTAAATGGGACAAAAATTCTTCATGAAAATGCCAACAAAATTCTCTGTTATTTCAACAAAATCACATAAATAAGAATTTTCCTATTCTTAATATGGATATTCTAAGAATATATTATTTGAGATCTACAAGTCTAAAGAGTTTTATTCTATATTTGAAAAACAATAGAAAAAAACTTTATTAATAGATAATTCTGTGTTATTTTTTTCTAATTTTCTCAAACTCCTTCAGAAACCTATGAGCTGTGTACCCATTGCATAATGGTTTATAGAAAAACACATGACTATTTTTGTCAAAGAATAAAATGCTTTCCATTTTTAGCTGAAGCCCCATGCCCCAAAAATGTATAATGCAGTTTCATGGAAATTGACGTATATTGACGCTAAAAGAAATTTTGGATTCTATCCCAGCTAAACTCTAACTAGCAATGACATTAGCAAGAGGTTATTTATTACCTGCATGCCTTCCTTCCTCTTTCACACGGGCATCAGAATGCCTAAACTATTAGCTGCACAAAGTAGCTACAAAGCAACCAACATAAAGGTGGAATAAAATCAGAGACACTTTTCCAAGATTTAATAATCTTTTTGTTTCAGAGTTCTGTCCTATTACTACTTACTGTAGTTACAATAATATAGCCTTAGAGAAAATACAAAAAGAATTCTAGCCACATGAAGATAAAGTCATTCTCTTGTATTTCCATTGTCATTTGTCCTTTGTCTGGTTTTTATTTTTTATTATGAAACAAATGCTCATATTACATTTTTAAACTTTTTTCACCCTTCACCATTCATTAGACCCCCTCCACTTTTGCATCTATTCCCACTCTCATTCCTTCTGGTAAACTCAATTCCATTGTTGCTGTTTCCACTAGCTTTTCTTTTGTCTATTTCCATTCATCTAATTTGTTTCCTTATATTGCAAATGTACTCAAAATCATCCAGTATTTGTTTAATAAATAACCTCTTGCTAATCTCATTGCTAGTTAGAATTTAGCTGGAACAGAATCCAGACTTTTTTTTTTCAGTCAATAGACATCAATTCCAATGAAACTGCCTTAAACATTTTTGGGGCATGGGGTCCCAGTTAAGAATGAAAACATTTTATTCTTTGACAAAAACAGTTATTCATTTTTACAAATCATTATTCAACGGGTACAGAACCTATAGGTTTCTGAAGGAGTTTGAGAGATTTAGAAAACAATTAACAAAAATTGTCTATTAAATCAGTTTTTTCTTTGTCTTTTAAATATAGAATAAAATTCTTAAGTTTTATTGTAGGCATATGCCTATAAGGATTCAATAAGGAGTGAAAAATCCCACTTCTTATAACTAGTTTTCCATTTTGCATATATACCACATCTTTATCCTTCAAAGATATGTAGCTTTATTTACTTAGAGATTCAAATACAAATACAGACATACTAAGAGGTAAGGGCTTTAATATATCAATTTTTAGAGGGCACAAATATTTATCTATAATAACAGATTATGGCTATTTCATGTGCTATTCGATGCTCTGCTTTTTTTTAACTTAACTTTGAACCATAAGCATTTTCCTTGTTATTAAAACACCATAAAACATAATTTTTGTCTAATATTCTCTACCAAGTGGTGTTTTCTAATTTATTAAGACAGTTTATCTCCCTGTTAATAAATATTTAATTAGTCATAATATTTTTATCCTTGTAAATATTAAATGTGATGAGAGCTTTATGCCTAAAACATTTCCAGTAAAATTATTCCCTCAGGGTTCCAAGATATTGAATAAGTGAGATAAGGGATGTATTAGGGTATTAATATAGACCGGGTTGTTAGTTTATCCTTAAAAATGAGAAATCTACCTACTGTTTTTTGGTTCAGAGGAGTGTTGCCTTTTGGGAGAATTTGAGGCAGTGTTAAAAAACAGAAATTTGAGTAGGAGTAAATGAGAACACTGTCTGCATCAGCAGAGTTAAGAGTGTTTGAGAGTATTAAAGAAAAGTACTTGGGTTTACCTAGGACTGGCAATGTATATGGAAGCATATGAACCATTGTCCAGACAAGAAAGAAATGATTCATGCCAACTAATAATTTTAAAAGATGCTAGTAAGGGGATGTTTATAAAGGATAAATCAGGGTTTGAGGAAACCAGCAAGGATTAATGCAGTATTACCCCAGTAAACAACAATAGGAAGCTATTTCTACTACTGAATGGGCAGATATGAGGAAGCCATTCTCAGGAAGTGAAGAGCACAAGTATATAGGAAAGACAGTGGAATTAGGGGGTTTTGGGATGGTATATCCTCAACACTTGTAGTTGTGCTTCAAGGGTTCTGTCAAGTATTCATGTTAGCTATTTTTCATCCCTCATTGGAGTCTTGCTTCCTGGACCGAATCCATTATTCTATTGGCACCAAGTAACAAATCTTTTGTTTCGTTACTCATGAATTTGGAATTTCCAAGATTATTGCATTGTTTTCTTTTGTTTTCCTGCGTTCCTCAGAATTTCATACATTAAATTCAAACACAGTCCTTTTTTCCCTTTCTTTCATTATCAGAGCAATGACATTATTCCGGGTGTTGCTGTTGCTGACTACAGTGTTGCTTCAGTTCATTCCTGCAAACGGACAGGTATGGTAAAGTTTGAAAATATTTTCAGAAGAATTCAGACAATCTTGAAAGCTGATGAGCTACTAGATCAACTTTCTAAAGTGCAATAAAAGCACTTAGAATGGCTGGTACATCACAAATGCTCAACAGTTGTTCGTGGTTCTTAATTCAATTAACTCTGATTATATGACTGTGTCACTCAATAGGGTATCCCCTAGTCGCATGAGGGTAGGGAACACTGGAGATCTGGATAGTCTAAGACAATTTTTGTTTAATTTTTGATTTAAGATCAGCCTAAATATAATAGCATACTTCAAAATTTAGTGGAAAACAAAAGTGGTAAATTATCTCATTAGTAATTTTAATATTGATTGCATATTGAAAATAATATTTAACTATATTAGCTAAATAAAATATAAATACCAAACTACTCATTGGCTTTCTTCAAGTGTCTACCAAAAAAATTAAAATTACCTGTGATACTTGAATTTTATTTTTATGGACAGTTGTGAGCTGTAACTACTTTTACAAGTGAATGAAACTCATTCTTTCATATTTTCCAATATGTTTTTTTATTTAATGCATTTCAAAGTGATCCCCACAGAAATTTAGCAACATATTCATAAAATCTCAGATGACCAAATTTTTCACATATATCAGCAAAATTAATTTTCACAGGTACTGTGTGAGAATAACAATACCTATTTCTAACAATACCTATTTCTCAGTTAAATATCAGAAAGTATATTAAAGATATCAAGTATTTGGAATTTTTTTTCAAGGCCTTACAATTAGTAGATGTAAAATAAGATACTATAGCTATTTCCAATATTCTATCTCACTTTAAGAATCCCAAGAACATCACCAAACATACACTTCACTGAATGGTGTGCAGGCACCCACTTTTGTTATCTCTCCTGATCAGAAAATCTCTGTGTGAAACTGGTCACTGCCTTCTGTTCCCACACCAGTTTTAACCCTGAGGACAAGAGAATAGTTACGCCAGTACAGAGAGCTCTGACCCTGGGTCAAACCTCATTTGGCATTGAGAAATATGAGCAGTGTTTTACTGTAATCAAGATTTTGTCATTTACTCATCTAAAGTTTCATTCAAGTCCTTTGCTGTCTTTCTACTTTCTTTCCTCAAGACTTCCTTTTATGGCTCTTTTCAATTCCCTATTACCTCTCTGGTTCATCTCCTAGTCTTCACTTCAAACTTACTAAAAAGGGAGATATCATTTGTGTGGCACCATAAATATTTGCTGATCAGTTGTTCTCCATAAGCTCTGTCCAAGAATGGTTTTCTCTACCTTCTCAAAAAGGTATAAGGTATAAATAGAAAACACTACTTATCCTTCAGTCACAATCTAGAATATCACTGGTGAAATCTTTCCTGACCTCAATCAAGCAGAATTGATCCTTCCTTCCTTTAGATCTAGAAGAACCCACCTATCATTTCAGTTCTCATGTGACATTGTAATGATTTTATATATGTCATATTGTCTATCTAACCTAACATAAACTAAAGATAGCCGTGTTCCACGATTGGTTCATTTTAATTTCAATACTCTTTATACTTCCTATCATTTAGCAAAAGTTTTGTTGGAGATCATTTTTTACAAAATAGGCATGTTTTCTTCAGCAAAATATTTAACTACAAATCAAGACTGGGTAAGAAGCAGGATATACTTGCTTCTCCTTCTTTAGGGACCAAATTTTGACATGCTTGGAAATGAAACTACATTAAGCAGGTTTTTGGGAGACAACAGGAAAAATTTAAAGATGTTGCTCTATCATTTGATGTAATGCTGCTCTTACTATTTCTCATGTTTATCCTTTCTAACTTAGGACTCAGGAGCTGGGGATGTATGGAATCTGTGGGTACCACAGCATTCACTCTTGGCCCCTGTCCTTAGGAACATAAAGCCAACAGGAGAAACAAGCAAAAGTAAAGGGTAGAGAAAAAAATGGGGTCAGACCTAACTATACAGTATTTGGAAAAGTTTTAGGGAACTCAGTATTGTGGGGTTGAAAATAACTTAGCCCAAATTGCCAGAGAAAAAAATTAACCAAGAGCCTCATCTCTTTAGACTTCTACTCCAAAATCTTCATCTAACCTCATACTCTTGGTGTAAATTTAAGTCATCAAATTCCTTAGACCTTGTATGAACAAGTCATACACACAAATCCACCTTCTTAACCTTCCCCTCCAACATAGACACACAGAGTGATAAGCCAAAAATATCAACAGTATTAATAATATCCTATTAGTCACATTTCTGTTACTAAGAACATCAAGGTCAACAATGGTCTATTAACTGGATACTTTACTCCCTCCCAATGGCCTTGGAGATTTGTTTCATGTTGTAAAACTGTCTTTTGAGAGAGGGTCTAAAATCTGCTGCTGGCAGGTAAAATCATTTTATTAGAGTAATGAATGAACTTGGATTGGGCTTAAGCATGATTTCTTTAAATATATACACCATGTTAAGTCAAAGTTTCCCCTAAAATTCAGAATGAAACACCTGCCCTTACATTTACCAATCTTGCTGCAGATTGAGTGTATGATTCTTATTTTGTACCTTTGTCGATGTGCTATCACTCATCTATCTAGAAAAATCACATTGTTTCTTAGTACTACAAATTGGTATCAGTAGCCTCAAAGGTGTTTTAATAGTCATCCATGAATTTTATCCCCACTATCAACATTTAATGCTTTCTTTACTGTACTTTCTTTACTGAATCTTTGGCTCAGATTCATTGAAAATGCTTAACTAATAGTGGCTTGAACTGAACAATTCTACAAATAACCTTTTTTTTTAGATTAACTTATTTATTCTTATATGCAATTTTCAAAACTTAAAAAGTAATTGTAATTTAACTTTCCTATAGGATGCAGAATTTTATAACTTGTCAACCTCCCGAGCAGAGGTCCAAAGAGAGATTGTAAACAAACACAATGAAAAAAGGAGAACAGTTTCTCCACCTGCCAGCAACATGCTGAAGATGGTAAGGAGAGAAGTAAGGAAAGTGACTTGAGTCAGTTGTAAATAACATCTTTTTAAGAATTTCAAGGCTTACGAAGTTTTATCTTTATTTTGTTATTTCATTTGATCTGTGTTATAAACAAAGCAAACATTATCATTATTACTATTATAATTATATTTTATCATTATAATTATTAATTATTATTCCACATACTATGTTTGCTTATAATCTGTGTTTTTTCCACCACTGTTGTATTTTAATCTCTAGAAAAGTATAATCTATCAGAATTCATTCACTATCATGTCCATCTTTGAATTTCTAATCTTTGTGATAGAATTTCTCTTCCTAAAAAGAAAAAAATATAGAATGGTTTCACTTATAGGAGGAATATAGGGAAACCAAACAAGGAATTAAAAAAATAAAAGAAAGACAAAAACAGCAGGCAAACCATCCAAGACATGCAGCAGAGGAGAAGAGAAAGGGGTCAAAACAGGAGGGTAGTACACAAGAGACAATGAGTGACGGTTCACATGTGATGTGGTGATGGGAATGTTATGGGGATTATATCCGAGGGAAGAAATCAAACATTGCACGAAAATGAACAACAATGTAAATAAATAAATAGATTTGAAAATAATAAGAAAAGAATTTCCCTTTCTAAAAGAAAAAAATGATAGAAATACCATCTACATACAATTTTGGAGACTCCATGGAGCCCCGGAAATTCCTCCATAAAACCTGGGTTAAGACCCTGGCCTAGAAGTCGGTCTGTGCCTTCTAACCTCAATAAATTGATTTTTAGATATTTTTCAAGATCTTTCTGTTTATTTTGACCCAAAACAATTACTATATGCTTCCTGGGCTATGTGTGTCTCTTCTTTCTGTTGCTTCTCTGGACAGTCAGGCCTACAACGTCATCATCAACCTTTTCCTAATGATTAGTGTCTACTTGCCCTGAACGCCTAGATCTTTCTTAGAAGAAATGTTGTTATTAGAAGAATTCAAAGTTTTATTGACTTAAAATTTAAAAGAATTTTCTTTAAGAAAACAAAAAAAAATGGCTTACTATTGAAATTTTATTGAAAAAATGTCCAAACATATTCTGATTCCCAACCATGACCTTGGAAGGACCTACAGAAGTGAAGGACTCAAAATATATAAGCTTCACTAGGACATAGCAGAATACTTTACCTTATAATGGCTAAAAACTTGCCCAGTTTACAGGTCTATTTAAGTGGTGGAGGCAGAATTAAAGACAAATTTTTGGACATTCTGTTAGAGACCCTTATATTTTTCTGCTCATTCTCCTAATCTATGGTCAAGAAGGCCTTTTCCCTTTAGAATAAGTACCTTTTAGGTCAAGAACAGCCTGTTTCTCTGGACATAGTATTGAAGATAACATGTCTAAATGGAAAAAAGAAAAGGAACTGGGAATGAAGAATGCCAGCTCAATATTGGGAAAAATAATCTCAATATCTCAATTTGTTTTTCAATATTTAGAGTGGGACCATTATAAGAAAAATCTTTATGTCTGCTGTACTATCATGAATAAATCATTATTTATTTTAGATTTTTCAAATACTTAGGGGAGATATACTATGTTTCTTTGTATAGCTAAAAAGGGCATATAAAAATATATCTTTGATTGTGTTACTAATCATGATGCATGTCCAAAAACTCAATGATATAAATGTAACTACCAATCATGCTTTAGAGCATATGCTTTGAATCATTAAGTGACTATCTTTTTTTCCCTGCTTGTTTTAGAGATGGAGCAGTGAGGCAGCAGCAAATGCACAAAATTGGGCAAACAAGTGCTCGTACTCACACAGTATGACAAGGGATCGAAAAATCCGTATGTAAATTAATGAGATGTGTTTAATAAGTGAACAAATAAACTAGTAAGGGGTCATTTTTGATATTGAATTAAGAATCTTTTGTAAATAAATGTTGCTTCTGATGCAAACAAAATGGCAATGTCACATATGGGAAATTTTAAGCTAGAATTTCTGACTTCTAATTCAGTTCTACATTCATTTCATGTAGATTGTGTTTTGAAAACAATTCATTTCATGTTTGTAAAATGCTGAATTTTGTCAAATAGTTCTTGAATTTTACTCAGAATACTTAGTTTTAACATCACTTTGACTATTTTGTCTGTAATTTTTGATGAGTCAAGTCTTTCATATATTCTGAGTGCCTACAATGCATACAATACTATATTATATTCACAAATAACCTCTAAGACATGACCACATCAAAGAACATAACAACAATGAAATAAACTATCGTATGTATGAACTATTAGATAAAATACTTAAATTTTTAAAAATGACATAGGCAAATCCACTTTAAATGAGTGAAAAACGCATCTGTTTTAAAGGTAAGCCTGCCTGGTTTATTAGTATTTTTGATATTATAATTTAATGAAATAATGAATGTGATGACTATACTCAATAGAAGATGAAGACAATGGTCTTAAGATTCCAGTTTGCTGTTGAAATACTAATTTCAAGTCTTGAAAAATATACTGAAATATTTCTGGGCTGTAAGATACTTCTTTCCTAATTCCTTGAAGACATTTTGGCCTGTGATGTTCTCATTTGTTAATTAAGGGACTACCCATAAACTTTGAAAACTGTCATTTGCTTCATTCCTATACTTTTTAAAGACTGTGTGTAATACTTTTTTCAAAGTCACACAAAATGACAATTCTAAACATTTATTCATTTCCAATATATAAAGAATCTATGGTGAGCGTCAATGAGACTAAGAGTTGGTTTCTACCTTCTGCAAGCTTATAATATAAGACTGAGAGCACTTGAGACATACATTCATGAAGAATTTAATGTGTAAATGAATGAGTCTAGAGGGGAGTTTAGAGGACTTTATTCAAAATTTTTCATGTTGATTCCAGCCTCAATTTGTTAGGAACATCTGACTTCTACTCAACTTATAGCTGATAAGGAACATCCTTATAGGGTTTTAGTGATGAACTTAATGTAGTATACATAGACACTGAGCCATAATAGTGCACACCTAAAATTTACATATTTTTAATGCAATGTTAATTCCATAAAATTTTTTTAAAGTTAACAACTATGGGCATGGGCACTGTTAAGAAGGACTCATATAGAGAGATGGACATATCACCTATTTCATGTTTTCTCTTGAATGATCTTTCTTGTTAGCTACAAGCCACTGTGGTGAGAATCTCTATATGTCAAGCCACCTTAGGTCATGGTCTCACGCAATTCAACGTTGGGTTAATGAGGACCAAGATTTTACTTATAATAAGGGGCCAAATTACGAAGGTGCAGTTGTTGGACATTATACCCAGGTAAGGAGAACAATGAAAAACCATCTACTATAATTACCCTAAATTGAAAACTTCTCCAAATTTTGATTGATTGCAGTGTTGAATTTGGGGAAAGATCGATGTAATGTGGGTAAAGAATAGTTTTGCAGTCAGTGGGTATTTAAACTGTGAGCTATCATTTGCCAAAAATCTGAGGGCTCCTTGGCAGGGGAACTCAATCTGTTTTTCTAACAGTCTAAATGGAAAAAGTAGTGAAAGCACTGGAAATGTAGTATTTTAAAGATTTTTCACTTTGATTCAATAATATAAATATAATCTTGACATCTACTTGGGTTTTGTATTTCCTACTTTTTATTTTATATTTCCTTCTATCTGATATATTCTCATATATTCACTTATGGTTATGTAGGCTGTTTGGTACTCATCTTACCTTGTTGGATGTGGAGTGGCCTATTGCCCCTCTCGCTCTCTACCATACTACTATGTTTGCCAGTATTGTCCTAGGTGAGTATACACTTTTGAGTTTGCTGTCAGATATGCCATCTGCAATTTAAAATTTTTAAATAATCATAAAATGGAAACACCAAGCTAAAAAAAATCCACATTTTATTAATGGAGAGTGATAAAGCTTTAGAAAGACTTTCTAAAATTGAAACACAACCAGCTTCTCAGAAAGAAGACTAATTCCACATATACTATTATGAACCTCTATTTTATGGTACATAAAATTATTTATCTTTCCTCACAATTGCCTTTCTCAAGATTTACAGTTACTCCATGGGTATATATAGTATAGTTCTCTAAATTTGGTGTTGTCAGTTGTTATGTTCACACACTAGAATGTGAAAGTTTGATGGTTAGGGCAGGAGCAGAGATGAGGTAATAAATGAGAGATGACATTTTAGAGATTCCAGCCTCTCTGGTAAAATATTACTACTCCTGCTTATCTGAAAATGCCTGTATTCTACCATTAAGAAGTGATTACATCTTGGTTCTCAAGAACTATTCAAGATTCTTTATATATTTCAAATTTTCCAGAAAAAGTAATATCATAAAGCTGTTCCTCTCAAAAATCTCTGAAGGAACCATCCATCTTGATTTATAGTAGTTAATATACCCCTTTGCCAAGAAAAAAAATGTATGAATTATCCACAGAAATACCTGTGGGTAGGTTGGAGATAGCTTCACAACATATTTGTTTATTTTAATTAATTTTTAATGTTTGAGACTCCTTTTCACTAAAGGGGGATTTATCCACAAAATCACCATTCCTACATGATTTATTCTGAGGCATAGACAACTCAAGTGAGGTTTGAGAAGCAAAACCTTTAATTTCACAGTAAGGACCAACTGGGAGTTTAGTAGAGAGAATAGAAAGGTCCTAGAAGAATAGCCCATATCAAAAAGACTAGAAACAACAACTTCTGGCAAAAACTGTGGAAAAAAGGAACCCACGTACACACTGGTGGGAATGCAGACTGGCCCAGCCCTTACGGAAAGCAGTATGGAGATGTCTCAAAAGTTTAAAAATGGATCTGCCACATGACCTAGTATTTATACTCTTTGGCATCTACCTGAAAAATTCTAAAACACTAATTTAAAAGGAAACTTCATCTTCATGTTTATTGCAACATTATTGACAATCATCAAATTATAGCCTATGTGCCCCCAAACAGATGAGTGGATCAAAAATATACATATACACACAATGGAATATTACTCTGATCAAAACAATAAACTCATGTCATTTGTGGTAACATGAAAGGAGTTGGAAGGAATAATGCTAAGTAAAATAAGCCAGAAGGAGAATGATAAATCCCAGATGGTGTCAATAATGTGAGGAATATATAGAAACCAAACTAAGGGTCAAATAAAGACAAACTTAAAAACTAACCCTGGAAAGTTGACTATAGAACTGAAGTATCCAGAGGAGGAAGGGGTAGAAGGGGGATAAGAACAAAGAGGGAATAAGGACAATGGACTATGGTAGTAGACTATGGGTGAGTTGGTGGTAGGTGCACTACAGTGTCTATACCTGATAGGGGTATCCTAATAGTACCTCAATTAAAATAAATAAGGAAAGATGGATGGAAGAAGAGAGAAAGAGGAAAATATATAGCGAGAGAGTTCAGGAGAATGAAATAATTTTAAAAAAATTAAAAAAGGGAACGTCCTAGGACAATGCATCCAAACTCACTGCCTGGCTATAAGAGAGGAGGCATTTGAAAGGACAGGACAGTTGTAGTGAAAAGTAAGAGAAAGCAGGGTAAGAGAACTTTCAGAACATTTTTGCATCTATTTCATAGTTTTACAAGGACCCACACACATACAGCCATATGCTATATTCTGTACAAGGAGACTGAGATTCAAATGCATTGCTTGGCCCACTTGGTGCAATTGAAACTTTGACTCCTTAGCACTTTAAAATACTGAACCAAAGTATAATAAGCATCAGTGAGGTACAGGCTAGTCACTATGTAACCAATTTAATCTGGAAATTAGTCCTAGAGATACCAATTTTTTTTCCTAATTAATATTCTCAGTTTGGGTAAACATAAAAATCTCACCACACACAACCTCTAGACTTTCAAAAATCTCCTTGAGTACTAGTGCTCCCAAAACACACACCAAAAGCTTTGTGAAAATTGCCACCTTCATCTAGAGGCCAAAAATTATACTAGAACTTTACTTTCACTTTTACAAATTATAGAAATTATATTTTCTTTTTTAATATAGAACTACATTTCACATCAACTATTTAACATACAACAACCCTCTGACTCCTGGGAGCTTTCCTTCCTGTTTCTCTAGGGAAGTTTTACCCCTCGCCAGCATCTTGAGCTATACTCGCTCAGCATTTTGACCAAGTCTACTAAGAGATGAAGTGTTGCCTCATTGAAATATACTCTGAAATCGTTAGACTTTATTTAACCCATTTCAGTTGCTCAGGCTGTGAGATTATGTTCAAGAAAGTTAAGTGACTATGTGAATTCTTCTTTACCTTACATTTTATTTGAGTATACTTTGGGAATGTTAGTGTTTCAGTTATTTGATATGATTAAAAACACTGAATAAATAATTGAGCTCTATTTGTTAATGGATGTTACCCTTGGCATAAATTAAACCCATTTTGGATTTATTAAAGGAAATTTTATGAAAAAATGTTTGACATTTTGTATTTCAATTTTCAGTGGTAATATTCTAACCAGTATAAATACCCCTTACCTAAAAGGAACACCTTGTGCCAGCTGCCCTAATGACTGTGACAATGGACTGTGCAGTAAGTTTAAAGTTATCACCCTGATAGGATATAAAATGATCTGACTTTCCTTTTAAGATTAGGAAATCTTATGAATATAATGAACTTAAGAAATGCCTTCATGAAAAGGCAAATATAAAATCACCTAGCAGAGTGTGTTTCAGAAATTTTTTTTAAGATTTATTTATTTATGCATACAAACTGGGGTACAGGCCAGAGGCATGGGGCGGTGAGAGGGTTCACCAAAGACAGAGTGGGGAGCAGAACAGGCAGAGCTACAGAAATACACTGCTGAGGGGAGCAGCGGGCGAGGCAGTAGAGAATCTCCCCTGCTGGGCGTTGAACTGAATCTCCCTGCCTGGGTATTGAACTCGCATCCCTGCTGCCGACAACTCCACAGCGCAGCACAACCGCTGCACCACCAGGGAGGCCCAGAAATTTTTTTTAGGTAGTTCAGTATCAGTGTGTTATTGCAATGAAAGCCTGATATCATGTTAGGGAAAGAAACATTAACTTCTGGTGTATTTGTGACTGTTGAACCTCTTACATACTGGTATATATGAAAATGTTTCTGTGGAAAAATCCATTATAATGAAGTACATATTTCATCTTTGTCATAGTTAATGTCTACAGCAAAGCTCACATTTTAGAAATAGAAAATATATACATGTATAAAGGTACATATTATGTCATAATATGGATATAATTGGATCATTATATGACATAATATGGATCATTCTGGACAATAAATATTACAAATAATTATATACTCATACTAAATTATTTATCACCATACTGAATTCCTCATTTTCCTCATAGTGTCATTAGAATTATCATTTGATTTAATAAGTACTTGGATTTCTATTTACTAGTAACCTTTATATACTTTTTAAATGTTAATCAGTTTGCATATAGTATTGTTAGCTAACAGAAGCCTCTAAACTATTTTAGCATAAAAATAGTAAAGTTGGTGGTATGTGATATCTCATTTCTTGTGTTTGTTATGAATAGAGAGACAGATTTGGAATTTTTGTTAAGTTGGGATATGTTATTAAGTCAACTTATTACCCAAAAAGGTAAGTTTTTACCTTTCCAATGCATTCACCTGTGTTGTAGCATTCTTTCCGAACGAGTAGTATTGCCATGGTTCAGAATATTGATGATATCAAATTTATAAATCAACTAAGAAGAAAAAGATCTGAATACTTATACCTCTGCTGAATATTATTTGTTAAGGAGTTTGGCACTTATCCTATTCGTAATGAGCAGCCAATCAAAAATTTTAAACAGAAGAGTGAAGAGATCAGAATTTTTTTTAAAGAGCTCTTGACAATAGTATGAAGAACCAACTAAAATTTGAATGAAGCCATCTTGGAGATTGATGAAAATCAGGTTCAAAGCCAGAGATCTTTTCTGCATTAGAGCAAAATGAATAAAAAGAGATGGACAGTTACGATAGGAAGAAAGAATAGCCAGTATTTGTTATCTGTGCTTGAATGCTGATGGAAAGTAAAGGTGAACAAGTTAAGTTTGAGCCCTATTTCCTCGCTTCTGACACTGGGTAATTTGAGTCAAGAGTTGAGAAGACTCAAGAGTAGGTAGAATGATGAATTTAGTTTCAGGTCTGTTGCATTTGTGGGCAGTGATGAATAGCCAAACAGAAGTATTCAATAGTCATAGTGAAAGTCACTCTTCTTTCAGATTTTTACATCCATATATTCTTATAATTTCTTCCTCCTGAAACAATAGTAACATTAGAGTCCAGAGTCACATTATCCAGTTGTAACTTTTCCCCATGATAAAAATGTTCATTATTTACTGTCCTGTAAAGGGCCGACAGGTAAAATTGCCTCTAGATATTCTGGCTATTGAGTACTTAGAATTAACTAGTATCACTAAGAACCTGCAATTTTAATTTGCTTTAATTCTAATTGGCTTAAGTTCAAATTTTAACAACCACCTGGCTAGTAGCGATCATGTGGTTGTTTAAATTTCATTTGTAGCACAGTCTAGAGAGATTCATTTAAATTCATTTTACTCTCTTTTCTGATGGAAGAAAGCAAGTCAATTATTGTAGAAACATCTCCAAAAAAAAAAAAAAACCCTCAAATTTAAAGACTATATAGATTAACCAGTGAGCTTAAAACTAAGGGAACTGATGTGTCCCTCCAGATAAGACATAGCCATCATAGTGGAAAGATGTCAATTTGTGTGTTCAATTTCCTCTTCCCCATTCACTTTGGATTTATTGTTTGTGTAGTAACTACTTTTTGTTTGTTTTTATTTCAGCCAACAGTTGCCAGTATCAAGATGAATATTCTAACTGTAAAGATTTGGTGATACTGTGGGGCTGTAACAACCAAATCACCAAAGCCTCTTGCAAAGCTACCTGCGAGTGCCCAAACAAGATTTTTTGAATATGCAATTCAGACTGAGCAGCGCCACATCATCTACTTAGATTTGACATTTACTAGCTAGGAAATCATAAGCATGTTATCTGAAAATTCTGGATAGTAATGAATCTTTTTCTCCTGGATCTTTTTTTTTTTATTTTACAGAAATCTCTTTCAACAGAAAGGATTAAAAGGAAACTGTGATAACAAATTTGGATTTTAACTTAAATTTGATTTAATCTTTATAAACATAATCAAATTAGGAATCCTGAAATTTGTGTTCTCTTACAACTAAGATCACTAGAACTGTGAAATGAAATTGAGAATAATGTTCTTAGAACAAAACATACAAAAAGAACAGAATGTGTTACCATTGTCACATGTATCCTGGACTACAGTCCTTTTCTGAGCTCCATTTCACAGTTAGGCATCTTCAAAGAAGTGTCCCCATATGCTGTGTCTAACCCCTTCTCTCAGAATCATCCTCTTTCCACTCATTTGGCTTTCACTTTAAATTAAATTGAAATCACTCTTTCTAAGGTAGCCCCGACCTTCATATTGTCAAAATCAGTGAAGACTTTTGATTCTTCATCTGCATAAATTGTCTTGGACAACTCTTTCCTAAAAGAAAAATTCAAAATAATATATGTCAAACACTCTCCTCCAGGAGATAGAAATTAGACGGTTCATTTTTGAGTCTGGTCTGAACTTAATGACTCATTTCCAAAACGTAAAGTGTGGAAAGAGAACAAAAGTAACTTCACAGTGGAAAAGTCTGGAAATTGCCATCTCAACCAAGTAACCAATGTTATGTTACCAGTGATGTCATACCTCCTTCTATATGTGATTGTAAGAGAATTTCCCCTTGTGGGATTATTTGTAAAATCTTGCAGCCCCGATCTCATCAAGCGGTAACACATCAGACAAACATATATTGAGGAACGTTTTACAAAATACCCAGCCAGTAATACTCAAATCTGTCAAAAATTATGAGCAAAAGGACATTCTGTGAAACTGTTACAAACCGAAGAGATGGGGGAAACATGAGAACTAAATGCAATGTGGTATTGTGGGGAGGCTCCTGGATCAGAAAAGATCATTAATGGAAGAAAAACTGATAAAATCTGCATAGTCTGAGATATTTAAATGTCGATTTCTTAATCTTGACAAATATACCGGATCTAATATTCCCATATGAAATGTTAACATTAAGGGAAACTTATTCTGGGTGAAGAGTATATGGAAATTCTCTGTAATATCTTAAACTTTCTGTAAGTCAAAAACCACTCCAAAATAAAAAGTGCATATTTAAAAAACAAAAATAAGAAAATCCTAATTTTTTTTCTTGGCTCCATAACTAACCATACTTTTCTTCATAATATCTAGCTATTCTCTGTTAGACTTTCCACTCCCCAAGCAAGTTTGAGCTCCTCTATTCCATTGTTAAATGTTTGATTTTTTATCTCTTTCATGGACCTGTCAGATAACACCAATATTTGGATGTTAAATCAGACTCACAATTTATTCAGTGTCAAAGTTCACTAATAATTTAAAAGATAAGAGCAGTCTTGAGGCAAAGGGGAAGATAAGAAGAGCTCCCAAATCACCAATGCAGCTTCTAGATGCTATTTTTGTAGTATATTTCTTAATCTCTAAAGTAATAGATTTCCCAAAAGAAGAAAGTAATGTACCAGATTATTTCACTAATATGTGGATTACAGAGGGGAAAGGAAGAAATAAAAGAACTGCCAAGCCCTACAAATATGACTTCAGAACTGAGGCTACTAGAGGGTGGGTGGGAGAGTATGGGTGGGTGGAACAAAGACAAAGGAGTGAGGAGGCTCGGTGGCCTAGGGTAAAGAACTATGAGTGGTCGGCTCTGTGTGAATTCTCCCATAACCCCACCCCACCAGCACCTCTTGCTTACACCCCAGTTCTATAAATAAATAAATAAATCTTTTAAAAGTTGATAATTAAAAAAAAAAAGAACTATGAGTGTTTGGATGGTAGAAGTGGTGTGGACCTCTTCCCCTAAGTCATATACAATGTTATAAACCTATGTTACCTCAATAAAGAAAAAATAAGTAATAAAGTTCTTAGTCTACTTTCAAAACCTTTCCATTTGCTTCTCAAGTACTTAGAAAATATTCATCCTCTTAAACTGATCTGCAAGAAGCTTATCTTTCTATACTTTCTAATTTTACTTCATTCCACTCTTTCTTACTTCTTATACCCCAAATAAAATGTTGTTAAATTCTCCCAAGTTCGTCAAGCATTTGCAAATGCAATTAACTTTACCTAAAGAATTATCTCTCTATTATTTGCTAAGAACGCTTTCACATTAAATTTCATTTTATCCAATGATTATATATTCATTTGAGTAAATAATCTAAAGAATTTCCCTCATTCTCATGGCATCCTGTACTTCTTTTTATAGTAATCATCACAATGTATAATACTTCACTCCTGCATTCAGGAAATATTTATTGAAAACAATCATGTCACAGGCACTTAATTAGGTACTTTTAAATAGAGTGATTAACAAAACAAAACAAGTCATGGAGTTCTCTGAAAGGAGACAAAGAAAACTATTTTGCAAATAAATACTTATTATAATGTCAGAAGTGTAAGTGCTATGAACTAAAATGGTCAAAGAGAATGGAGAAAATAAGACTAGACCAAGAGGGTAACTGTTAATCCTCTCTAAGGTAATGACATTGTATCAGGAGCAACATAGAAGAAAACGACCAATAAGATGACTTGATGGAGAAAATTTTCAGAGAGATTAGTGAGTACCTTGAGAAAGTTAAGAAGTCTAGAATGGCTGCTGCAGAATGATCCAGTTAAATGTCATTTTCAAGAGGGATCAGAGATTTAGGCAGAAAGTTAGTCTAGGACAGGTAAAGAATTGAAATATTATAACTAAGATAGCAATATCACTATAGTAAATTGAGCAGGAGTATAATATGATGATATATATGTATACGTGTGTGTGTGTGTGTGTGTGTGTGTGTGTGTGTGTGTGTGTGTAAAGGACAAGAGCAAAAGCAAGAAATCAACTAACAGGACCTCCCTGGTGGCGCAACGGGTTAAGTTGCAGCACTATGAAGCTATCCAGAGCCATTGCAGCACCAGTTCGATCTCTGGCCAGGAAGCATCCCACGTGACACAACAGACCTCTCCTGCCTCGCCCGCTGCTCCCCTCAGCAGTGTACTTCAGTAGATCTGCCTGTTCTGGTCCCCACTCTGTCTCTGGTGAATCCTCTCACCACCCCACACCTCTGGCCTCCCTCTGCCGCAGCTTGTATACATAAATATATAAATCTTTAAAAAAAAAAAAAAAGAAAAATCAACTAACAGACTATTGACTAAAAGAAAGACTAAGTTAAATTACACTAGAGAATACCTGTATGTTATGTAGATAGATAGGCAGACAGACAGGTAGGGGTGTGCGTGTGTGTGTGTGTGTCTACCATGTATATTGTACAATTTCAGGACATTTTTATTTACATCATGACAGAAAATGAGAGAACTATTTCCCAGTTCAAGTTAGTATTACTTTATGCCAAAGCTCAACAAAGACATCACAAGAAAACTATTTTTCTCCATGACCATAAATGTCACATACAAAAAGATTATATATCATGACAAAGTGAGATCATCCAGGAATAAAAGGCTGTTTCAATATCCAAAGTAATATATTTAGTAATAAAATAAAGATATCATATCCTTACTATGAAAGATGCAAAAAATGCACTTGACAAAATTCAGCATCTATAATATAATAAAAACAGTTTTTAGAAAATTAAACTAGAAAATAGCTTTCTCATCCTAAAAAGAAATATTTTACAAAATTCTCAAGCTAACTTATGCTTAATAGTGAATGACAATGTTTTCTCTTTAGATTACATGTGAAAACACAATTGTGCTTCTTTTCAATCTGGAATCCACAATCAGGCAAAGATGCTTGTTTGTGCAACTTCAGTTCATGTTTTAAGATTCTAGCCAATGCAAAAAAATTTTTAAATTTTTTTAAATGATTCTAATTTTAATGGACTAAGTATTAGTATACAACATCAAGTTACAAACATAGCTACACATAGAAATATGAATACAGATATATACTGTATTGTATGTGTTTTTTTATCAGTTACGTTTTTTTCTTACATCATTGCAGTCCCCATAGTTCTCCCACTACCATATCACCTGTGAACCATCACCATTATTCCCATGTTTACCTCTTCCCTATTTTGCCCCCCTCCACCTCCTCCTTTACTGTGCACCTCAGTTCTATGGTCAACTTGCTAGCTTTGACTTTTTCTTGACCTTTTGTTTGGTTTCTCTATATTCCACATATAAGTGAGACCATCAGTATTTATCTTTATACTTCTGACTTATTTTTGCTAGCATAATACCTTCTATCTCCATCCATATTGCTGCGAATGGCATGTTTGCCTTTTTTTTAATATAAAATTAAAGGCAGATAGATTAGAAAGGTGGAAGCTAACTTTATTTGCAGATTAGCAAGATCTTTTTGTAGACTCTACAAAGAAATCTAGAAAAAATGTTACAAAAATCAATAAGCAAGGAAGGTCACATGACTATAGGGTAGATAAGGGAACACCTTATGTAGAAGAGCAGGATAATCATTAGAGGATTTCTCATTAGAAACCTATCCTACATTTCTCAGGCATCTTCACCACTGCTCCTTTCAGCTCTACACAAGGCTAACTTCTGATTTTACACTAATTAAGACTATACTGTTCCTTTCAATAATGAAGATGTGTTGATACTTTTCATGTGCTTCCCAACATATTTATACTCAAAACTTACACACTTTCTTCTATTTTGATTTGCCTTCCATCCATACCAAATCATCATTAACATTGTTTTTCTTATCTCTTCACATTCCACCCTTTTGTCTTCTACTTCTTTATAATTAATATGGGGAATTGTCAAGACACATTTTCCCCATCACCAATCTCACATTCTGCAAACCACCATGCACACTCAGTGCTAATATAAGAGGGTGGTTCTCAGGAAAGGGCAGTGATCCAGGTTCCTGCTCCACCCAAGGGAGAGTGGAGCTGAGCAGGAGAGATAAGAAGTTGGAGAAGGAGAGAGAGAAGAACTGAAGAAGGAAGAAAGCAGGATGGAGAGACAGAAGCACAAGGAGCAGGGAGACATGTAAAGAAGCTGCAGTGGCCTGGACTGATTGAGACAGATGTGAGAGACCCGTGGGGAGGTTAACAATGGCAACATTGATCTGGATTTTAATTTTGCACTTTTCCTCACAGACTTGCCTGACTGCTTCTGACCCTTTTCTATGGGTCCCTGCCGAAAGGTGTTTTAGACTCATGGCAGGCTTTTGGGCCTTGCTTTGGGCCAATCCCATTTGGGTGGACTTTTGCCCATGAGGTGATAGGGAACTTTAGGTGCTTAGTTTAGAAACTATATTCTTTATCTTTTCTGAATTATTACACTAATTGTATTAAAGTTTCTTTTCCACTTAAGGTCTTATATGTTTTGTCCTGATGCGGCGGATAGCAGAACTTATTTAAAAGGGGCAGGTTTGGGGGTTCTGGGGGTGCCCCTCTCCCTGCCCTGTAACACTATCAGGTAACTTCCATAAAATGTTTGATCATATAATTATCCTACTCTCTAAATATCAATGAAATTACTTTCTGACATAAAGAAGCACATCTCCTTAGACTTCTATACAAAATTTCCCCCAAAACGCCCCCAAAACATGGCGGCAAACAGACGCTAGGATCAGGCTCTCCTACAAAAAATCGATTCTTGGAGAAAAATATCCCTAACTTTGAGAGCTGTCTCGAAGAGAACCGGATACCCTACGCAATACAATCGACCCTGGGGGTGCTTTGGACTTAAAAATAAACTGAAGAGTCAGAGTAAAGAGAAGAGAGGGGACATCTAATCCCACACAAAGGAGGAGCAGAGAGGAGAAATGGGCGGACCAGCTTCCCCTGAGAGCCACTGAATACAAGGTTAGAAACTGCGGTGAGGTCGGAGGGCTCCGGCCAGCCGACTGGGAGCGCAACCCCCACTCCCCCACCCCACAACCCCCCTCTCTTCCCTGCATGGCAGCCCTGAGGAGCAGGAAAGCGGGAGGGTCACTGTGTCCCATTCCCCACCTGGGGCTAGTTAACATCTCAAAGGGGAGAAAGTACAAGCAAGAAACCTCCCCACCCTGTCTGCTAGTTGACAGATTAGCCAGGAAAACCGGTTGGGCTGGAAAACTTCCTGCGGTGACAACCTCTTTCTGGGCTTTAGAATGCAAATGAATAGGAGGGGAAAGATAGAATTTAAGGACTATTGACTCACAATCCCCAAAATCCCTCCCATACCTGTTGCAAAAAAAAATCTCCAGGATGGAATTTAAAGACTATTGACTGACAATCCCCAAAACCCCTCCCATACCTGTTGAAGGGGGGGGAAGAAATCTCCTGTTGATAAACTCTCTGGCCACACCCTCCCCTGCAAAGTGTCAGCATCTTGGCACACGGAGGGCAGCAAAAAACAAACAAACAAACAAACAAAAAAAGACCACAACAGGTGGTGAACACGGCCCAGCACTCGCCACCCCCTCCAACTTCTAGGCGGCTGCACACTGGCACCCTAGAAACTAGGTGAGGTGAAACACTGATCAACAGCCACCCACAACCTCCACCCTGCACCCCTTTGTGGAGTAGCAGGCCCCAAGCAGCAGAAAACAAACTAAGACCAGGAGCTCCCAACCCCCCCCACCAGACATAACCCCAGAGGCAGGAATAGCCCCAGGCAAACATCGGAGGAAAGAGGGGGAGAGGGGGAAAAGAATAGAAAGACTCCAAGCAAGGACTAATGACAGCAGCAACAACAAGACAACAACATATGTCACTGGAAAGGAGGGGCTGAACCCCAGCAGGGGACCCAACCAGAAACCCCGGAACCTGGGAGCAAAAGGACTACAGAACTCCAAATTCACATCTCCCAATACGTTATTTTCTTTATTATTATTTTTTATTTTTTACTAGTTTATTATTATTATCCCTTTTATTCTCTTTACTACTATTTTATTTTATTTTTTACTATTTTATTATTATTATCCCCCCCCCTTTTTTTTTTAACTTTTAACTTACCTTTTTCTCTTGGTCCTGCATTCCTACTTTTCTTCATCTCCTTTCCCCTTTTCTTTCCTCTCCCTGTTTTTTCTTTCTTTCTTTTTCTTTTTTTTCCTCTTTTCCCCTTCCTCTCTTTTCTCTTTTCATTCTCTGTTACTACAAACCACCCCTTCATCTTCGCTAATTAAACTCGGAACCGGAAACACACTGGAGACACGCCACAAGAAACACAAAAATTCAACAAAGAATAATAAGAAAAACCAGAAGCTATCTAGTCACAGCCAAGGCAACTCAAACACTAGGGAACCGCAAACACTCCTGAGCAAGTAAAACCAGAAGTCATGCCCGCCAGCACCAGTGGAAAACTATGAACAGAGCAAAGCAGAAAACCAACAATGGGAAAGAAAAAAGTCACAAATGACCCTCAAAACAATACACCACAAAAAGAAACTCCCTCTCCAGAACCCATTAATATGGACATAGAAGATTACATCCACCTAACAGATAAAGACTTCAAAACAGCCATCACAAAAAAAATTGATAGAATTAAATGAAAAGAACAAAGAACTGAGGGATATAAACAAAGAACTGAGGAACGAGAATGAATCCATAAAGACGAAATTGAAGGAACTGGATGATTTAAAAGAACTGAAGAACGAGAACGAATCCATAAAGAAGAAATTGAAAGAAATGGAAGATTTAAAAACACTAGTACAGGCGCTAAAGAAATCCAGAGAAAGCCAAAAAAGTGAATTAAAAGATATGCAGGGAAGAATAAGCACTCTGGAAGATAATGATACTAACAGAATCAAGGCAGAAAAGGAAAGAGAAAAACAAAGGAAAAAGAATGAGGAAAAGCTTAGAGAAATATCTGACACCATGAAAAAAGGAAACATCAGAATCATAGGAATCCCAGAAGGAGAAGAGAGAGACAAAGGAACAGAAAATCTTCTCAAGGAGATAATTGAAGAGAACTTCCCAAACATGAAAAAGGAAACAAAAATTGACATACAGGAAGCCAGACGATCTCCATATTATTACAACGAAAGAAAAAAAACTGCAAGACATATGATAGTAAAACTATCGAGAATTCAAGACAAGGAAAATATATTGAAAATGATGAGGACAAAGAAACAAATAACCT
>PVIJ01000294.1:0-75576 GCA_004024925.1 Scalopus aquaticus
GGGGGAGGGGAGGATAAGGGCACAAAATGGAATAGAAAAGAGTACAAGGGACCATGGAGATGGATCACGGGTGAATTGGTGGTGGGCTACCCAAGGGGAATACAAAATGTAAAAGACATAAATAACAATAATTTAAAAAAAAATTTCTGGCTCTCCAGATTTATAGGAGTCCCTCAACTTTCTTGTGTCTCATGTAATCACATCTACCTCAAAGGGCTACTGGGGGGATTCAGTGAATGATGATATATATTAAGGGGCAGTGGAAAATATTTAGAACAGTACTTAGCACTTAATAAAGTATTGATTATTACTACAGTGATGAAGATTAGAAATCCGTCAGCTCCAATGTGTCTTACACACCTTCTGAATAGGACCAAAACCCCTGTGACATAATAGCCAGATTATTCCAGCTATTATCTACTTTAAGAATACCATATTAAATGTATGTATTTCTAAGAGGACTAGAACCTTAAGTCTTCATCAACTAATTTCTCATTGAGAATCACTTTGAGAGCAGATTCCAGGAGGATCGTAGGGTGGTGAGATAAGGAAAACAGAATTGGGGGACAAGGACCCCCAAAATGACCTTTCTACATCTACTGACCTCCCCCAGGACTACTTTGACTAAACCAGAGATTCTCATCCTTAGAGTCCCTGGGGAATCCTCAGGGACTCAGGGGCTGTTACAGTGACATCAGGATCTCTGTGGTTTGGATGCAGGACTCTGATCATCTTACAGCTCTCCAGGGGCTTCCTACATACAGTGAGGTGGGCCAGTCCTGGCGCTGTCTACCTTCCACTCAGCACCATTTGCATCCTTCTTGTTCCCAATTGTACCCCAGTGTAGACCTGCACTCACCTGTTTCTCCAGCGTGGTCCAGATGAACTGCCCAGAAGAGGAACCCTTGCTTGAAAAAGAAGAGGGAGAGATAGGGCCAAAGTCAGGCAGTTGTCTCTTCTCCTCTCCTGATTGATCACTTTATACAATAATAAAACTTTTAAAAGGTTGAACCTGAACTGAGGCTGTGACTGTGACACAATTAATCAAACTCTTGAAGAATCAGGTTACATTATGCGCTTCAAGCATTGATCCACTTCACTAAAAGTTGGCCTGAAATACAACCTAGACGCAGATATTGGATCATACGAAATGGCCAGGATGTCATCCACTGCTTTACATCCCTGTGCACCAGGTCGACCGGCAGCTGACCAGACCATAAAGCAGGACAAACCATAACACATCAGGGAGGATGTCTTTGGTCCCCACCCTTACCCTGGGAGTAGAATATACAGAGGGAGGGATGTTCCCAAACCTGCTATTACTGCCCCCATGTAATAACTATACACTTCATCCACCAGGCTCCAGTCCCTCTGCCTGTTTTTGAATTGATCACAAACAATCCCTGGCCCTGTAAACTCTTCCTCATGATGGCACTTTTCTGGATCATCTGAAAGCTTGGGTTTAATAAGACCACTTCACATGCGTGTGTCAAGCCTGTAACAATTGAGCATCTCTGCAGTGATTTCTGGTGAGCCAAACACCTGAATACCTCAATGCTCATCTGAGCCTCCCAGCAGCTCCAGGAGGCAGATTGGGAGCAAGGAATCATGAACCCCATTTCAAGGAAGAAGCAGCCTGCTGGGGCAGTGAATTGCCACATTCATGGAACTCAGCTCTTGTGGCTTCCAGCAACTTGAAGGAAACATGGGAGTCCACAGAGAAATCATAGCTTGCCTGGTTCCTGGCAAAATGGCATTCAGGCAGAGCTCCTCTGATGCCTGTCCTGCCCTTCACCAGCCTTCCCAAGTCCTCCAAGGGTCTCTCCCACCTTGCCCTTCCGTGGCGTCAGCCCACAATCACAGTAGCACCTCCAGGTCTATAATATCTATGGGACCCTCTTGAAATTGCCTTGGTCTTAGCTGGCCCAGCGGAAAGACGTGTACTCTCAAAGCTGAGCTCTTCCATGAGATCTAGCTGTGCAACCCTGGGCAAGTTACAGTGTGCTTTTGAGTTTCCGCCTCTGGTGACCAGATTATTACTAGGAACTACTACTTAGTACTATTTGGAAGATTGTGTGAGTCATATGCATAAAGTACACCAGACCATGTCTGGCATTTGTTAGGCTCTCAAGAAAGGGCAGTTGTTTTAGAAATTAGTTATATTGAGTTATTAATTACATATAATAGGTATAGTAACTAACATCTTTCAAGCCCCTCCCTTACTGCTGTGTATTCTAAGTACTTCTCATGGGCTCTTTCATTGACTTCTCATGTCATCCTTTAAAGGAAGTACTGTTATTTCCCCACCTTACAGATGCAGGAAGTGAGATGCAGACAGGGTCAGTAGAGCCAGCAAAGATTAGCACATGGATGTGAACAAGGTGGTAACTCCAGAACCAGAATAAGAATCTCAGATGAGGATTCTCATTCTTAAGTAAGAGTATCTTTGAATAAAAGAAATAGCTTAAGCATACAGTACTTAAGTGGAAAGGAGTGAATCTTTGATGGTGGAACATTAGCTGTTTTGGCCAAGAAGATAGACAAGCAGTAAGACAGAGGGCTTGCAAGGTGGTGCTAAAATTATGCAAAGAATATATATTTTTAATTGAGGAAAGAAGTCACAAGAAAATGTTTACAATGATATTTTAAATAGCCAACAACTGAGCTCTGGGGAGGATAGCAGGACCTCTAATTTTCATTTTGTTCTTTATTACTTGAATTTTCAAACCTTGCTCCACAAATTAGTTTTGTTCTGTGCCAACAGGATTTATCGGAACAATAAGAGTATTGTTCTGTTTTGTTATTCATTTTCTTCCTTATGCCCATCACATTAAAAAGATAATGTAATGTTTGAAAATTATACCATAAAACCCACCCCTTGCTCTGCTCCACTGTCACATCATGCCCTCAAGCTGCTTATCATCTCAAGACAGAGATAAGATCCCGGGGAGGAAAGAATCGGAGGGCCCAGCAGTCCGGTTATAATTAAGTGCCTGAGAATTCAGAGCCGTCTCTTGAGACCGTAGGAGCGCAGCTCTCTTCCCAAACATGGTATTTTCCCTCATGTTTTTTTTTCCCCTCCACCAGAAATTTTCCACTTTAATTATGTGGGTTAGGTTAGAGGACTTCACCTTCAGAAAGTTAAATGCGCAAACAGCTAATCCCTTCCATAAGACACATTTCTGGGAAAGCCCAAAGATAAATGTTTACAGCCCATGCTGGGAGAATGGAACCAGTGAAATTGGAAATGATTTAAGCATGATGTGCCCATGCCCGAAGAAACAATTTAGGGAGAGCTCTAGCTTCTACATTCTGGAATTCTGGCCTGCGTTCTCACAAAGACTGGAATCGCTGGCAAGGCTCATAGGTTAGATTTTTTCCCCCCTTTTCCTGGTTTTGCCTTCAACATGAGGAGGATGGTAATTAAAACCATACTTAAAATATTAAGTCTACTACCTAAAGGAATGAAGTTTATTAAAGTTGCTAAGCGTTAAGTACAGAAACTCAAAATAGCCTAAGCACACTCCCCTCGGCAAATACCCAAATTATTGGTTGAGAAGGCCTGAGCATGGAGATGGTGAGTCTGTAAGTGTGAGTGTGTGCTGCATACAAATCAATACATTGATAAATCAATCAATGGAATGCATTTCTCAAGTAACTAGCATTTGACAAGCAGAGAGTAAAGATGACCCCCTAATTAAGGTACTTAGAATGGCCATTACTCAGCAAAAATGTGAAATGTTCTCTTAAGGGCACAAAAAAATAGGAACCAATACTAGAAACCACTTAACCCCCTTTTGACTCAGTTTCCTCATTGATCCCATGGAGTCAATGGATAGCCACTTTGGAAGGATGTGGGTACACAAGGGGACACCCAGCAGGTACCCAGCACAAAGCTAGGAGGTACTTAATGCGAGATGAGACCCTTCCTCCCAGGATTTCATGGTGCTTCAGGAGAGATGAGCGCTCCTCCTGCTCCCTGCAGGGCTGGATGGAATCTGCAGGTCAGTCCAAGTACAGTTCAACTGTGATCAGAGTCTGCCCTCACCACCCTTCTCTCCCACACCTGAAGGAAAGGGCAGCTTAGTGAAGTGGCTGAAACTCAGTCCAGGATTCCAATACCAGCTTCTGGAACACAGAAGGGTCACGGTGAAGAATCTCTGGGCTCCCGGAGCATGAGACTCTGCATACAGAAGGCTCTCCACTCTCTGGGCCGCTCCGCTTTCCAGGAGCTCCTTTCGTACTTCACAGCTGTCCACGTCCCCTGCAGGCTGGACCTGAGGCTGAAGGCACCTTTACAGAGGATCCAGATCCACAAGAAAGCCCACCAGCACGAGGAGAGCTGCCACTGCTCCCTAATCCTGCCTGCTTGTTTGGCCTGCGGTCCTGTCTGGCCAGTGCTTTTATCAAAGTGGGCAGCCCAGCGTTATCTTGAGAAGATCCCCACGTGTTTGTCTTCCAGGCTCCTTCAAGACCCCCTTAAAGAATTTCTTGGAGCACATTATCTGGTGCATAGTAGCTGCTCAAAGTTTACAAATAAATCGTGGTTAAGTGCTACCAATAATTGAACTGCTAGTATGTGCCAGGGACTGTAATCCAAGAAAATCTTAACTTTGTTATTTCATTTTAACACCACAAGTGGGAGAGAGACTCAAGGGCTTAATGGAAAATAGAACAGACTTTGGATTTGTGATTTGAATGAACTCTCCCCCTCCTCTAATCCTTCATTCTGGCTGAGTGACTTCTGGAAAAGTATTTAAATTCTCTGAGCCTGCATTATCTCATCTGTAAAGTGGACATAATGTAGTGTGTACCTCCTAGGATTGCTGTGAGGATTAAAAAAATTAGCTGGCTTGCTAACTATAATATATCATTTATGTGTGTATGTATAAATGTGTGTGTATATCTCTGTATATGTGTATGTATTTTAATATATAAATACATATTAAATTATATACATTAAATCACACAATAGAGCACAGAGGCTACAACCTAGATTATTAGGTTAAAGAAACAAATGAAAAATAGTCTAACAGCCCAGGGAAGGGGATGTTGTTATCCCCATTTTGCAGATGAGGAATTCTTGAGAAACAATATCCTCTGACAGAAGTTCATTCAATCTCTTCCATTGATGAGCTGTTTCCTTTGTTTGTATCGCTAGTGAGTAGGAAATTGGTCAAGAGCTCTAGCAAAACCCAGGATTGAGGGAACAAATGGAGAAGGACATTCAGACAGGCTCACACACTGCAGAGATTTGGGGATAGGTGGGGGGAAACAGGAAAAAAATCAAAGAAATGCCACTTTTTCCCCCCCTCCTGTGTAGAATTTTTAAGTGCAAGTCAGTGTATTTATTCCCAAGTGTATAGTATTAAGCACCTGTGCTGAGGTCCTGGAGAGGAAAATGGTTAAGAAAAAGTCCTGTCTGGGTGCTCTGTCTGGGTTTGCCTTCCTGCTTGTCAGTTATCAAGCTGTGTGACCACAGGAACCTCTTATAACCTCTCTGAGCATTGAGCTTATAATTATATATCCTTATATATAATTATATATCCTTGTAAGGATAATTACAGACCCCTCACGGGGCTACTTTGAGAATTACACACATCATCATATATAGAGTCTATGCTGGGCCTGTATCTTATAAGCATTCGATGCATCCTCATTTTTATTGTTGTTGTTGTTGCTGTTTTTATCTGCTTTGTATACATAATCCAAGCTTTGGGTGAGTTCAGTAGTGGGTCAGGTCACCCAAATACAAGCAACAGGTAGCCATGGGATTCTAAACCCCAGTACTCCTGTAACAGTCAAAAAAGGTTCAACTATGCTGGGTAAGATACAGGCCCCGAACTGCAGCACCATGACTCGACTGCAGTTTCTTCCTTACTCACTCAAAACCCACTACTGTTCTGGACAACTAGCCATGTGTTCATATTCCAGATGGTTTTGCTCTTATCAACACAAGTGCCTGAGATTTCACTGGCACAGAGCAGGAAAGTTGTTCCAGCCATGAAATGCTTCTCACTGAGGGGACACACATCTCTCCCACTCATGTGTCACTGACCAAAACAAGTTACACCTAATTCAGGAACGAGAACTGTAATCCTGAGTACACAGACATGCATAGACATTCAGAAAAGTAAATCATCAATGAGCCCCAGACCCTCTTTCCCCAGCCAGTCTCTTAACTATCCTAATTTCACTGTTCTGCCTGTCTCTAAAACAGGACCAGCTGTTGTTCACCTTGCCCTCATTGCAGTTAGTTCCAACACACCTTAAGTTCAGAGAAAAGTATTGGGGTTTTATTTATTTTTTTTCTTTCTTTATTTTTTTTTTTAAGATTTATTTATACATACAAGCTGGGGTACAGGCCAGAGGTGGGGAGTGGCAAGAGGCTTCGCCAGAGACAGAGCAGGGAGCAGAACAGGCAGATCAGAAATACACTGCTGAGGAGAGCAGTGGGCAAGGCAGGAGAGGTCTCCCGCACCATGTGGGATTCTCCCTGGCTGGGCGTCGAACTCACATCGCTGCTGCCGACAGCTCCACAGCTCAGCGCTCAACCACTGCGCCACCAGGGAGGCCCCAGCATTGGGGTTTTAAATAAACGAATTAATCAGGGACTGTGTCACAAATTCCAGCCTGGCTCTTGTCCCTTCCCTCCCTGTCAGCAGAACTCCGAGGTCAGTTACTGGCTTCCAGTGCCCTGCATCAGCTCAGCCAAGACTAGGGACATCCATCCTTCCATCCCAGGCTCTCCTCTGCCCCATCCATCACCAGGACCCCGTGATCTCACCTGTCGATGTCCAGCTCTCACTTGATATCTCAGTTCCAGAACAGAGATGTTCCAGCTGCTACCTGGAAAGGCTCTGGCCCCGAAAATATTTAGTTAGCAGCCATTCAGTTAAGTGGAATTGACTTTTTATCGGCTTTCCTCTGTACGGCTGCCACCAGCGAAGTCTGTTTCCTCCTTCCCTCTTCTCTGCCTGTCAGTTTGCTCCACATTCCTATTGGCAGCCTTTAGTTCTGATCAATACTAACCGCTGTGTAACAGCTCATGCACGGCTGCTCCGGTTTGCATCGATCAGACCCCTCTTCCAACAGGTAGTCAGCTATTTGAGGCAATGACTTGAGATAAACACCGACTTTTACTTCAGGCTAATTCATTTCAGGTGGATTTCAAGGAGGCTCTGCACCCCTTCTCTGTTAGACAAGCTGAAATCATAGAGTCAAGATCAACTCCTGGCGCGCTTGAGTTCTTCAGAGACCTTTCTTCCTCTCCCCCGTTTTCCCTTTCCCTTGTATGTTGTAAGTGCCACTTATAAACAAGATACCAGGACTTGGGACATAGAAAATGCCACTTCAGAAAATATGTCAGCCCACCATCCCTCTTCCCTTTTAATGAGATGCCTCCAGGACTGTAGGAAACCCAGAGCAGCGCGGCAGTGACAGTATCGCCAGGCAAACAAGCATCCTGCGGCTACCCCAGAACTAACCTCACAATACCCTGCAACCCTGGTTCTCTCGCCACGTCAGGGAGACATCCTTGAATCTGCCCTCTTCACTCCCAACTCACAAGTGAATTTGCCAGGAACCAATATTGCAAAACCAGTTGTTACTTTGCAGTTGGATTGTGGTGGGTGGGGTTGGGCAAGGGAAAAGAGGTACAACTTCACAGTGTTTCTGTTTCAGCCAGACTAGACTGGATGATGTGCACATTTTTTCCAAGATGTATACTAAGTTTGGCTGAATGATACATCTGATAACATCACTCCTCTGTCACCTGTGTCTCAACCTCCTGTCATGTTTCTCCTGTAAACCCCCTTGACTCATCCAACTCATCAGTCCAAGTCCTGTGATGTCCTCCCTTGCAGTGTGATTTCACTGTCCATACCATCTTCATCTGGGTTGTTATCGGTCTCTTGCAAGCCCTCATGCCCTGGTGCTTGGACTGTGGCAGTATCCTCTCAACGGCTACTTGGTTTCTAGTTGCTCCCTGCTTGTTAGTTTTACCCTGAACACAGATCAGTCTTCCTGCTGTTCTGCTGTGGTTGACTTGCTCGTCTCATAAATTCTCTGTGCCTTCCTATCACCTGCCAGAATGAAAGCCACACAATCCCCAACCTGCCATTCTGGCCTTTGTACAATCTAGTTCTTACTTAGCACCTTCTCTCTCTCTCTCTCCAGACCACCTTCCCCTGCCCTCCAGCAGAAACTCCATACTCTAGTCTATCTGCTTGACTAACTCCCTATTGCTTCTGCAAGAGTTTTCTATCTTTGTGCTTAAAAATAAATGTCCTGTCCCAAACCACCGTTGAAATTTATTTGAATCCTGGTCATACTACTGATTAGCTATGTGATGTCAATCAAGTTTTTAAGTTCTCTCTGTCTTCTCATCTGTGAGTTAGGGCTAATTACATTTTAGGTTCTTTTGGCAACTAATTTCCTTTTCTGCCCTCCAGACCCTTTGGTTTATACCAACTGTGTGATAATTACCAGGCATTTGGTACATGTTCAGTGCTTTATATACGATACTGTTTTTAAATCCTTAGTCTGGACACCTCCCATTTGCCCTACACCAGCCTCCTCCCATTTCTCACACCCACCCTCCCCATCATGTTTTTTGCCATAGGAGACTGATCCATCCATATGTACAGTGGCTTCTGGTTGGATCTGGCGAACAAGGAGCATTGGTAAGAAATAGGCTGGTGGAAGAAGTGTAGGTCAGGGTCTTTATCCTCCCAGTTCCTTCCCAGTGGCGTCACCACAAAATAGCTTCAACTCTCAACCCAAGGGTGTAAATCCAGTTGGGTGGCCCTCTTGACCCAGGCTGCTCTGTCTCCAGCTTCTGGTCACTGTGCCCTTCTGCACTTGAGTGTTAACATGGTCCTTGGGTGCTGCACTCTCCCTTGTGGTTCCCCGAACCTTGGCCACACCTTTGTAAATACAAATGTCCCTGTATAAAGTTTCCCCTAAGAATCTAATTCTGGTGAGCTGCCATGGCTGACACAGTTCTCATTCCATTCGTACAAAGTATGCACTGTCACTGTCAGCAGATGCTGGAGATCACGCCACAAAGGGATGGTGCCTGGCTCCCGAACCCACACTCTGAGTGACCCTCAGAGCCGCCCTGCTCTAGTATGGTATAAGGTGGCTATTTCTCTGTGGATTTCTACACCTCTTGGGACATATTAATTTCCTTTTACCACATAAGACACCCAGAACTTAGATACTTCACATTATAATCACTATTAACTCACCATTCTGGAGGTTGCCAGTTTGGGCTGGGCTCAGCTGGGAAGCTCTTCTGCCAGATTCACTCATAAGGTTGCAATCAGATGGAAAATTTGCTATGGCCTGGTGGTCCCAGATGGTTTGCTGTGTGTCTGGCAGTTGGTAGGGAGCTACAGAGGTGAGCAGGCCATGTGTTTCGGATATTGAGCAAGCTAACCTAGACTTCCTCACAGGGTGGCTAAAAATCCCAACAGGAGCAAAAGAGATCAACCTTTGTGTGTAAGCACCTTTCAAGCCTTCACTTACGGCAGGTTGTCTGAGGTCATGAACAGAGCCCAGATTCAAGGGCTGGCAAAATCTACTCATCTCTTGGTGGGAAGAGCTAAAAAATACTGCGGCCATTTTTTTTTTCCTTCAAACTACCACACAGGACACTCCTTTCTGGAATGATCTCTGCCCAGACAACTTCATGTTCTGATCCTTATAACTCAAGTCAGAGAGCACCATGGGCGGGTTCTGTGTTTTTTGTGGTGGGGAGTATCTGCTTTATAGCTTGGTGAATAGCTGACACTCTTCCTGCCTGTTACCAGACTGAAAATAATTCTGAAAGGGAAGTCTCTTAAAACTTTGCATGAGGGAGTGGGCTCTTTTTTTCTTTAATTAGGCTTCAGCAGAATATTTAAAAGAATCTTTCTTCAGTGGCCTCTCCCTTGTTGTAAATTTTGACTCCACCCAGTGGCATACCACAACCAGCATGGCTTCTGCTTCCCCTCTTCCATACCACTGTTTGCTTGGCAACCATGCTAAGCTCATGTTACGGCAGAAATAGAGAAGTCTTGCTTACTACTCTCCTTTCTTCCTCTTTGCTCTCCTCCGCTCCTCCTGAATCTCATCCTTGTCTGCTCACATCTGGTGCCCTCCCAGTAGTAGGATTCTAGCAAGAACTGGAAGGTTTGCATATAAAGCTGCCCTGTATACTCTGCCAGGTGGGGCACTGCCCACTAGGGACTTAGCTAGAAGACTGAATCCCAGGAAGCCCACAAACAGAATATTAAGGTCAAAAGTAGTTCTACATGGAATTACACTTAAAAACACCTGTGAGATTACCAACTTGATGTGGCTAGCTGTGCATTTGTTTATTTCTCAAGTAATTATTGAATATGTACCAGGTACTATGTGAGCCCTGGAAATATAAAACATGGTCCCTGCCCTTGAGAATATGTGGTCTTGTTGAGGGTGGGGGGGAAGCGGTGGGACAGACAAATGAAGAAATGAAGTCCATCAGTGAGGTGAGTGTTATGAAAGAAGGTGTTATGAGAAGGCAAGAGGCCCCTGCTCCAAGGAGGGTGATGAGGGAAAGTTTTCTAGGATGATAGCTGATAAGGTTTAATCCAGGACTAGTACATGCCACATGCAATTTTTAGTTTTCCAGTAGCCACATTATAAAAGTAAAAACAAATAAAGTGAAAATAATGTAAACATTTCCATCAAGCCAGTATATCCACGATACTACTGTGTCACTACGCAATCAATATAAAATATTAATGAGATATTACACTTGTTTTATTTGTACTAAGTCTTTGAAGTGCAGCATGTATTTTGTAGCATACCTCATGTCATCCTGTCAAAGCTTTAGAGTTGTGTTTGATGGAAACATTTTATAGTGCTTTAATTTAAAATTTTTTATTCAAGTTAATTTCAGTGAAAAATTCAGTGCCTTACTTCCACTAGCCACGTTCAGGAGAGCTCAATGTGTACTTGGTGGCTGCCATATTGAAAAGCACATGTGTATAAGGATAAATAGATGTAGAGCAAAGAAAGTCAAGGGGATAGGGCATTCTTGGTAGGAAAGCAAAAAAAATGTACTGTGAGCAAAAGCACACAAAATAATACAGGGTTTGGAATGCTGCACAGCTTAATATGCCATGACATTATATGTGGCATGATGGACAGGACTGGACCTAGAAATGGGCCAAAGGTGCAAGGATAAGCAAGATACAGTCATCATGAGCCCTGTGGGCTCTGAAAGAATTGGGAACTACGTAATTCTTAAGTATGTACTTAATATAGGGGAAATTGAGGTCAGTGGGAAGTCTAAGGAGTAGGCCTGGCAAGACCTCGAAACTCTGATGTGAAAGAAGCCACCCTCCTGGCAACCTTGGACACAGGTGCAGCAAGTCCACATCTGAAATACTGGCGAGGCAAAGTATAGAGTGGATGAAGTATATATTTTCTATTCTGTAACTCACAAAAGTCAACTCAAACAGATCTCATTAAGGGGCTTACTGGCTCACAGGGAATAGTCCAGAGGGAAAGGAGACCATGTGGCTGGTCAACTCAAGTGCTGAAGAGTTGAATGAGGGGCCTGGAGCCCTTCTTCCTCTCCATGCTGTCATTAACAATGTTGGCCTCATCCTAACACCCTATGTTTTCCCACCCATGTTCAATGGTACAGGGTGTTCCTGTACTGTCATTCCTGATAAGATACTGAAATTGTACCTGATGGGACTATGGTGGAACACAATGACCCTTCCTGCCTCATGTTGTGCCCTCCCTCCCCCCAGCCCCCAGGAATGACCACAATCAGGGAAATAGAAGATGCTGACTGACTCAATTCCTTAGGGCTCAGAGATGGAACAACCCTGAGGTCACTTCTTGTGTTCAGTGTCCTGTGGTTAAATCATGAATTATACACTCAGCCCAGAAGATAAAGACAGAAAGTAGACTATAAAAACCCTGTTTGGGACTGTGGCAAAGAGACTGTATCATACCCAGTAGACCATAAGTAATGAAGACTCCTGGTAATCAAAAAAATTCTTGGTGTCCTCGGTAAACCAAGGAGGATCCTTTTTGTCCACATGTCTTCCATGAGCATATCTGAGAAAGATATTGCAAGGATATACTTTAACAGTTGACAACCTTTGGTTTGAGAGCTAGGAATTGTCCTAGAGTGAGTTAGCCCTATGATCTGAGCAGTCGCAGGCTACCGCTACTCTTTCATGGAGCTTTTGGGGCAATACAAATCTCACGAATAGGCTTCCGTCATTTTGCTTCTAGACAATTCCGTTGCTTCTAGACAGTCAGAGGATTTGTTTGGTCATGCATTTTAAACCTGGAAATTTCTTTTTTTCTCACCAAAAAACTCTTTGCTTTATCTGCCTAGATTACTAGCTTTCAAACTCTGGCCATGACTCATAATAAGAAATGTATTCTACTTCATAACCCAGTGTATAATTATGTATGTGTGTATTAACATGTATTTATGTATAACCAAATCACAAGCTTCTTGCCACGCTATTCACCCTCATGGCATGAGGTGCAAGCTGGTGTTTTCTATTTTATCCCATGTAAAAAGGAAGGGAGAAAGAAAAAGAAAAACTGGTCACAGTTCATCAAATTGATTTTACAGCTACTAATGGGTCACATCCAGAGTTTGAAAGCACTACCCTTAGTCGAGGCTGCTTTAACAGCCTCTCCCTTCATTTGAGCCTCTGCTTTGAAGGAAATAGAAACAGTATCTTGGGATAGAGAGATTCTCCTAATTGCTTCTTGCTCTTGGACAGCTCCTGGGTACAACTTCAAAAAGTTTGTGAATCTCCCTTTTCTTAGAGAAGGGTTAGCCTGTGTTGGGAGAACCTGGGATGGTCTGGGACAGGCCTTTTCCATGTCCCAACCTTCTTGGAGCCCTCTGACATCCCTACTTCTGTGTGTGTTCGTGATTTGAAAGCAAAACTTGGCTTTTCCAGATCTGCAGGCCCGTGCGTGCAGACTTTCAGCCATTTTGAATTACAAGCCACCAGCAGAAAGGACCTCTCTTAGAAAAATCCCTTCACTTTCTGCTGGAAAACCGACCACTGTCAGCCTGTCTCTTATAGGACTTTAGTGAAGGCCACTGGAGGTAGCCAACCCACTGCATCTGTCTGAATATTTTTTACCAAATTAAACTTTGAGAGATACTTGGTTTACCTCCCTTGTTAGAAAAGCACTGGTGTCACCCACTGCCTAATGAAGAATTCCAGCTCCCCAGCCTGGGGTCTGGAACCCTCCACTTACAATTCCACAGTTTAGGGGCTATTTCTTACAATCTCTCTCGTCTAAACTCTCATTCTTCTCTTGAAAATTAGTACCACTTTTCTAAGCCCTTCTTGTCCTAAGGAAAGGGCCTTCAATTGAGTAACTCTGCAATTTCCTGTAAATAGCTAGTCAGAATTGTCAAGGGAGCCCTTCCTCCTCCCATCACTTCTGGAGCATGTGGATTTTAGTGGAGAGACTCGTACAGGGAGAAATAATCTTCAAGAACTCACATCAAGGGTTACCTCTAATGGTGGAATTTTAGGTATGGCACTGGAGTGGAGAGACGATGCCTTTGGAACCAGGTAACCTTGGATTTGACCTCCATCATAAACTATTATCATCATGAACTATGTGAAAGTGAATCAGTGACCTGTCTAAGCCTCAGTTTCCTTATCTGTGAAGTTGTAAATTATAATACCTCTCATACTTGTGAAGTCTAAATGGAAGATATAAAGCATCTAGCCCTGAGCTGTCCTTAGAGTAGCTGCCAAAAGAAACATTGACGTCCATTCTAGAAGCATGGAAAGGAGATGCTGAAGAATGCGAAGGATGACAATGGACTCCAGGACTTATAATCTTGGGATGAGGGTATGGGGGCAGATGGCCCATGGATCCCTAGGATCAGACTCAGTGTTTCTTCTCAAGGCACCAACTCAACAGTGTCCAATGAGACTAGGAGATGAGGAGTGGCCCGGGTCAGAGTTTGATCTTTTTAGCAGTTATTCCTGAGTTCCTCTAAGTGTTGATGCCCCCTGAGGGTCCAACAAGAAGGCCTAGGCAGAGACAGTGAAGACAGGTAGTTCTGTGACATTAAACTTGTGGAGAACAGTTACAACTGGTTCTAATTCCAGGGTGAGAATAGCCACCCCATTGTCTTCGCGTTGCTCCTGTGCACAACCATCGCCAGTCAGTGTGTGTGAGCCTGTGTTCCATCACCTCATGAGGTGACAAAGCTTAGATCTCCGCAGAAAATCACTGAATGAACCTACCCAATTTTTAATAATGATTTAAGGGAAGATTAAGAAATAATACTCAGTTCATGAAATTCCAATTTTTCTTCAGCCCTATGGATTGATCACCAAATAGCCTCAGAAAATGAGTGACATATGCAAAATCCACTCTTAAGTTTCAAAAACTTACCATTATGGGGACAACCATTTTCTTTAAACCTGCTACCATGGAAATATAGACACTCACAGCATCCTACCACGTTTGCAGTGATCAGGACCTCCCATCTGTGTTTGATTCCACTTCCTATGATCTCTTCTATAACATTCCTTTCTTTGCATGTGGAACTCACCTCCTTCTCTCACCCCGGTATTCCACACAGTGATATATGTGATTATACCCACAGTGGGATTCTACTTATATAATTATTTATGTAAGTATGTTACTTATATAGTTACTTACAGTAAAGCAATGCCTGGGCTGATGCAAACCATAATGTGGACACAGGCATTACAGGACATGGGCCTTATTATCATGGCCTAGGATTTTTAATTTCATGGAAGCTGGGTTTTTTGTGTGCTTCCTCAGGGCTTTGCCAACCCTCAACTAGAAATTGTTCTCAATTCTCCAGCCAGGTTTATTGACCTGCGGGATAGTGAGATGTCTTGGAGTTTTCTTTCCCAAGAATGCCTGCCTTCTTCCCTTCTCTTTTTTCTGCCAACTTGTCTCCCTCCTTTCCTTGCTTCTTTCCCTCTCTCTTTTTCCTCTTCCTTCATGCTATCATTCACCTTCAGACCTTCTCCTTCCTTCTCTAACTTTTCCATTCTCTTTCTCGCTTCCCTCACTCTTTCACTTCCTCTTTTTTGCTAGCTTCTCATCTTTCCCCCCTCTCCTTTCCTCATTCATTCTTTCATGACTGATTTTGCTGGCTCACTGCCACGGTGTTTATCATTCTGCATGTATGCCCACAGACTTTCAGGCAAAGGGCAAACTTTGAAAATCCCAAAGACAGTAATATCCAAGGTGCAGGACTTCTGGGGTGTCTGGACCCAGCATGTGGAGTTACCAGGTCATGGAGAACTGACATGCCCATCTTCACAGCTGCTACAGACCCCCTGCCTGCTCAGCCTGCCCCCAGTACAGTGGCTGGGAACCCTCCACCAGCTCCACTTGATGCAGAAGGAAAGTAGGTGATATTGGGGTGCTTCTCTCCTTTGCTAACTTTCCCCTTCTCACCCTATTAGGAAAAGTGTTTATTATTTTTTTTAAATCTGTGCTATATGGCATTGTTGTCATCCTTTTAAATTATAAAACCGGGGCCTCCCTGGTGGCGCAGCGGTTGAGCGCTGAGCTGTGGAGCTGTCCGCAGCCCGGGATGAGAGTTCAACGCCCGGCCGGGGAGAATCCCACATGGTGCGGCAGACCTCTCCTGCCTCGCCCGCTGCTCCCCTCAGCGGTGTATTTCTGATCTGCCTGTTCTGCTCCCCACTCTGTCTCTGGTGAACCCTCTCGCCGCCCCACACCTCTGGCCTGTACCCCAGCCTGTATGTAAAAATAAATAAATCTTTTAAAATTAAATAAATTATAAAACCAAGATCCCATAATACATAGCTTCATAGGCTCCTCCCATTCTCTTCAGCCCATTTTTCTGTCTTTCTATTTTATCCACTTCCCTGTGGTCGCCTGGCCTCTCTCCAGTTATCACATCCTTCTCTTCTTCACTGACACTATTCTTTATTTCTCTTTCTCTTCTTTCTCAAGGTGGGGTAATATGGGCAGACAGGAGCTGAGAAAAAAGGGGCACTCTGGAGAGAAATTTGCTGTGTCTCCAGGGCATTCCCTGAAGTTTTATCTAGAGCAGGGCTAAAAACAGAGAGAAAAGGACAATGAAACACCAGCCCCATGAGTTTGAGATTCTGCAACTGTAAGTCCCTCCAGACTTTCTTAAGTGGTTCTTCAGAGAGGAGAGTCGGTGCTCTGGGGTCAGGAAGAACCAACTAGAGCCCTTGCTCCATCGTCTGCTGTGTGCGCTGGACCCGGCACAAATGTGTTAAAACTGTTTTCTCTGTACAGTGGAAAGAAGTGATGCTTCTCGGAGTTCCAGGCACAGAAGGAAATAGCAAATAAGGCAAATGTTTGCAGTGTATTAAGGATGCAGGGAATGTTAACTTCCTCCCAGAGAATACTGAATCTGTAAAAACTTAGGGTGATGGAAGCTTCCATATGAGTACAGCATTTGAGGTATTGGCTTGTCCTGTTTTCTGGGGGTGACAAGGGCCTACAGTTCAATTTTTATTCTTAGGATACTGTTGTGACTGCATTTGATGCTTTAAATAGTGCCTGCCTTTAACTGGCATGATGCTTAGACCTCCCATTAGTGTGCTTATTTATTTTTAATTTCCCTCGCAATGCGTGAAAGCATTCTCATGGGAAAAAAGCAAAATCAAGCAAGATAGGATCAAACAAAAATGCCCCTTGGCCATACCCAGAAATCCTAATCCTGTTCCAGAGGTAGAGCAGTATAGCAGGGTTCCTTTCAGACCAAAAGGACAAACTTACATTCACAAAACAAATCTATATATTTCTATAAGGACACATAGAAGTATATAGATTTATTTTGGGGGTTTAAACATAAACTCTATCCTCACTGTTAAAATTTTGCAGTTTGACTAGTTTCTTTATCACTTTAAAATGCTCCAGAGGCCTTTACTTCTCATTACTGGAGCCCCATCTCTCTCTCTCTCCCTGCTACAGTGCTTTGTAATCCTCCTACTAGAATATAAGCTCAATACAGAAGTGTCCTTTTCCTTTCTTTAACTCCTGAATGTCCAGTATTATCTGTCACAGAATACGTGTTTTACTATGTCAACCTATACAAATAGTTCTTAATTGATTAAATGAATTACTATGGCTGTGCCACATGCATTTCGTACTGTTCCCCTACTGATGGACCTCTAGGCTATTTTTTTTTCTTTTTTACTTTCTGTTACAAACCATACTTCAGCAGACATCCTGTGCCTGCCTTGTTGTGAACCTATGTGTGGTTTTCTCCAGTGCAGGGCCTGAGTAGTAGAACTGCTGGGCAAAGAAGACTTTCTTTCTAAATGTTAATCAATACTGCCAAAGTGTCTTCCAAAGACTATGGGGCCAATTTATGATCCTACCAGTAATAACTGTTTTTTTTAGGAGTTTTTTGACAATAGATTTCCACAATAGTCATATTTAGTGCTTTTGTTTTGATTTCGGGGAAGGAAAGAGAAGTACAGTAATTAGAAAGAAATAAAGGGAGATACAGAAATTCACTCATTCATTTTTCTAAGCATTGATTCCGTTTTAAGCCCTACTCTAAATGCTGGGCATATAAAGATAAATGAGACATGCTATGTGTTCTAGAAGCTTTCAGGCTGGGCCTAATACTTAAATACTTAATTCTTAAAATGTGCTGGCATAAGGAGACATGACAACTAAATACAGGGTCTGATCCTGGATTTGATCCTGGACCAGGAAAAATAATAGCTACAAAGAAAAATCTTGTGCTTTTTGGTGACTTTCAAGTGTGGTCAGTGAATTAGATAATTTCATATTGATGTCAAATTTCCTGATTTAGATCACTGAACTGTGGATATATATGAGAGTGTTCTTAGAAAATACACATTGAAGTGTTTAGGGGTAAATACACATGATTTCTCCAACTTAGTCTTAAATGGTTCAAAACGTGTGCATTCCTATAACTCAGGGCTGTCCAGTGGAACTTTCATGATGATGGAAAAGTCCTATATCTGCTCTGACAATGTGGGAGCCAACTACCAAGCACTTGAAATACAGTTAGTGTGACTGAGGAATTAATTTTATTCAGTTTAAATTTAAAGCCATACGTGGCTAGTGGCTGCCATCTTAGACAGCACAGATATAAAAATAAGAAGAAAGAAATAACAAAGAAAAAGAGGATAAAATTTAAAAAATGGTGAACCTATATAAAGTGTATGCAGAAATTCTTTCAATGATTCTTCTGATTTTTCTTTAGGTTTGAATTATATGTTTTTTAATTATAAGGTAATACAGTGCCATATCAGAGAAACTCTAAGTATCACTGAGATACATTTTATTACAATTAAATTATCAAAAGTTTTAAAAATTACACTAACGGGGAGCCACAGAAAAGACCTGCTCAGACAGTATAATGCATTCTCTGGAAATACTTACACAAGTACAGGAAAAAAAATTTTTTTAATATTTGTTTATTTATGCATACAAGAGCTGGGGTGTAGGCCAGAAGTGGGGGCAGGGGGGATGAGAGTATTCACCAGAGACAGTGTGGGGAGCAGAACAGGCAGTTTGAGATACGCTGCTGAGGGGAGCAGCAGGCAAGATGGGAGAGATCTGCTGCGCCATGCGGGAAGCTCCCCGGCCTGGGGTCGGACACATGCTGTAGTGGCTGCGGACAGCTTCATAGTGCTGAGAGTTAACCCCTTGCACCACCAGGGAGGCCCTACAGGAAAAAAGATTTAAGGGTGCTGATTACAGCTTTCTTTGAAATACCAAGAAATTGGAGACCACCAAAATGTTCAACAAGAGAACAGTTACATGTATTTTGCTTTATTCTTACTCTGGATTAAGTATAAGCTGTTCACCAGATCAAGATAAATCTATATGCACTGACATGAAAGAGAGATTGTTGAATGAAAAAAAGCAACTTGCAGAACAAAAGTTTTAATATTATTGCATTTTTTTAATAAAAACACTAAAACTGCACACATTCACACATACACACACACACACACACACACACACACACACACACTTGTATGTTCATAGGATTTAGACAATACATTTAAAAATTTCCAGACACCATTCTCCAGAAATGCCTCGAAGCTTGTGGGAAGACCATCTAGCTCTCTCTTTGAGGCCCTTGGGCAGGCTGTAGAACCCCTTATACTATAACAATGGAGTTTCCTCCAGTCAGGTAAAACCTTCAAGCTGGTGCCCATGGACTTATTAACTGCACCACCAAATCTCAAGAAACTCCCTCTAACGAGACCTGCCAGTCAGTGCCCCTCCCCACAGCCGCTGGGTCTGTGGGGCAGGCAAGGTCGTTACTGAGTTCCAGTGTAGGGAGTGTTTATTATTGTTGTCAGTTTGATGCTGATCCCAAAAGGACCTAATCAACAGGTAATAAGGCCTCATGGGAGTGATTAGAAACCTCAGCTTTAACCCTGTTATAACCACAGCAGGAAAAGCCAGAGTCATCGCTGCCCCTTACTCTACCAGGCCCTGTGGGGAAGACCGGAAGCAGGGGTGGGGACAGAACTGGAGAGGTAATATGTGTGCTCAGGGATGGGGCTGAGAAGGGAATCTGGGAGGTGGGGCACATCCAAAATTGAATGTACTCAGTAATAATCATCAACATCATAATCGCTCTTACATGAAGAGCTATGATGGGTACCTGAGATCCAAAAATGAATAAACCATGATCCTGCCCCAAGATGCTCACAATTATGGGAATAAAGACTAGCCAATACAGTAGGAATTATGCTACAGGGCAGATTTGTTCAGGGCCCAGGGGTGGTACGAAGAAGGGAAGGCAAATGCATCCAATCGTATGTGGATGTGAGAACATCTGTTGATTAGGCATTAAGAGCTTACATTTAGACACCCCCTTCTAATATGGAGCTCCTTTTGTCTTTGAAGCTGCCTTAAATCCTTTTTCTTTCTTATTAAGGTTGGATATAACTTAGTAAAACTAAGTAGTAATTTCTTTAAATCATCTTTAAATACTTGCTTTTTGGTGTTGCAGGTGACTCACCTGCTAACCAGCTTGGTGGAAAGTTAGTCCTGTCCATTAGGAAAACTTAATAATGCCTGATAAGATGACAGTGGCATGACCTATTTCTTATTACTCACATAGCCACAGAGTATGCTGTTACATAATTATCACATGAGAACACCCTTGGAACTGGACCCACTAATTGCACGCAGGCACGTCATCATCATTGTCAGTGATATTTGATAAATGTTTTGATTACTTAAAGTTTCCAAGGCAGGCCTGAGTGGTGAATGATGGGGACAAGAAGACAAAGTCACATCTGAAAAGACCAAATTGGCCCCCAGTTTTTTGTAACTTGCACAGAATTGCAACAACTTCTTCTATTATTATTGCACAAGATTTGTTTTATCTTGCGTAAAACTAGCTGCAAAAGTCATGCCCACTTGGTTGGAGAAGTTGACCTGGCCCAAGAGCACAGTAAAGATACTGAAATGGGACAGGGACATGGCAGCCTTCTCACTGCCCAACCTTTTATAGCCCTTGAAGAACATCCACTCTGAAAGACATTTGTACATTTTTGCAACTTGCTTATTCCTAGCTTCTAATTCTTCCAAAAGTTCTGCAAACCAAAAATTGACACCATACAAAACCTATTAATGTTTAGCGTCTTCTCAGAACTAGTTAAGAATATCACCTTAATTAAATTTAGAAAAGGAATATAAAATTATACATATATTATTTCGCAAATATTCATCCAGCCACCTAGCACCCAGCATTGGATATGAGAAAAACAAAACAAAGCAAGATGAGTTTCTTGTCCTTGGAGAGCTTGCACTCTAATGACATGAAAGTATTGGAAAATAATGAGAAAGTGTAAGCAGTAGCAGAATAGGTCAGGGAAGTGAGAAGAAAAGCTCCTAACATGGCTAGAGAGAAAGGGGGGGTTTCAGAGTAACCATTTTAACTGGATTTTGGATAATGGAGAAGATTCCACTGTTTCTGGGGCCATGGGTGCAGAAGGGACTGCGGGTACAAGCACCAAGTTGGGAGATGGTAGGTTAGTGTATACATGGGACTGGAAGACAGAAAGGAAGGCTGGATCCAAAGAAGATTTCATCAAAAAGGTCTTCAAGGCCATGAGTAAATGTTTAGACCTCAAAAACCATGGAAGTGGCCTTGTTTTAATTCTAGAATTAACAAATAGAAACTGTTAAAAAAAGAAAACAGTAGCCAAGGATATGTTTATTTTTTTAAGATTTATTTATTTATGTATACAAGAGCTGGGGTGTAAGCCGGGGTGGGGAGTGAGAAGTTTCACCAGAGACAGAGTGGGGAGCAGAAAAGGCAGATCTACTGAAAACCACTGCTGAGAAGAGCAGTGGGCAAGACAGGAGAGGCCTGCTGCGCCATGTGTGAAGCTTCCCGGCTGGGGATCAAACTCGTGCTGCAGTGGCTGCTGATAGCTTCATAGTGCTGAGACTTAATCCTTTGTGCCACCTGGGAGGCCCCAAGGATATATTTACATAAATATTCTTGTCATCCAGCATAATGAGTAGCTCTGTATAGGACATGACATTTTGTCGTCATGTTCCCTCTTCAGAGTCCTTATATCATCTCAGATGCTCTTAGAATGGTCCAGTGACAGCTCAACAGGCAGGGCCGCAGAGAACTTTTCAGTGGTTCCAGAATGGTCCTGCCTTTGTTGACTATATTCTGAACTGCCAAAGAGCAAATACTACTTTGTCTGGACTCCTGGTTTCTGCTGTCAACACAAGGGGGATGTCACCTTCTGAACACTGCCGCATTCGTGTCCCTCCCTCCATAGATGCAGGAAAGGAACAGCCTTACAGAAACCTACATATCACTGCTATACAATAGAACAATATCTTATTAATATGGTCATCATATTAGTCAAATGTTCTCAAATTTCTCAGTAATTCTGGAGGATCTGTATCCCACATTTAGAAATTCTGATTTGGTCACTCTTGGATGGGGACCAGAAATTTGCAAATTTGACTAGTACCCCAAGAAATTCTAATAAGATGGTCCATGGCCTTACTCACAGGGCACAAATGGGGTAAGACAGGAGAGGAAGAAGCAGCAGAGTTTGCCCAATCAGGTTGGGTGTGGAAAGGCAAGTAGGGTTTCCATGGGTAGAGGTAAATCCAGAGGATGAAAAGGGTTGCAGCACAAAGAAAGGACATGGTGGGTCCTAATACTAGAGAAAGAGAAGAATACTTTCTTTAAAGCTGTGAAGCAAAAAACTGGATGGTATACGGAGTCAAGTGGGATAAGGGGTTCTTGAGCTCTGCCTTTTCCTGATGTTTCTGAGAGCCAAATTCTCTAAGATTTGCAATCAAAGTCAACATACCCTCTTTGGCCAGACCACAGAGGTGAGAAAAGTATACCCACTGGTCAGATCACATCAACTCTTGAGTATCTAGTGACTGATTATTATTCACTTATGTGATAGATTTCTCAGTACCTACCATATGTTATTAACTATTCTAGACTGTGAGTAGTAGGCTATGGTGTTCCACACTAGCTGTCTTTTTATTCTCTCTCTGCTCAACAACACAACTCTCAATAGAGAAAGAAACTAAATGAAATGCAATCCGTTTGCTACTTGCTAAAGATTTGAGTGAGCAGTTCATTGGTGCAGTTCTGGAAATTGTCGACTGTCAAGCCTAGGGCTTCTCTCTAAATGTCCTGTATCTGAATATTCCTTGCACCCATCCTCATGTGTAATGGGCTGATAGTTAAGATGGTAAAGAGAGTGGACATCTAAGTAGCATCTCAAATTCTCATGAGATTGATCCAGGAAAGGGAATTCCTCTGAGAGGAAGGGGACCCCAGGAAGTGGACATTATATTGAGTCATCACTAAGGCATGGCAGGTACAAATGGCAGACCCTGATCAAGATGAACATGTGACCTGTTTCTGTCCCACTCCCCAACCCCCATTCCACTTCTGAGCCTGCTAAGAATGGGACACACAACATTCTCCTCTTAGTATTTCCCAGTAGTGCTGATTTAAGAACCTGACTGTCTGGTGTGTGACAAAAATAAGAAACCCAGACAACAAAAATTACTATTCAAAGTAAAGTATTATTTTAGGGTGACACTATTTTTTAAATTCACATTTTTCATTTGTTATAACATGTAGCAGTTCTGTGAACACATAGATAAGAGGATACAATAGATATTTGACAGTGTAGTTCTCAGAATATTTGCATATCCAAGAGATTATTTCAGCAAGTATACTTAGACTGACCCTATTAACCATTCACAATATTTTGTCTTGAATCCAATTCACACTCTATAGACACGTCCAATTCACATTTCAGCTCTTACGCTGTTTTCTCTTTTAGACCTTGTATTAGGAAATAAATCCATAACATCAAATTTCATGACAACATCTGCTCTGGCTGACATGATTGAAAGAGAATTTCACTAATGCCAAGTTATTCTGTTTCTTAATTTGTTCTTTATCATACCTGAGAAGCAGCCAGTTTTATTCAAGTTCAGTAGAGAGAGTGGAAGCTACTGGTAGACAATGACAGCTTGCACCGACCTCAGTGATGTAGGTGACTGGCGACAGGGGGCCCACTGAGGTGACAGTATTGATCAGATGGCCAGAGAGAAACTCCCAGGCATGAGTTACTTTGCCACTTATGCCCATGCTAGCGCTGCCTAGCCAGCAAGCATATCATTCAAGATAAAGGTATATTAGTGTATATAATAAGCAATGACCTTTTATGAAAATAATGTGAGGATCAAAAAATGGTAGTCCCTATTTACTAGGGAATCAGATTCTTGTACAGCACCATTCATAGCAGCATTATTCATTCCCAATAATCAAGATGTAGAAACAATGCAAATGTTCATCAATAGATGAATGGATAAACAAAATGTGATATATCCACAGAGGAGTGTATTATTCAGCCCTAAAAAGGGATGAAGTTCTGACACATGCCACAACATGGGTGGGCCTTGGAAACATTATGAAATGAAATAGACCAGACACAAAAGAACAAAATCATACAATTTTATTTATATGAAATATCCAGAATAGTCAAATCCATAGAGACAAAAAAAGATTCACTTTTTCTTGGGGTTACGGACGAGAGGGAGTGGTCACATTCTTAATAGGTACAGAGTTTCTGTTTGAAGGGATGAACATTATGAAGTTAAATAGTGACAGTAGTTACAGAACATTGAAAATATGATTATTGCCACTAATTACACACTTAAAAATGGTTAAAATGGCAAATTCTGTTACATATACCTCACCACAATGAAAAATGAAATACATATATTTAAGTACAATTGATCTTTGAACAATGCAGGGATTAGGTATACTGATCCTAGCGCACAAGTGAAGTTGAAAATCCTGTGTCATTTTTGATTCCCCCAAAATTTAATTACTAATACCCTGCTATTGACCAGAAATCTTACCAATAACATAAACAAATCAACTTAGCCTGTATTAACATGATTAACATTTTAATGTGGTATACATATAATATGCTATATTCTTACAATAAAATAAGTTAGAGAAAAGAAACTATTACTATGACAATCAGAAAGAAAAGAAAATACAATTGCAGTACTGTCCTGTTTTTCAATACCGTAAATTTACATCATGTGTTTAACAAAACAATCCATGTCTAGATGGACCCATGTTGTTTAAACCTGTATTACTCAAGCATTAACTGTATATGTCTGGTAAAACCTAAAGCCAAGCAATCCCATTTTTAAAAAATCATGAAAGCTGTGAGTGGGAAATTGAACCAACTGATGGTAGAAAAGATAGTAAGTAACTATTTCAGAAATGCTGCATTCAAATTGTCCCAAAAGGAAATGTGGTTTATCTTTGTCTTGCCTGGGCTTCCCCAGGAGCCAGGGTGTTCTTTCTTTTTTTCTTTTTTTTGGCCCTCCCCCACACCTCTACTGTCAGGGTGTTTTCACAGCACATACTAGTGCTACATTTTGAGACCTCATCTCCCACATTTCAGCTGATGGCACTTTCTTCTTTGGCCAAGTTCACCCCCTGTGCCAACACACCAAACATGAGATGAGGCTCCAGAAGCAAGCTAGTGCCCCAACATGCTCCTCCTTTGAGGAGAAGCTTGAACACGACCTCAAATTCTCTGCCTTCTCCTGGGCCCACTACTCTCCCATCATCAGAATGTTAGCTTTAGCCCTCCATACCAGGAGTCATGTGTTTTCCTTGGTTAAAGAAACTGTCAGAGCCTGTAGGGTGTAGGGACATTTCCTGAGTTCTTGCCTCATGAAAAGCCTGCCCACCTTCAGGCTCAGCTCCTAGTTGTCGTCATCAGGAGAAAAGCCACCTTCTACAACCATTATGGAAGGTCCAACCCAGTGATGGCAACAGGAGCAGTCAAGTTTCCAGATTCCCAAGGGCGATCATACAGTCAGTTCTCCAGCAAGGTGCTGGGAGTGGGGTTTGTGGCCTCCACCCTTCTTGGCCTTGGGCCAGAATTTCCAGGCCGCCTTCCACCCTTCAGCTCCTTCCTATCATCTTTCCAACCAGAAGCTTGTTACCATTTTCCTGTGCTTTTATTATGATTTCAAAACCCCCTCTATATGTTGAACTTCAAAGAAAGTTTGTTATGGGTAACAAGTGGAAGCCCCAATGGCTCTGCTGAAAATGGTTATGCTAAAATGAATGGGGCCCAGGTTCTTTCCCCCCACCACTACCACCCTTTCTTTCAAATGAAATTGCATTTGTGTCTGGATTAAGTTGCCCGGTATCCATCCTGAGATTTTTCGAGATGAAAAGCAGAACAGCCGCACAATATTTAAAAGGTGAAATGATTACAAAATGGCAACAGGCCAATGTTTATGAATCATTGAATATGATCATAAAATCATAAAAAATAATCACCAAAAGGTAAATAAATTACCCAGCTTACTGCTTATTTTCACGTAGGGTCTGACACAAAAGCCGCAGCCATGAATGATTTATACCTGTTTTAACAATAATACTCATTTTACTGAAAGATGGTCAGCACTTGAGCTGCTGTGGGCAGCATGCCAGTTGTCGAAAGGTTAATGTTTCAGCAGCAATACATTAAATTATGAATAATACCGGTCCCAAAATGGAAGGTTATTAGCTCAGTGTGCTTAATTAGCCCAGCTAGAACTTTGCCATCAAGTAGCAGCGCCCATTACTGCAGCCCAGGCAATGATGGGGGCTGGCAGCCTCGGGAATCTAATGCCAGAAGCGGGGGCAGGTAGGGGCAGGAGGACTGTGGGGTGTGTCCTGTAGTTCCTTTTCCTTCATCGTAACCTTCCACAGCAGATCTCAGAGGCTCATTTTCAGGGATTCAGACTCTCCCCTGGCTTATCCCTCACAACTTCCCAGAGAGAAAGAGCAGAAAAGTATTCAGGAGGAGCATGAGACAGTGGGGTGGGGACCCAGAAACTTATCCTGTGACCTCCAAGCCTGGACTCTAGCCAGAATGACAGGGCCTGTCCCTCCCATGCATGGGATACAGGCATTCACTCAACAGCTACTAGATACCAGGTATTGACAAAGGAGTTTACCAGAGGATCACGATTTTTAGATCCCTGTGAGCACACAGCCCTTTAAGAACCCGCTCTGCAGTTAATGTGTTAACATAAAATCATGAATCCTGTGCCCAGAGATTTAGAAGGCCAACACCTGGATGGACATCCAGTAGGTGCTTGGAGAGACTTCCTGAGTATATAGCCTGGTGTTCTGCTCTCTAAAGGGTGAACAGGAATTAGCAAGGCGAAACTCTCATAACAACTCTTCTAGGTAGGGAGTGTCTAAACTATGTGTCTCCGGAAAGGATGGTGCTAGAGAGAGATGCAGGCATTACTGCAAAGGAGTCTGGGAAGAGCATTTGCCTTCTGGGGCTGTAAGAATACCACAGAGCCCCCAGCTTGTCTGGGTATGTGTGCAAGTATGTGGGGCCACACATGGCCCCACAAATGCCTCCCACCCCCTCTGCCCTCCATCCTTACTCTGCCCTTCCAGGTGCTCCAGTTTCAAAATTGAAGTTTACAGACCAGAGAAGGGCCGGGACTCACCCATGCCACGCCAACTACATCCTGGCTGTCTGCACCACTGCCCAGATCTACTTAGTACTATTAGTAGCTTGTTTTTCTAAGCCCGAAAATTCATTTTCTTTTCCCGCCTCGCTTCCAGAAAAATAAATAAAAGTGAACACATCACTCATTTAAGACGAGGAATGGAATTTAGGTTGCGTTTTTCTTTCTATTTTTATGATTAGTTAGAATTTTCCTGGGAACGCCGCCAGGAGGGCATTATGGTGAGATAATGTCCTGTATTTAATCAGCGCTGCAATGGCGAATTGTGTTCTGTGGGGAGAGACTGAGTTAACGCATCTTTCCCCGTCTTGTCTGTTTTCAGTACATGACTGGTTAGCCCAAGATGCAGACAAGACTGAGAGGTGGCAAGGCTCCGGGCAGCTGTGACGGCCCAAGTGTGGACAGGATGCAGTTGTGATTCATGCAGGACCCGTCAGCTCAGAGAGCCCAGAAGGCCCCCCTGCATACCAAGAAACTGAATGAAAATCACCCCCATAGCCATCAGCCTTGGTTCTGTATCCAGCGGACACTTCTGGCATCATCCTCTGCAGCTCCAGATATTGGTTGACCTGGACACAGCTCTTGCCTCAAATGTGCATCTCTCCCTTTTACAACCCCCCAAAAGGGGGGATGCACAAGACTTCTAAGTGAGCCCGGAAGTCAGCAACAGGTAGGATGGATCAGCTCCTTAAAACAGTGTGTATGGTGTCATCCTGAGACACCTCCCAGCCCAAACCTCTGCTGGAGGCATCAGCAGGGGGTAGCGTGTGGTTTTCAGAGTTGTCCTTGTTCTCTGAGTTGGTTGATCCATGAAAGAATCCCTGGCAGTGGCAAAGTAAGAAAGGCTATCTTAGATGTCTTAAAGCAATGTCTGAAAGGAAGGAAGAAAAGGGGGAGGGTGTGAAAGGAAAAGGGATTTAATTGAGGAAGGGAGCACAGAAACTAGGCGAATGGATGCAGGTTGGCTTTTGTCTGCAAATTAGCACTGACGGTCAGGAAGGAGGAGCTTGCGGGTACTCAGAGCCTTTCACATTTACTGCTGTCCCCATTAAATATAGGGTCTAGGGGAGCTAGCTGTCTGTTCAGGTAAGGGCAGTGGAGAGATCAGGATGCCCCAAGCAACCCATAAATAGCAGGGTGAAGACAAAGTGTTTATTACTTAGCCTCATGAAGCCCATATAAGTGCTCTCCCAGGGTGTGAGGGAGCAAGAGCATGTGTGAGCTGGCCCGTCTGTGCCCAGGAGTGGGAGTCCCAGACCCGGTGTTCGCGCTTGGCTTGATTCTATGAAGGCGTCTGTTTGATGGAACGAACTGGAACAGTTCATAGCCAGCACAGCAAACCTTGTGTAGAGACAGAGCTTTCTTTTTCTCTTTCCTTTTCCTGTTGGCAGTGAGAATGAGGCCTTTCTCTTCTCGGCCCTTTGCTCTCCCCAAAGTTGTCTCACGAGGTCATTGCCAGCTGACAGGCTTCCTTTCAGTACAAGGTTTCGTTGGAAACAAAGCTCTGCTTTCTGGGGGGTTGCTGAGGCTCCGAACCCATTCCTGACCATGCTGCCCTAAATTTAAATGGTTTATTGTTTTAGTGGGACTGTCGGTTTCTTCAGACAATTAGGTCTGTGTGATGCAAGATGTTAGCCTTTTATGTGTGTGCCTGTATGTGTATGTTACTATAAATGTACACCATGCACAACAGAAAGGTGGTTTAAGATCATCATGTTTGGTTTCAAGCCCGGTTGGGTCACTCACTAGCTGTGTATCCTTGGACAAGTAACTTACCTTCTCCAGCTGGGCGTTAGCTTCCTTGGTTCAGACTATCTCTGTAAGAGATATCGTTTAAGTATTCTCTGACTCTGTGATTACTAGATGCTATATTACCGTGTTTGATGACAAGCTGAAAAGCACTTTCTTTGGATAGCTCATGTATTGACAGAGCCAATTTCTAAGAGCAGTCAAGGATGTGTGCTGGGTGTTCTATTGAAACTCCTGAATACTGAATTTATTGTTTTGCAAAGGTGAATGGAAAGTAGTAGACAGTAGAAGAGCTCTGTGTTGTCAAGTTCTAGCATCTTGAAAATCCCTTACAGATATACTCAGGGTTGGCAGCTACGAGAATATTGGTCACCAGTAGAAGATGTTTTGAGAATTAAGAAGCACTTTCAAAAGCTATATATGGGAAATTTCTGAAATAAAAACCCAGCCCTGCAAACTTTTTTCACACAGCAAATAGATGAAAGCAACTCACCAAAACTCAAAATTTGGCTTGACTGTTTTTGGTCAAATGCCGTAATATCAGATTTCAGAGGCCTGAGAGGAAAGGGGAGGACAGTGACAGGGCTCAGCAGGGCCTTTGCGATGATGCTAGGAAGCCTGTGGCACCTTGCCCACCTCAGGTTGGTGCTGGCTGGCTCTGCAGCGGTGTCGCCAGCACAGAACTATGTGCAGTCCTTCCAGGAAGGTAAGTCACTAACTGGGCCAAGAAAGAGGGATTCCCTGGGGTTCTGCCAATAAGTACAGCCCTGCAGCCATAGAAAGCCACCGCCAACTCCCTTGCAGATCTGCATGAGGTGGTCTCTCCCGGGCTAGCTAGTCAGCATCCTTTTTTGGAAGAGCCTGATACTACTGTCTGCCTGGCTAATGGTCTTTACTGCTTTTATAACCTGTAGGCCAGGCAACTCCTTCCTTTCTTCCCTCTTTCCCTCTTTCTCTCCTCCTTCCTCCCTTCCTCCCTTCCTTCTTTCCTTTCCTCCCTCCTTCTCTCTGTCCTTTTCTCTTCCCTCCCACAAACATTTATTGAATATATACTATGTGATTGGCACTGGGTGAGAAACACAGTACTCATAAACTTAAGCAAATAATCTTTGGGCTCAAAGAACTTTTTTTAAAAAATAACACTGGGCAACAAATTTTTACGAAAGTCATGTTACTGAAATAAAATTAGTCATTTCCTATCAATTTGTATGTGCTCAACACAAATATGACAGTCAAATTCCAATTTTGGCTCGAGTTTGTTTGTAATCTGCAAAAAAATGAGGTTTACATCACAAAATGCATGCCAATAGTAATAGGCCTACGGCTAATACCTGTAAAAAATCAAGTCATAGGCTACTGCTTAGATTTCTTCGCTTGTCTCTTGTCTAGCTGTTCAGGAATAGAATAGATGGAAGACAGTTTCCACTGTGCAAAAGCACAGCCTCAAGACTCAGTTTCAAAGAGTCTAGAAATAGTCTCCATTCTTGTAGGTCATGAGTGATTTTTAAGGCATTCATGAGGCCCTCAATATCGGAACAGAATACCAGAGTACTTTCCTTTCTGAAGAAAGGCTGCAACTGCTGGTGGCACTTTCGATAGAAAATAATTGTGCCATCTTCTTCTAGAAGATTCCATGGTTGGAGTCTTGATTCTAGCTATTCTGCCTTGCTCTTGGATAAGTCCAAATCACGAACCAGGTCATTTAGTTCTTCCTGTGTTAGTCTGTGAGGTTGATGATGCCCCACAGTGAAAATCTGGATCACTGCATGCTGATAGAAAAAGAGAACAGGTCGGATTACCTTGTCCTCATCAGATGAATCGAGAATATTCTGCTGAAGGTTCTGGAATAGTCCCTCACCATGTGGAACTGGTCTCAGTGCAGACAGAATGTTTGGGTAGACTATTCTTGACTTCTTTGCTTCGTTATTCCACCAGAAAGAGGAGGAACCAAGCAGAAGTAACAGTCCTTTAGGTGGTTGCTTGGCTCTCTCCACACCATGGGGTCTGCAAATGGTATCGATGGTCTTTTGCCATTTAACCACTGTGAAAGCTGTATTGTACATATAGCACAGCATATATGCGTGGCCCAAGGCTTGTCTTGGTCACCAACCTTGCATCCCAAGTAAAGATGATAAGCCTTCTTCACTTGAGAAGTGATACTTTTCTTCTGGTTGGCAAATGTCACTTCCCCACAAATAGAGCAGAAATTGTCCACGCTGTTAACACACTCACAAGGCATTACTGTTCTGTATTGTTCCTAAATGGACAAAATCATAACAGTTCTATGGAACAGTAGCTTCAACTGTCTTGCACAAAGTCTGAAATATTTTCAATGCTCAACCTTTCCGACAGGGCTTTCTATAGTGCCCTGCTGACGTCAGCTTACTTCAGCAGCCACCTGGCAGTAGTATCGCACTGCATCAGAAAATGATGCAATCGGGCCTCCCTGATGGCGCAGTGGTTAAGTGCTGTGCTGTGGAGCTGTCGGTAGTGACGACGCGGGTTTGACGCCCACCGGGGAGATTCCCACATGGCTCATCAGGCCTCTCCTGCCTTGCCTGCTGCTCCCCTCAGCAGTGTATGTCCGTCGTGCTGCCTGTTCTGCTCCCCACTCTGTCTCTGGTGAACCCTCTCACAGCCCCAAGCCTCTGGCCTGTACCCCAGCTTGTATGCATAAATAAATAAATCTTTAAAAAAAAAAAAGAAAATGATGCAATCAACTCTGGATGATGTGTGCATGATGGTATTATGCAATGTGATGCAATATTACATCATTCTAGGCTGATTTAAGATGTTGTTGCAGTCCTACTGGATACATTTACATGGTGAAACATATAAAATGAATTACATGAAATATCTTCAAAATGAGAGCTAATAAAAAATTTTTCAGGGTTATATTCATGTTCAGCACACCAAGATACTACAGATTAGGACCTTTTTAAGTCAGTAACAATCTCACTGTTGACCAGTGTAATTATTTCTTTATTGTAAGATTTTTATTTATTTTGTGTAAAAGAACTGGAGTGTAAGCCAGAGGTGCAGGTGGTGAGAAGATTCCCCAGAGACAGAGTGGGGAGCAGAACAGGAGGTTCTACTGAAGTACACTGCTGAGGGGAGCAGCGTGCAAGACAGGAGAGGTCTGCTGTGCCTTGTGGGTTAGCAGCCTGGCGGGGGATCCAACTCGGGCCAAAGTGGTGGTAGCACTGAGACTTAACCCATTGGCCACCTGGCAGGTCCCTCAAAGAACTTTCTATCTCGTGAGAGATAACTGAGTAGACAGACAATCACCAATATAGTTTAAATAGAGTTATATATACTGAAGTTGGAGAACACGGATTGAGAAAAAAGCAACTTAGTGGTCTCACAGAGACATTTCAGGTAGATAGTGATGAAGAGAAGACAAAGCATTCCCAGCAGAGAAAATAGAGACTGTTTGAATTCATGGGTAGCCATTTCATGGATCATGTAGAGGATTTAGGGAGGAATCAAGGCTGGAGATGAGCTTGGGGATCTCCAGTCTTAAAGCAACCAGCCCCAGTTTGGGTTCAGGACTATTTTGTAGTCCTCATATCCTGCAGACAGTTCCCCAGGTCTGGACATTGGTGGGCAGGTGGGGAGGGGGAGGAGGGTTCCTTCAAATCTTGCCTGTCATTAATAAAAGATTTAATGGTTATTGTTAAGACCTGCAGGTCAGTCTTGTTGGGGGAAGGGGTGACATCCCACCTCCGCCTCTGTCTGCAAGGATGAGAGCCCTGTCTATTTCTTCCATCCTATCCAGGAACAAACCTTGAGTCACAAGACCTCCATTGTCAGAGCCTCTACCCAGATTCCTCACAGTCAGCACAGGGCCTATGGGAAGCACAGTCGCCATGATTTAATCACAGTAGCGCTCTTGGTGTTTCTTGCATTTGACCCCTGTTTGATGATAGTTGGTCTAACGCTCTCTTATTTGATTTGTCCTTGATAAAAGATGGACATTGATTAAAGTGATGCAAATGTATTAGGTAAAGTTATAGTACCACCTTTGCCTCTGGAAGTAGCTCTGTGGCTGGGCAGCTAATGAGATCTGGCCTCTTGTCTACATTATGTATAAACGCAGAGACCACACCCAACCTAAGATTTTCCAGCAACCAATGTCCTTCGGCTTCTGGTCTTTCTGGTTACATCCTATCTCTGCACCCCACATGTATATTCAGTAGTATGAACTCCCTGTCAAGACCAATTTAGGGCCAAGACTCTTGCATGATTAAACAATTTGGCCAGTACTATCTCATGAGAGACCAGCCTTCTTGTGGTAAGACAAACTTCTACTAGTGGTTCTGTCTTCTGAAACTGATGTCTCAATATTCCTGATTCCTGCATCTGTATGTATGACTGCCTTTATCTCCAGTACCTAATTGATAATCTTTTAAATCTCATTTGATTTCCTAGATTCATGGCCCCACACCCTACTCTGACTTGCCATATCTTCCTGGTCCCTAAAGGCCAGAGTATGGAATCCTAGTCCTTATTTGTTTCATACATTCCTCCCTTCTTCTCCTTGCCTAGGTTCAACACTGAGACAGATGCCATCTAGGTGATCCCTCTCATGTTCTAGGCTATAGATAATCATGAAGATGCCAAGTACAGGTATATGAACTCAAAGAAATAAAAGTCTAACTTGGCTTACAAGCTTTTCCCCCCTTACAGTTTAAAACATTGCCTGACCTTTGAACCTCCCTAAATCTTATAAGGTATTACAATTTGGCGACACTGTCCTTTACTGCCCAAAGTGATAGGAACAAAATCATCTTGCCCATAAAAGAAGCTGAGTGAATGTCACTTGCTTATCAGGTCCCCTGGGATTCTAGTCTGTCTTTCTCCATTTTTAATTAGAGCTGTAATCCTCTCTCAGGGGGCATCTGGAGCCTTCATTAAATCTACCGGCTTCCGTATGATATTTAAAACTGGTAATGTTTAAAAACTTGGCCGAATCAAAAATAATGGAAAATTGGGGGAAATATCTTCATCTAGGGGCATCAAGTAAGGTGAGTTTCCCTTTCCTTCCTATAGGACCCAGTGCAGAATCAGCACCCTTTCCATTGGTGCCTTCGCTTCATGGCCCCTCACATTCTTGGATCCTTACAATCTCCAGTGATATCTCTGAAAGCTGCACACACCCCTCCGCATGGAGTTCACCACAAGCTGGCCCAGGAAGCTACTCCAAGGTCCAGCCTATAGTTATGAGGAGTGCTCCAGAACCTCTGGGCTTCCTTTGAGGCTGCCATCCAAACCAGTACTCAGAGGAGACTTCCAGCTCTAGTACCCGTACCTCACCACAAACTGTGAAGCATCGTATGGTGCCTGTCACTGTGAGTTACTTCACAGACCTCCAGTTGCTAGCTAGGATTCTTTGAGATGAACCTCTCTTTCCAGGTTTAGGGCTAGATCCTTAGTCCTAGGCCAGGGATTCAAAATAGTAGTACTCTTGAAACTTTAATTTAAAAAATATATAATGATAATGCGGTAACTACCACTGGCATGATGATCCTGGTAATTCTTTGTTGGTGGAGGGAGACTGTCCTGTGCATTGAAGGATGTTTAGCAACATCCCTGGCCTTTCACTACTAGATGCCAGTGGCACATGTCCTTCAGTGTTGACAAACAAAACCATCTCCAGACATTGTCAAATGTCCCTGAGGTAGGGAAGCAGAGTCAACCCCTAATTAAGAATCTCATCTCTATAAACTTTTTGTAAAACAGGCATGAATCTGGGCTTGTGTGCTTTTCCAGTGGGGGAATGTTCTAGAATATTTGTGGAATCTTCTCTGGCCTATAAGAGATAGGAAAGATAAGACAACCACAAAGGATATCACTTGACACATGGAAATTACAGGCCTTTCTACCAGTCATTTAATAGTTTCTCCCCCTCACTATCTTACATATCAGAGGATTACTCAGATGTGTTAGTAGTTGTGATATAGAAGGAAACTAGATTCCCTTATCTGGCCATTTCATCTCCTATTTATATAATTTGTCTATATCATCACCGGGAGTTTCATTAGAACCAAGTCCATGATAACCTTTGTTTGCATGTTACACTAACTGAGGTGGCTCCAGTAATCCACGTTTTCTAAAACTCTTTTCTGAGTCTCACTTGGCCATTGTCATAGATTCCAGTCAAGGCATGATATATCAGAAACTATGCCATCAGTTCGCACTATTGCCATCACAATTTCAAGAATACCTTTATTCTCATAAGCTGATTTGAATGAGAACAACCAAGAGAAACAGCTGGACCTGTGGAGACCTATCCAGGCATACCACTTCCACCTCCCAGATACTCACTATGGCTTCTGCTTTTACCTGGTGCAAAAAAAAAAAAAAAAAAAAAAAAGTGAGTAGGAATAAAATACAAAATTCATTCATTCAAAGAAGGTTACACAAATAGGACATTATGCTGCATTCCATGAGGTATTTAATAACCTAAGACACAACTTCAGAGTCCAAGTGCTCTTGTTGAGTAGTAGAGTGAAAATAGATACAAGAATATTTACAGTGCAAGTACAGTCCTGTGGGAGCCTCCTGGTGGCCTAGGGGTTAAGTCTCAGCAGAGCACTAACCCACATATGGCGTAGCAGACCTCTCCTGTCTTGCCCACTGCTCCCCTCAACAGTGTATTTCAGTAGATCTGCCTGTTCTGCTCCCTACTCTGTCTCTGGTGAATCCTCTAACCCCCCAAACCTCTGGCCTTCATCCCAGAAAAACAAGGATGGTCCCGTAATTTAAGTGCCAAAGGCATTCAGAACAAAGTCACAAAACAAGAAAGTAGATTATGTACATGACCATCTCGCCACAGGTTCTAGAATATGTAGAAAATGATCTGTGCAAGCACGTCATCTCTCTCTTTGGCAGAATAGGTCTAAGACCAGTACAAGGGGAAATAAGGAAGATGAAAGAGTAGTGGGGCATTATCAAGATACTTGGCAACATGGCAAGTGACAATTTGTTTATTTAATGGGAAAGAAGGTGAAGTATAAGTTTGTTAGTGATTGGTAGATTGAAGTTGCTTTAGTGTGGATGGGGATTCTTGGTGCTGTGACATTAAGATTTTTGGCCTGTCTTAATGTTGTGTGATTGTCAAGTCATATGTTGCAGAATAAAGAACACAGTAGACTTTGATAGGTCTAGGCAGTACACCGAATTGAACAAGATGAAATATAATGCAAGAAAATGGAAGGCCTTGCCTTGGATCCAAAAACCCATCTGTATAAACACAGGGGGAGGTGACCAGGCTTGGCAGCAGATGTTGAGAAAGCATTCCGCCCACCCCCCCATATTTTGTGTGCATTAAGAATCATCTGGCGTAGTTGTTTAAACTGGAGTTTCCAGGTACCAACCCCAGATTGTCAGATTCAATAAGTCTAGAATCTGCTCTTATCAAGACTTCTGGGTCCTCCTGAAGTTGATGCTCTATCTCAGACATTTAAGTGTTAAGAGGAAGATTCAGCATTGGTATTGAGAAAACGACAGAGATGAGAATCCTCTCTCCTGCCAGGGTGGTACAGTCGGTGATCTTTTGCATTTAATCTTGGGACAGGGCCCTGTAAGAAAAGACTCAAACTGGAAACAGGGAAGCAAAGGTCTAGCAAAGAACTATGAACAAAGTGACAGTACCCAGCTCTGACAGATCACAAGGAGGAGCTAACAGGAGAAGGCAGTCTGTGAAGGGCATTAAAACTTTGCTCTGTGGGCCCCCAAAAAGAGACGCTTGGACCAGAGGGCAGGACCTCCAGGGGAACCCATTTTTGCTCAAAATTGTGACCATCCTTTTCCAGTAGTCAACCCACACAGGGCTGGAGGTATTCAGTCATGGATCAGTAAAGATGATTTAGGTGGTTGTTTTTTTAATCAAATTTTATTGACAAGCCATTTATGTACAAGTCTGTAGACCTTTGAGGACACTGCTTCATTTGTTCATATGCCCCACTCACCCATCACCAAAGTTCCAGGGCCACTACCCTATCACCTTCACCCCCCCACACACCTTCTCACTTCCCTCTGGTGACCACCATACTTTTCAGTCTAAGAGTTATTTCAGTTATGTTTTCCCAGTTTTTCTTTGGTTATCTATATTTTACCAGTGAATGAAACTATATGGTAATTGTTTTTCACTTTCTAATTTATTTCATTTAGCTTAATTACTTCAAATTTCACCTATATTGTTTCAAGGACATGGTTTTATTACATTTTAATAGCCACACAGTATTCCATTGAGTACATGTACTGCCATTTCTTTTTACCCATGTGTCCATCGATAGGCATTTAGCTTGAGCCCTTGGCTACTGTGAATAACGCTGCTGTGAACGTAGGCACACATAAACCTTTGCTTATTCACATTTTCATATTATTTGAGTTAAGTATCTAGAAACGGTGTTGCTGGATCATACGGTATTTTTGTTTTTAATTTTTTAAGGAACCCCCATACCATTTTGTACCAATTTACATCCCTACCACAGTGAACATTAGTTTCTTTGTCTCCACACCTTGGCCAACACTTGTTTACAGACTTTTTGAGCTGGGCCATTCTCACAGGTGTGAGGTACTGACTCACTGAGATTTTGAATTGCAGTTCTCTCGTAAGTGATGATGAGAATTTTTCCATGTGCCTGTGGGCCATCTGAATCTTCTTTGGAGAATTGTCTATCTAGGTCTTTTGCCCATTTTTTGACTGGATTGTTTTTTAGTAGTTGAGTTGTATGAGTTTTTTATATACTTTGGAAATTAACCCCTTCTCTGAAATTGGACTGCAGGTATCTGCTATTCTGTAGGTTGTCTTTGTTTCTTGTGCCCATTTCTTTTGCTACACAAGATCTTTTTAGTTTGGTGTAGTCCCATTTGTTTATTTTGCTTTTATTTTCCCTCACCATTGGCTATGAGTCTCCAAATACAACTGAGGTTGTTGTTCTGGAATAGATCACTTACATTTCTTCTATGTATTGTATGGTTCTAGGTCTAATATCAAAATCTTTACTCCATTTTGAATTAATTTTTGTGGTATAGAGTAAAATAATACCAGTATCTTTTTTTTTTTTTTTTTTGCTGTCCAGGCTTCACAATGTCATTTGTTCAGGTGGCTTTCCTTTCTCCACTATGTGGCTGTGAACCCTTCATTATAGATTAACTGTTCACACATATGTGCATTAATTTCTGGACTGGAGAACTTGTTTACATGATTCTTTGGGAAACTGGGTAATGGATTGAAGGATGACATGTTGAATAGGCAGTAGGATTGGGGAAGTTTTATATAAGAGCTGGCTTGTAGGCCAGAAGTGTGGGGGAGGGATGAGAGGATTCACCAGAGACAGTGGGGAGCAGAACAGGCAGATCTACTGAAATATACTGCTGAGGGGAGCAGCGGGTTAGGTAGGAGAGGTCTGCTGCACCATTTTGAAGCTCCCTGGCTGGGGATCAAACTCCTGCTGCAGTGGCTGCAGATAGCTTCATAGTACTGACACTTAACCTGGTGCACCACCATGGAGGCCCTAGTTTGTTTTGTTTTTAATAGAAGAAAATTGAGCATGTGTAGGTTTCCAAGTAGAAATGGATTGATTAAAGAAAGATAGTAGAGTGACCGAGACAGGCACACTGCCTGTGTGTGAGAGAAAAGTAGGGAGATAAAAATAAGTGAAGGAATAGGGGATTAGAAGAACTTGGAGGTATTGGGCTCTAGAGTCCAAGAAAGGTTTGCATTGGAAGCAAAGCAGAATAGAAGAAAGGAAATAATAAGGACACTAAGGCATTTTATGGGGGTAAAGGTAAGGCCATGCAAGGTAAAACAACAGGGAAGTCAAAGAAGTTTATTCCAATCATAGTTTCAACAAGGACTTGAAATCTATTGCACAAAGGAAAAACAGGATTGGTGGGGACTTGAGGAGTGTGGAAAAAGTATGAAGGAGCAGGTTTGGGGGAGTCAGCGTCCTTCCCTGATTTGTTAAATGCATTGTAGAACTTTGTAAAGAGGGCAGTAAGCATCAATTTTTTACATCCCCAGCAGTGTTGAGCAATCCAGAGGGCCATAGTGAAGAGAAAGGATGGCTGGGGGGAACCTGGACTGAAATCTGCATGGTGAAACCAAAGAAAGGATTTAAAAAACTTAACTTTCAGATTCATAAAGATTGGTAAACACTAAACTTTGACCTGTCAGGGGCACTATGGATTTTCTGCCTCAGAGATTTCAAGCAAACAACTATCTCTATTAAACCTAGAAACCCCAAGTCCTAACACTACCAGGAAGTAACCCAAGTACCTGGATTTCATTTCAGAGATGTTGTCTTTGTGCTTCCATCTTGGTCTTTACAGAGTTGGAGCATTTTGACTTTGAGGTTGTATCATGCAGTGTGCAATTCTGGAAATGTTGGGTTTTATTAAGCTCTGAGATTTTAGGAATTGTGCAGACCCTAAAGCCACTGTAATTTATGATAAGAGGTATAAGCTATGAGATTTTTCTTACGTCTTCTCCATTTTTCTCATTTACTTCCTAGTGGATTTTCAATTTATTTATAGAAAACAATGGCTTTGATTTGCATGAGATGTACAAGATTGACACACTCTGAAAATTTACCATTCCTGTCTTTGACCCTGAACCTGTTCAATTCAGAAAGCTCTTCACATAATACCTAAATCCGTGAGCGAGATCTGGACAAGAGCCCATCACGGTAGATGTCTCAAGCTTCTACCATTTGCTTCCTCACTGTTTTTATATGGTCAACTTTTAAATGTTCCTTAAATGCTACTTTTTTGTCAAAGTTTTACTTTAGTATGCATACAAGAGTTGGGGTGTAGGCCAGAGGATGGGGGGGAGTGAGGGAAAGGATTCTCAAGAGACAGAGTGGGGAGCAGTACAGGCACACTGACTGAAACACACTGCTGAGGGGAGCAGAGGGCAAGACAGGAGAGGTCTGCTGTGCAATGGGAGTTAGCTCCCTGGCCAGGGATCAAACTCTGCAGATAGCTTCACAGTGCTGAGACTTAACCCCTGTGCCACCAGGGAGGCCCGAATGCTACTTTTTTTAAAGTGGATTTTTTTTGCAGTGTAAAAGCCACTTTTATATATGGAATCTGTTATTATTGGCTAACATCATGGGAGAGTAACTTCATCTTTAGATAACTTGGTAAGAGTAAAGAAGAGCAAAATTAATGCCTCTATTTTTAAAAATCAAAAGGGAAGTTGGTAATGTCCTCATTTGGAACTTTACCTGGAAAAAATGATCGCAAGTCATTTCTAGAATAATCTGTGGTGAACACAGTGTTGGGAACTTATATCACTTGACAGAACAAGTCCTGTCAAACTGATTCATTTCCTCCCATGAAAGAGTAACAAGATTTTAGTAGATTGAGGGGAAATGATAAATGTAATCTATATTTTATTTAGCAAGATGCTTGAAACTGCTTCATCCAACATCGTGGTCAATAAATTCAGAAAATTTGGAGATTGGCATTAGATGTCCAGGGGGCAATTGAGTTCCAATCCTGGGGCCCAGCCTTAATAGCATAGCCTTTTTGAGAGACCTGGCAATAGGGGGAAAGTTACCTGATCTGCTTTAAGAGGAATAAATGATGGTAACTTAGCCCAGAAGGACCCTCTGAGTCCTGAAAAATGTATCTGATATGTTTGTCATTCATGGTTTTGATTATTCAGATATACTCAGAAGATCAGTTATGAATATATATTTTATAAAATAGAATAAATGCTGGCTGCTCACAGTCATTTATCTACCCTGCTTGTACATCCTTCTGAAAATTCCCCAAGAATTTCCTGACAGAATCGGTTCTCAGGCTTCTCTATCACCAAAAGAGTGGGGGGGGGGGAACCAAAGGGAAACAATAACTCTGAATGCAAGTGAGATGTGTGGAAATAAATCTGTCATGCTCTGTAATTCCAAAAAGGAAGGATACTTCTGGAAATTCTATTCCAGCCTCAGAAAGGGTCTGTTGCTAGCAATGGTGATGATATTACTTTGATGATTATTCTGTGGATTTACATATCCCCTCTGCTGCACGGAGCCCAAGTACCTTTATAACTTGTATCATTTTTAACTATTAAACTTGACAAGACCCCCAGAAGATGTCTGGTGGGCACTAGCATTCCTCATATTTCTGTAATTTTATGGCCAGAATTAGGTATACCAGATACCAGTATATGGAGAAAGTTTTTCCTTGATAATATAAATCTCAGCTCTATTTCCTGAAACTAACACATTTAACCTAGAATCCCAATAATGTCCTAAAAAATGTCTAGGGTGGGCCTCCCTGGTGGCGCAAGGGGTTAAGTCTCAGCACTATGAAGCTATTGGCAACCATTGCAGCACGAGTTGGATCCCTGGCCAGGGAGATTCCCACATGGCACAGAAGACCTCTCCTGCGTTGCCCGCTGCTCCCCTCAACAGTGTACTTCAGTTGATCTTCTTGTTCTGCTCCCCACTCTGTCTCTGGTGAATCCTTTCACCAACCCACGCCTCTGGCCTATGCCCAATGCCTCTGACCTACGACCTGGTTCTTGCATGCATTAATAAATAAATCTTTTAAAAAAATGTCTAGGGTTTGCTCTGGGCTCTCTTGCATGCATTAATAAATAAATCTTAAAAAAAAAAAAGTCTAGGGTTTGCTTAGGGCTCTCTAGTTTATGCAATACTTTCACAACTATTTCATCTTCATACCCAACCCAACAATACAGACAAATAAGGAGTATCAGTTATATGAATAATTTCTGCCAAGTGTAGAACACCAGCTAGGTGCTAGTCACAGTGAGAGATACTTAGAGGCATCATCTCAGTGAATTCTCAGATAGCCCTGTGGAGTGTGTAACATTATATACACTTTACAAGGAGAACAAAGATGTGCTGGCCAGGGCCATAGCTGAGACTAGAATGCATATCTTTGATGACCATTCCACTCTCAAGTTTTAAAAGACTTTGCTTCTTCTGGATGGTTAAAGGGTTCTTTCTTGCAATTTAGTTATTTTTATATGTTTCTAAATTTGTTTATTGGTTTCTGTTTTGCTTATCATTGCAAGGTGCATCCCCCTGTGGTGTTTGGTCTTTCTTTGACTGTAAAGGTGCATCTGTCCTGAGTTAGCATCATTTCTCTTATTCCTGAGCTTCTATGGTCTCAGTGTCAGCAGAGGAGTTTCTGTTTTGTGACCACAAAATCTCTTTCTTGAGAGAAAGATGTATTAAACATCTATATCATATATGTCTCTCACATGTGCATGTACATATATATTTTTATATATGTGAGACATATATGTCTCATATATGTGTGTATATATATATTTTTTCTTAAATAGTCATCACTAATGATGAGAAGCGATTGTCAATCCATCTTGTATTATTGGTCAGTCATTTTACTTCAGTCCACAGGCTGGACAGTTGAAATGATTTCATAATGTTTTAGTTTTAAAGAAAGAACCAGATCTCAGAAAAATACCCAGTGGAAGTACTAAACTTTATTCATTCATTCATTTACTCAACCTTTGCTAAGCCTGTCTCTATGGCCAGGACTGTTTATATCCTGGAATCATTATTAGCAAGTCAGTGCCTTCATCATTGTCGTCATCAGCATAGGCATCATCAACATTATCATTATTCTCCTCTTCACCACAGGCGTATCACTGAGTACCAATTAGCGCTGAAGGCATTATGGAACTGTGTTCCTTGTATGCTCCATATGGTCCCCATTCTTGGGGAAGCAGGTGGGGTAACCGATAACATGAGTATAAATCTAATCATAAATGTAAGTCCATTTCCACACTGTCACACACATTGAGTAGTAAAACAAATGGCTCTTGCTGACATTACTTTAATGCCTGTGCAGTTGTTAACTAATCTGGGAAACCTACCCAGGGAGTTGAATATGAGAACTGGGGGCCTCCACTACTGGGCCTGGGCTCAAGGATGGGAGAAGAACCATCCTTTCCCAGCCCCCTCCAGAGTTGAAAGGCACCATATTAAAAGACCTAAGGAACTTCTATGTTTTGGTGTAACTCCCACCCTGTCATTTCTTTCCACTACCCTGGGCTTTCCTTTGACAAAAATTTATAACCATTGGGTAGCTTAGAGTCTGTAACAGAAGCATTCCAAACCCACAGACAGGAGTTTGAAACCTGTGTTCCACATTATTATTATTATTATTATTATTACTACTACTACTACTACTATTATTTTATTATTATTATTATTATTATTATTATTATTATATTTTTCATTTAATAAATACTCATGGAGATGATTAGAATGACATTAAGACTCTCCACTGACTTGCTAATAATGATTCCAGGATATAAACAGTCCTGGCCATAGAGACAAGCTTAGCAAAGGCTGAGTAATTGAATGAATGAATAAAATTTAGTACTTCCACTGGGTATTTTTCTGAGCTCTGGTTCTTCCTTTAAAAATAAAACATTATGACACTACTGACATTAAGTACTTTTGGGGGTTCTAAAACCACAAAAATCATTTAATTGATCAAGAGAGCTAGCTACCTAATTGATAACTGAAGATAGTGAGTCTTGGCCTGTAACATTTGGACATTTAAAATTAGAACTTGGGCCTCCCTGGTGGTGCAAGGGGTTTAATCTCAGCACTATGAAGCTATCGGCAGCCGCTGCAGCTGCAGCCTGAGTTTGATCCCGGCCAGGTAGCTAACCCACATGGCACAGCAGACCTCTTCTGTCTCTCCTGCTGCTCCCCTCAGCAGTCAGTCTGCCTGTCCTGCTCCCTTCTCTGTCTCTGGTGAATCTACTCACTGCCCTCCCACCCCCCACACACCTCTGGTCTATACCCCTGCTCTTGTATACATAAATAAATAATACTTAAAAAATAAATGAATAAAATAAAATTAAAACCGTGGGCCTCCCTGGTAGCACAGGGGTTCAAGTCTCAGCACTATCAATCAGTCGCCAGCCACTGCAGCATGAGTGGGATCCCTGGCCAGTGAGCTGACCCACATGGTGCAGCAGACCTCTCCAATCTCCTATTGTCCTCCCCTCGGCAGTATATTTCAGTAGATCTGCCTGTTCTGCACTCCACTGTGTCTCTAGTAAGTTCTCTCATCCCCCGCACCTCTGACCTACACCCAAGTTCTTGTACGTGTAAATAATCTTTAAAAAACAACTAGATGTACAAAATATGTAAAGCCTGTAGAAAGTTTTGGATTCCAGCATATCTAAAGAGGATTTAGATCCTCATGTGCCTAGAGAGCCAATATCTATGAGTAAGGCTCCTCAACTAGACCCCTTTCTAGCTCTGTCCACTGATCAGTGAAAAGGTCTGTACAGGGTAACGTCAGAATATCTGAACTCTCTTTCAGTTGACTGTCAGGACCATTTGAATGGACTGGCAGTGTTTCGAGAACTAGGAATGCACCTGAACATTGAAGACCAATCCTATTTTAACATTCAGTTTGTGTATCTAGAATTCACTCGGGTCTTCCAACAGGATGCTGTCTTTCTGATTTCCTGTATAACCCAGTGGTAACCATGGGCCTTAGAACACTGTGTCCTCCTGGCATCATTGCTCTGTCAGGCAGGCTGGGATTATGAGTTCACACTGAAACAGTGGTGCCTAAATGGCCTCTCTGGCACGTGTTTCCATGTCTCCTTCCACCTTGGTGCCCTGTCTCAAACTAAAGGGTGTGTGACTCCAGGAAATAACAGCCCAAGATGGGAGGTGGGAGCAAGAGGACAGACTCAAGTCTGGGTTCTGCCCTCCTCACAAGGAACCATTCCCTTTGATTCCCCACCTCAGGGTCCACTTTTGAGGCGGGTTTTTAGGGACATCAGATGTACACCTTCCCAAAAGGAGAAATAGTTTATTTACTCTTATTTCTTTTTATTTAAATATTTTTAAAGATTTTATTTATTTATGCATACAAGCTGAGGTGTAGGCCAGAGAGGTGTGGGGGGGCGGTTGGGGGGAGTGGTGAGAGGTTTCACCAGAGACAGAGTGGGGAGCAGAACAGGTAGATGGACTGAACTACACTGCTGAGGGGAGCAGTGGGTGAGGCAGGAGAGGTCTACTGTGCCATGTTGGAAGCTCCCTGGCTGGTCTTGAACTCTCTCGCTGCAGTGGCTCTGTATGGCTTCATAGTGCTGAGACTTAACCCATTGTGCCACCAGGGAGGCCCTCTCTTTTATTTCTTTATTAAACATTTCCTCTAAACTGCTTGCTTTGGCTTTGTACCCATGTGCACCAAGACAGCTCTCAAGGAACAGCAGAAGCCCAGAGCCCTGCCTCAGGATTCCTGATAGAAACCACCCTCTGAACAGAAATGAGACACCTGCACTGTCCTGCCCTGCCCTCTCCTGTCTAGCTCTGGGGGCCTGGCCTGGGAGGATGCCGAGAAGCTGCTTTGCCTCTTCTCCCCCCACAGAATGAGAAGCAGCAAGGACCTGGAGCTGGTTGCACTTCTCCCTGGCCCAGGGCTGCTGGGGTCTAAGGACCTGCTGTGGGTCAGGAGGGAGTGGGCCCTGCTCTGCAGCTGTGCTGAGGTGTGGGAGGGACACTGGGAGGGGAAGGGCTGAAAATAAATAAATAAAGACGGCATGTTTGCCCAAAGCCCCAACACCTAAATCTCTAAGCCCACTGGAGCAGGAAATTGAGTGGCTGGACAGAGCAGCCTTGCTCTGCCCTCCCCCCAACCTTGGCCTGGAAGGTTTTCTAGGCCTTTCAGACTTTTTATTCATTTGGGGTTGGTTTTAGAAATCTCGAATCTATAAAGAGCATGTGTATTTTAAAAACCGAATGAAGACTCAATAGCCACAGATCTAATAGAGTGAAAGAGGAAGAAAGGCTTGACCGTGAAGGAAAAGCAAAGAAGGGGGTTGGGGGGGGGAGGGGAATTCAGGCACACGAGTACGCTTGTGTGTGTGTGTCCGAGACAGTCCATGAGACAGCCTACAAGGAAAGAGAAAACAAAGGAAAGTGTGACATGAGAAAGGCAGAGAAATAAGTGGGAGAAGGCGTGAGTGTTGGGGGAGGGGACGGCTCCGAGGAGGCGGAGGATGGGTGCAGGAATGCGGGCATGGAGGACTGGGAGGGAGGGATGGAAAGAGGCAGGCCGAGCAAGTGTGAGAGAGAGACAATGATGTCAGCATTTCCTTCTGGATTGGTCACGTGGTCCTTGCCAGGTAAACAGACTGGAAATAGACTCCATAAAGGCAGCGCCGGGGGAGGGCGGGGAATGGGGGTAGGAGGAGCTGCAGCTCACCCTTTCCTTTCTGAGGCATCCTGAACAGGCCAGATTTCATGTGGGCTGCACGGTGGTCCCGGAGTGGAACTGTATTTTTACGAGAGCCAGGGACTATGACTCAGGGAGGCAAAGCTATTTGCTTTTATAATTAGCTCAAGGAGTTTAGAGACATTTTGCTTTTTAAAAAGAATGGAGGTGGGGATGAATGTAAATCTAAACTCAGATGCTGTGTCTTGGTGCTGGGCTGGCTTATCCTCATTTGTCTCCTTCGGAAGGGGGTCAGATGGGTCTCGATTAAGGGTGGATTGGAAGACTGCTGTTGAGAATGAAAGGATCAGATGCTGTGATTATCAACATTAGGGGGGAAAGTGCTGCATTCTCAAGGAGAATATAGTCAAGGAGTTTGCTACAGTTCAGTGTGTGACCAGGTGCTGCAGGGAGGCACTGAGACCCAAGGAAAGAGAGTAGGTGCAAAACAAGACCCTCTGACTTTCTAGCAGCATTTTTTCCTTCCAAAATTATATAGAACAGTCCCCAAGCAAAGCATGGCAGTTCAGGATATTTTAAGATGGCAAAAACATATGTGAGCACTTGATCTGAAAATCAAAGTGGGTGGAATAGGTTATTTTTACACCAGGAAAGAGAGTCCATTAAAAAGTGAGGGGGGGAAAAAAAAAAAAAAAAGTGAGGGGGGGGTGGCACTTCAAATTCTCTGAAAATAGGGCCTTGGCATCTACGATAAAATACTTCATTTAGATCATTGCTTGAGTAATCTTGCATTGAAAGGATCTGCCTTATTTTATTCAAAATTTTCTGTCCTTGTGGAAATTTGGCCCACGCCTATGGGAAGTAGAGTGACCAATTGGCTTGTTTTCTAGGGTTGAGGGGGCTCCTGAGATGCCGTTGTAAATGTAGGCACCATTTACCACTGCATGGGAGTCCTAGTCTGTTCTAGATAGAAATCATAAGCTGGGGCCTCCCTGGTGGCGCAGCGGTTAAGCACTGCACTGTGGAGCTGTCTGCAGCTGCGATGCAAGTTCGAAGCCCAGCAGGAGAATCCCACATGGGGCGGCAGACCACTCCTGCCTCACCGCTGCTCCCCTCAGCAGTGTGTTTCTGATCTGCCTATTCTGCTCCCCACTCTGTCTCTGGTGAAGCCTCTCGGCCGCCCCACACCTCTGGCCTGTACCCCAGCTGTATGTATAAATAAATCTTTTAAAAAAAAAAGAAATCATAAGCTAATTTGTCCCCACCCTGCTCCTCCAGCCACCATACCCCCAGATCCCTTTCACTCTGCAAGGCTAATTTGAGTTTATGTGACTCTGTATGTGGATTTGGAACTGGCAGAATAAAACCAGGTTAAACTGCTGACTTGAGTTGCACCTGGGGGGGAAAGGAGAGGCGAGAAAAATGTGCATCCTGGCTGCTGCTTCTCCTCCCCCCAAAACAAAGCAAAACAAAACAAAAAACCTTTTTATGTTATAGGGGGAGGGGAGCCCATCAGTGTCCCAAGTGGACTTTCAGTCCTTGGGTTGAAAGATAGATATTTGATACCCATCTCCGTTAACAAAATACGTCATTCTGACAGCACTCCCAGCCCAGAGTTATTTTTACAGCATTATGTAATTGGATTGCTGGTTAGGAGGACTTCCTTAACAAGGCTTTTAGCAACCCCTCTGCATAGGCCTGGCCAGTCCGCCCAGTTACACATAGCCGCGCATGTGCAGCTTCAGCCCAAAGCCAACGCAGCTAAACCCAGAGGTGCTAGCTCGTGAGGCTACAATGTCTACCACATCCCTTTGTTACAGGACCCCCACCCTGCACCCAAAGGGAGGGCTTTGGTGCCTGGTGGTTCAGGTGGGAGCCTTAGTTGGTGGAACAGTCTCATGCAGCCAGACCTGAGTTTCCACAAAGCAGGCAAGGTAGCTGCAGGCCTACTGCTGGACTTAGTCCCCTCCCCCCACCCCTGCGCCCAGGGTCTGCAAAAATGAGCTGCTGGGACAAGTCCCTGTGATGACCAGGAGGCCCTCCAGAGGCTGCCATTTGGATGTCACTGCCCTCTCTTCTTTCAAGTTTACTGGATTTCCTCATATTTGTTCATGAGTAATTGGTCATCTGATCATCCCTTCCTGTTAGCCCTGCTGACTCACAGAAGTGAGGAACTTGTCTGAGCTTCAGACACAGTGAAAAAAAAAAATTGCAAAGAAAAACAAAACAAGCCTGCTAGGAACTTCCTCTGGAATGGCTGGTGCAAATGCAGGGCTACCCTGAACAGTTGTTTCAGGGGTGATATTAAGTTGCTGTCATGCTGGGGTGGGGTCTCCTTCATTGCTGAATTTCATCATTGCTTCTGTCTTTCAGCCTTTCAGGAACCCCTCTGTGACTTTTAGTGCCGTGTCCCCCTAGCCTGAGTCCCTGTCACTGCCAGAGAACCTTTCCCAGAACTTTTTTTCTTTCCCTGCCCTCAGCCTCTATCTCTTTTTTCCTTTTCCCTTGGATCTCTGGTTCTCCTGACCTTGACAGGAGACAGCCAGTATAATGGAAATAACCTTAAAAGTCAGCCAGACCTGGGTTCAAATTCAACTGAGTCACTTAATAGCTGTCTGACCTTAACCTCTCTGAGTCTGATACTGCTCATCTATAAAATGGGGTAAATAATAGCAGTTTCCCATGACCTCTGGGAGAATTGAGTGCAATCACTCAGAAAGCTCCTGTCAGGGGAACTAACATGTAGTAGGTGCTGGATGAATGGAGTTCCTCCAACTAGGGAGGGTGGGAAGAGTAAAGGAGCTAACCTCCACCTCTTCACTAAACCACCCATCTGCTGCTGGGGTGCCCTTTTCAAGGGTGCCTATTTGACCCTTATCATGAAGTGGGAGGAGGATTTAGGAGGGAAAGGGAAGAGGTGTTCTATGTCCCAGTCTCCCAGCACAGGCTCTTTATGGAGAGAGCCCCCACTGGATATTCTTTTGGGGGAGCCTTTCCTGCCCCCAAAATCTGGCCCTCTGCCGACCTGTCCCTTTTTAGTCAGGGTCCCCCTGCAGCCCTTCTATGCTGGGTGCTAAGTTCAATGTATTCGCTTTGGTTTGAATTGGCACCCAGCTTCAGCGGCCACCACATACCTAGCGCCAAGGGACAAGGAGTAAAGTGTGGTTTCCACCTTGTGAACTTTGTGTCTTTGTGGCAAAGGAGGGTTCCCTTCAGTGGGGCAGCAGAAACTAACTGCAACCCATAGGTCAGGGGTCCCAAAAGGAAACTGAGGTACAATTACAGGCAAAATAGTAGGTAGACAAGAAGAGATGCCCAGGAGGTGGGGTGGGGGGTGGTAGAATAAAGCTAGCCCCCAGGGGCACTGTCTTTGAAATGACAAATGCCAGGATCCTTGACATCAGATGTACTTTGAGGGTGGGGGTGCGGCAGGGCAGAGTGGAGAGGAGCCTGCAGCAGGCGCACACCACTGTTCCAGTTGGCAGGAAGCCCTTCCCTGAAGACTGTAAGTTTAACCTTTAGCATTCAAGTGTCGGGGCTTAAGTGTCGTTATGAGCAATTCTTCCTGCTGCTGCGTTCCCAGACTGCGGGAAGAGGGGTCGGCACAAATCTGCCCGCTTTCTTTTTCTTCTCAGACAAAATGAGAGGGAGGGAATCTTGCAAAACCAAACACACAGACACAGCCGCTCGTTCCTCAAGTCGGTCCCTCGCTAACCCTGAACATGCACTCCCACCTCCTTGGCCAGCTCTGTTCCTCGTCTGCCTCAGTGTGGAACAGGACCCCAAGGGGTTCTCCAGGGGATGCAGGGTGCAGAACCACCCTCCTGCTCCAGGCCTCACTTTGAGCATTGCTTAGAAATCCCATTCATTGACTTCCTGCTACTGGGTTCAGGTCCCCCAACTCTGCCAACACCCCTCCCCCCACTCCCCACGCTGTGTTGTGTCTCAGCGCCCCATGGGACTTGGCCGGGGTACCTGTGTCCCAGAAGAGTCGTGAAGCACAGCTATCGACGGAAAAGGGAACTGAACCACAAGCCGCCAGGGGCGGGGAGTGGGAAGTGAGCAGGAGGCAGGTGCTGGGCCTGGGCTGTTCAAGCAACCTTTGTGAGGTGCTTCCGCAGCTGTGCTCCCTTCTTTTCAGACAATTTCTGGGGCAGGTCTTGGACCTGGTGGCATTTCTGGAGGGCACAGTGGGATGCTCTAATTGCTCTGCCAGGGGCCATTTCACCGCCCAGCGGAGGGGCTGCAGGATCATGCCATGCGTGCACCTGCACGGGGCTCCAAAGTCCAGGGCTGCGGTTCCGCACACAGGCTTAATTTCTCCAGCCTCCCGCTCCAGGGTCTTGAGGGAGAATGATACTGGGGGCTGAGGAGGATGGAGGAGGGGCTCCTTCCTTCTGGGAGCCCTGAATCAGCTGGAGAATAAAGGTTTCCCAAAATAGGTCTGGGTATGCCAGACATTAGGGATGCGCACGCTGGCTCTGTGAATTGTGGTCAGTGTCCGGAAACTGCCGGGATCGGTGAGGTTAAGGTCCTTGGGGAGGAGGAAGCAGTGCCTAGTCTCTAAATGCCTGGCATCGAATGTCCCTGCAGCCCCGCTGAGCCCTGGAATTAAAACAGGGAAGTAGCCGTGCTCAAAGCGGGCCACTGCCCCACCCACTCCCCTGGCAAAAGCTGGGCCCGCGGGACATCCAGTGGGGAGCCCAAACCCCAACCCTCGCACCCTGGGCCTGGCACATATCGGACTCTTCAGAGCCGGTGGGACTGTGCCCTGCCCTCCACCCGCTGGCCTTAACCAAGCACTGGCCCCAAATTTCGTGTCATCCGTGCGCAAGAAAATCAGGTGTGCATTTTTCTCTATTTGTAAAATGGGAAACAAACGAATTGGAATTTTTTTGCTTTGGAAAAATATCTGTTTGATGCCGTTTGGTGCTTAAATTGTCCTTGGAATTTTTTTCAGCTTCATTTGAAAAAGAAAAAGAAAGTTGATGTATGCCCCAAACCTTGTTTCTCTTTAAACCGTCCCCTTAGACGTGCAGTTGGTTACCACAGATGTTTTCTGGGATGAAGAGAGCGAAATGAAATGGGAGGGAGGATGAGGACTGGGAATCACTCATTTTAAATTCCATTACTGGCTTTGAGGAGAGGCACAAAAAAATCAGGAGAAGATAGTTCGTCCCCCACTGATTTCCGCCACTTCAAAGATTTCCCTCACTCCTTAAATCAGAAATATTATGACGCCAGGTATTTCTCCAGAAAAAAAAATATGCATGTTTCTTCAGAATATGTACATGGCATAGATACCTTTTTGTATTTCTCAGCAAAAAAAAGGGGGGGGCGCGAGGGGTAAAGGCACTCAATTCCCTGGCCATTATACAAGCCAAGCCTGCAAGAAGTGCAGGCAAGGGGGGGATTGCTCAGCCGCGCATCCCTCCATTAGCGCAGACTTGCGTGTCCGAGTGTCAACAATGCACGTGCTACTATAGGCACCGACTCCCCACACCAGCCCTAGCGGGCTAGACGTGCAAATGGGTACCAGGTCTCAGTTGCCCCCCGCAGCCCTGCTCCCAGGCTCAAAGCCCCTGACTGTCAAGGAACGCACCCCCCCTTTTTTTTTCTTTGCCTCTGGCTGGCAAGCAGAAAGCCTCGATCCTTCCCTCCAAGTTATGCCTTTGGAAATCCCTAAAGCGATCGTAGCCAGACAGAGGATCTCTTATCCTAGAGTTGTTCGTCTCGTTGCAAGGCGATGAGGTTAGTCTCTCTGTTCTCACCCGCCCCAGGGTTTAGATATAGTGCAAACTTCTTGTACCAGGTCACCAAAAGGGAAGCCAGCGCTCACCGGTGGTGCGAGCGGTGCGGAATCCAGGAGAGTCACTAGCTCCGAGTGGCCTTTTGCCCCAAGGTTGGATTTCAGATTTCCATTGCAAAGGAGCCTAGGAAACTGGGACTCTGACTCAAACCTTGGAACTGACTAATTGCCCTGCATTTTCACAATGAGCTGTGTATTTGAAATGAAGGGCAAGCTTTATCATTTGGAACTCTTTCAAGGACCCAGCATAAGCGCTCCAAGTTTGGGGCTAATTCTTTAAAGGTTTTACTTCTGAGAAATAGGGGGGAAAAAAAAGAATGAAACATACCCACAATCCGTGTACTGGGGATGGCACTCAAGAGTAGGTTGTGGTCTCTTTTGAATCGGTAGTTCAAAAGAAGGGGGGGAAAAAGGTTTGTTCCCTCCCCCTTGCCCCAGGGATAAAACCTCTCTAGACTCTAGCGGCCAATTTGGTTTGATTTCCATGTTTTGGAGGCTGTAGCAAGGTTAAGGGTGGCGGGGCTAGGAAGACAGACCTCAGCTGCCTTCTGGACCAGCTGTTCAGCTCTTGGTCCTGGAAGCAGAAGCTGAAATCGGGGTGGTTCACCCTCAGACTAGCAGCTGGAAGGGCGTCTGGGAAGCACATCACTTAAGCCTGCCGGCTGTGCCCTACACACCTCGCCTTGTATGTGGACCTCCTTTCTTCCTGGTCTCCGTGTGTACTCTCAGTACCCCCCCACCTTTCTACTCTCCCCTAGGGATCATTTTGAGCAAGTTGTTTTCCCACCAGAATCTCCTTTTTCTTGGAGTAACTTTCCAAAAGAGTTGCCGGTGTCCAAAAGTCCAACCTTGTGGCGGTGGATTTGCGTTCTTTCTCAATTAAAGCCCCTTTGGTGGGCACTGTGTATGCACCCCTCCCAACCCAGGACTCCACCTGGGCACTGGAGACATAACCGGTTGCACCCGGCTGAGGGCCAAAACAAAAGGAAACTTCAGAGGCTTTGCTCTTTTCCAGTGAAACGCCTCAGAAACAAATCTGAATTTGGTTTTTGGTTATCTTTCAGGCGTGAAAAATATTTTGACAAAAGTATTCTCCAGGCTGCCTGAGTTGGGGGAAGAAAGCTTTTGACTGAGAACATGGGCACAAAGCAAGAAGCTGCATGTAATGGACACCACTGTGTACATGCGCTCAGGACCGTGAGGCGCGTGACCTGGGTCTGAGGGGCTGATGCCAACATCCAATCTCCTCATCCTGCAAAGCCATCCTTGTTTTCTGCAAAAGGGGAGCCTTTTTCACTCAGACCCAGCTGCTCACCCTCTGATACCTTAAGAGCAAACTTTCTGATTTGGTTCTTGAGGCTCAGGGCACAGTGGTTTAACCATTGGGCAGAGCTGCTGATGAAGCAGTTCTGGATGCTCAGAACTTCACCACGCACCCCTAGGAGAAAGGGGAACTGTTCGATTTGTCTTGGGGTCAGGGGGTGGGTTGGGAGGTTGAAGGAGAGGACGGATGGATGGAGCGCCAAGTGCGGCGCCTGGCTGCCTCTCCCTCCTGTTTCTCCCTCCTTACCTCATCTTCTGCCATTTCCAGAGGCAGGAGAAAGGTGATCTCGGACTTGACCCCTAAATCACAGCGGCTGGTGCCTGCACCTCACTCTGGGATGCACGCAGCCCCTTCCCTAGACGCAGGCAGCTTAACCCTTTCCTCCCCGCGTGCTTTGGGGGCTGCAGGCAGCAAAGCCTCTGACCCCGGCTCAGCGTTCAGCCCGCCTCCCCCAGCGCGGCACCTTGGATCCCACCACAGGACCACAGAAGGGCGAGACTGCAGGGCGCTGTGAGCCTGGGGCACCAGCCTGCAGCCCGGAGCACTGCCTGGGAGCCCGAGGAAGAGCCCGAGTTAGCGGAACGAAGAGGGATGTTTGGATCGTGTTAACTACCCAGACAGATGCACTTCGGCATGTCTGCATTTATGGGATCCATATGTTGTCGTGGCAAATGAAAGGACAGTAACACGTATATACAATAGACTTAGAATAACAATACACATTCAGAAAGGGACCCGCACATTCTTCACCCAGCAACCCTTCTCTTAGATCTATCTCTGGAGTTGTTCGGAGAGGCGTCCTTTCAACCTCCCAGCATCCACACAGGGGTTTTCTTTTTTTCCTTCCTCCTTTCTCTTTTTCTTTTTTTTTGTTTGTTTTTTGTTTTTGTGTCACCCAGTCCTCTAACAGAAGAAAATCCAGGGCCCAGAAGCTAGGCTCTTTGGAAGTGAGATCTCCTTCACCTCCCTTCTCCCTTAAGACTGGCCCATTGCATTTTTAGCTCTTGGACCAAAAAAATAGCTGCTCACATTGCAACTCCAGGTTATGAAAATTGCAAGGGATCAGATTCTTAGTCATATTCACTAGCCATATCTTCATCATGAAATCAACATTTCTGTTATATATATATATTTTTTAAAATAAGCTTCAAACAGATCTGGAAACAAACCCCTAGCGAGCGAGCACTCCTATAGCTCCGTACAGTACCTGCATTTATGTGCACCTTGTATATTTGTATGCACATATATATTCACTTACACACGGGATGCAAAGACATCTAAAGGCATTCAGATGTATATTTATGTGCCCATTTATGCATATATCTTTGTGTATATCTCCATTTATTTGAGCAAGAGGCAGAGAAATACATACATCATTCTAATATTTACCCTACATCCCACTTTTCCTCCCTTCTGTGAGTGTCTTAAAAACAGATTGGTCTAAAATTTTCTGCCCTCTTGCCAACTAAATGAAGGATTTAGATTTTGAATTTCTTGGTTCCTTTTTTCATTTTGTACATAAAATAATCCACATAGATGTTGAATTATCGCCTAAGCTTTATTCAGTCATACAAGCTTGGTACCTCTCCTCCTTATAACGAATTCACTCAGTAAAATTAGCATAAGTATTTACCAGATTAAGCTGACATTTTCCTATTGCAACATAAATACATTTATATCCAGGATATCCCCCCAAAAAGCCTATGTTAAAGGAGATACTGACTTCCTCCGCGCCGTTTTGTATAAGAAACAAGCTACAACTTTGCTTCTAGAACTATTGAAATTTTTAAAAGAAAAATTTTAAAAAATTAAGTGATTTTTCAAGATCTACAAGGAGAAATTTAATTCTGCTATATCTTAAAAAAATAAACTAACAGATTTATGAAGACAAATAGGAACCAAAAACACTCCTGAGGGCTGAACAATTTTCCTTACCTGATGTATTATGGAAAAACTCAGAATTTAACCAGTCTTCTTTCACTCTGCTACATTTTACACTGACCTGCACTTTGGACTGAAAGGGAAAAAAAACAGATTAACTGTTGCCAATGAAAAAATTAAAATAATAATCAAGAAACCGGATAAACTGAAGGTAAAAATATACAATGGCTACAATAAGGATAAATATTTATTTAATCAAAGTAGAAGTTGCTTTTGGACTGTAGGAATGTTTCATCCTTCTCTTTAAAAAAAAAAAAAAATCAAGAGAGAAAAAAGCCAGAGTCTTTGCAGGCTCCTGGAGAGTTTCCATTGTCCAGGGCTATCGAGAGCCCAGAATGGCATTAACCTCACAAAAGACACATTGTGCAGGGGACAAAAAAAAGCCCCTTCTTCTACAATAACTTTTAGCTTTTTTATTTTTAGAAAATGACAAAGGTTTTGCAGGCACTGACTGGTGAAACCTGTAGCAAGCCAGGCTGGACTCGGCTGTATTGATCAACTGTCCTGCATGGAGAAGCAGCCAGGAAAAGTTTGAATGGTAATCCAGATTGGGCTCATGGAGAGGAAACCTCCGATTTTTCTAAATGTATTTTCTTTGCCCCCCCCCAGCTAAATAAAACAGCACTATTCCCAGAGTAAATTCAGAAGGATTAGATGAGGTAACCCTGCAAAATCCTAAACCGGTTTTCTCCCCCTAGTCTTGACTAAGAAGCTGCATGCTCTTAAGAGCATTGGGAAAAAATCTCTCAAAATGAAGAATCCCTTTCTAATCAAACAGATTTCCTGATTATTTCCCATATGCCTTCTCAAATAAATAATCCAACTAGACTGGGCAAGATTTTTTCCTAAGAAAAATAAGTTTTAGTGCACGCTCTCTACCTGATATTACAGAGTTCACTAATAATGCCTTCAAAATCATTAATGTTGGTTTTACATTTGTTTGCAGATCACTTAAAGTGCAAATTGCATTTAATTTTATTCCAGACATTGTAATTGCAATGGTATCAGTTCATATTTAGAACTTACATAAACACGTAGTTGTCATTAAAAAAAATCTACTCCAGTAACAGTGACGCTAAAGCTAGAATTCGAAAGGGAGAGAGAGATGTGTGTGTGTGTGTGTGTGTGTGTGTGTGTGAGAGAGAGAGAGAGAGAGAGAGAGAGAGAGAGAGAGAGGGAGGGAGGGAGGGGAGAGACTGACTGACTCTTGTTCTTCTTCGTTTGTTTGCTTGCTTTTTAGTGGTACTGTACACCCGCCTAAGTGATGGCTTTGATGTACTGGGATCGGTACAGTAGCAGGGTCCCTGGCTGCTATCTTTGATTCCAGGGATCTCCTTTGGGTTCTGCTGGGATGTACCGCTCCTAGTCTTTATCTGAAATCCATCCTCTCATTTCAAGCCCTTTGGCTTCAAGACTCTGCTCCCAACTCTTAGAGGTAGCTCTAAGACTTTTTTTTTTTTTGACATCAGAGAAGGGGTATGTAATTCCCCCCACACACACACTCTCTCTAGACCCTTCCTCGCTATGTAAATATATTGGCTTTCTTTCTTATGAATTTAATCTGAAATTATTTTTCACTGCCTTTATTACATCCCTGCTTTTGATGGCAAAATAGCTTCCTGTGTTTTGAAAACATCTGCTTTCCAGGTTTTACACGAGAAAATTGATTCTACTTTTCTCAAGTCCAGAAAGGTAGAAAGTTGTACTTGTTTCCAAGTGCGACTTTTCCTTTCCTTGTCTTCCCTTAAGTTGCCCCCCTTTCAATTCTGCTTCACTTTCCCCCTTTTTTTCTACTAATCATCACTCCCCCCTTCCCTTCTCTATCCAAAGATCCAGAGAAGATTGATTGCATCTTATTTCAGAAGACAAAAATTAACATATTCTGTGCTTTTTGGTCTATGGTATGTGTTAAAGTTTTTTCCATATTTTCTTTATTTGTCCTCTGATTTGGAGAAGGTAATTTTCCTCCTTAAAAAAAAAATCTCAGATTTGCAATTTAAAGTGGCCTCTATTCTAATTCTCTGGTGCTGCTTTGCTCTTTCACTTAAATCTTTGCTTTAAGCTGTCCCACTCCATTTTTGCCCCCCTCCTCTCTTCTTTGAAGATGCTCTTTTCCTATTTAATTTAAACATTCCTGTATTTGCCCCCCTCCCCCCCCAAAAAAAAAGAAAGGAAGAGAAGTAGAAAAAACGAGAGAAAGAAAAGAGTGGAAAAAATAGGAAGGCAAAAAATCTTTAAAAAAAAAATCTTAGCCAGGTTTCTATTGTTGCTTCTCTTCATTTTACTTCTCGGTGTGTGTGTGTGTGTGTGTGTGTGTGTGTGTGTGTGTGTGTGCGCGCGCGCGCCGTGTGTCTGTGTGTGTGTGTATGTTTTTAATACATGCATAAACTTTTGGTGCCTCTCTCCCTCTTCCTGGGCTCTTCTCCCATCCTCTCTTCCTGCTCTCCTTACCCTGCTCATCACTTTCCCCTGGTTTTTTTTTTTTCCTCCCTTCCTCCCCTCTGCCTCCCTCCACCTCCCCCTTTTCTTTTTTGCTGAATCTTATTGATCCAGAAGGTGGCTAATTAGCCCTTCCCGTCGTGCCTGGGTAATGAAGCACATGCGCACTGAATTAATCACAGCCATTTTTTGCAGGAAACTAATTAGCAGAATAAAGATCCAAAGACTTTTTTTTCTTTTCACTCATCAGCTCCCACTTCCAGCGCGTCCCCTCCGACCGCTGCAGCCGCCGCCGCCGCCGCCTCCTCCTCCTCCTCCTCCCGGCCGCAGCCGCCGCCGCCGCCGCCTGCTTTGCATCCCAATTACAGCCTAGAGCCGCTGCCGCCGCCGCCGCCGCTTCTCCTCCGTGGCCCCTGCCCGCTCCGGGGGCTGTAAACTCCCCGCCAACCATGCTGCTCGGCGGCAGCGGCGGCGGCGGCTCCGGCTCCTCGGCTGCGGCCGCCTTCCGCCCCGGGCTCCGCCGAGCGCGCTCCAGCTCCGCCGCCGCCGCCGCCGCCGCCGCCAGCAGCGCGTCCTCCGCCGCCGCCGACCCCCGCCAGCCGCCGCTGCTGCCTTGATGGGCTCCGCGGCCCGAGCGCCTCTTTTCGGGATTAAAAGCGCCGCCAGCTCCCGCCGCCGCCGCCGCCGCCAGCAGCGCCGCTGCAGCCGCCGCCGCCGGAGAAGCAACCGCGTAAGTGGCAACTTTTCCCTCTTTTTTTTTTCCCGCCGCCGCCGCCGCCGCCGCCTGCTCCTCCTCCTCCTCCCGCCGCCACCGCCCGGACGCGGGGCTCCTCGGGGCGCCCGGGCTGCTTTGCATGGGGCTCGTCCTGCCCCCTCCCGGCTCCCGCGCCCGGCCGCCGCCGCCCGCGCTCCCCGCGCCCGCGCCCTGCTCGCTCGCGGCGTCCCGCTCGCCTTCCCCCTGCGCCAAACTTTCTCTTTCTCTTCTTCCTCCTCCTCCCGCCGCCGCCGCCGCCGCCGAGCCCGGGCAGCCCCCTCCTCCCCGGCCCCCGCGTAGCCGCCGCCGGCCGCCGGCGACCCCCGGGAGGGTGGAGGCGCCCGGGGCGAGGCCCGCGCGGCGAGTTTGGAGGCGCCGCCGGCCAGGGCCGGCCAGGGCGCGGGCCGAGGGCGGGAGGGCGGCCGGGGTCCGGGCGCGGAGACAAAGGCGGCGGGGGGGTCCGCGGTGTCGAGCGCCCCCGCCCCTGCCGCCCCCGGCCCCCAACTTTGCCCCACCCCGAGAGACGCCGGGGCCCCAGGCTGAGCCGCCGCGCGGGGCGCGCACCCGGCCCGGAGCAGTCGCCGCGGCCGCCGCTGCCGCTACCGCAGGTCGCCCGCCGACCGAGCGTCTTCTGCGCTGGGGTTCGACTTGCCGGGGGACGCGGCCGCGGGGCCGGAGCCCCGGGGTCCGAGACAGGGAATGGGGGCGACGCGGCCGCCCAACCCTCTACCTGCGCGCTCTCCGCCCTGCCCCACTGGCAGCACCGCGAGCGCCCAGAGGGGGCTCTGCCCTGGACACTAGGGGCTCCCGGGGGCTCGGGGCTGCGCCGCCGGCCAGGACTACACCCCGCCTGGCCGGCCTCTCCGTGGCCAGCTGAGTGGAGAGACATCGGAAGATTCCTCCCCCCCCCCTTTCTTTTTTTCTTCCTTTTTTCCCCCTCACGCGAATCTGGAATTGTTTACTTTCCGTTCCCCACTCTCACCCCTCGTCCTGCACTACTACTCCATTCACTTGTATTTTCTCCTTTAGATGCAAAAGCCATGTTTCTGAATTGTACATTACCCATTTTAATGTACATCTTTTTGCATATCTATTGCAGAGTCGTAGATTTAAGTATATTTCATGCAGTATATTTAAATTGTGGATCGACTCCGTACTCGGGGGCTTCTTGTGGCATTATTAAATTTAAAATATACATTTTACTTTACAAATTAATCTGTTGCTCAGAATCTGACTTTTGCAAAATGTGGTACAGTTCTTCAACTGGCAAATTCTTTGATTACAAGTGCTTTCAAAATCACCCACCCCTAACTTTCCCCCCTTGTTGCTTTGAAGTAGCATAAATATGACAATTTTTATTTGGTCTCAATTATTGAAACTTGATCTAAGGACTATAGGGAAGAAGGGGGCTGATTGCCTTTTTCTGGCCTCCAGTTCTAGCGACTTTTAAAGGGGGTTTGTTAAGTACCTTTGAAGCATATGACAGACGGTGATCGGTTGACTGTAATGCAAATTACAGAACATAAATTCACTTTGGAATTTAAAAAAGGACTCAAGCCCTTTCAGTGGGGACACTTGAGGATTTATTGTGTTTTTTTTTTTAAATTACTTTTTTCTCCCTACTTTGCCATTCTAGCTAGTTACTGACCAACTTATTTGGACGCCCTGGGAAAGGGAAATGTGTGTGTGTGGGTGAAGATTGATCAGAATCTGCATAATCAATAGGGCATCGTGCTGCATTGGTGTACCAACATTTACTGTAAATTTCTACGGTATGTGCAGTGTGGTCCCTCCACTGCCATGCTGGGCTTCTTAGAGCGGATTTACAGGCACAATATAAGCAGACGTTACTGCCCAGCCTCAGGAACAACATAGGGGAAGTTCACTCGATAATGGCTCATGTTAAAACTCCTTCATCTTACTGTAAATGTTTTTTGTGGCTAATCTGTTTACATATTTGGATCTCAGGTACTGAACCTATAAGGTGTAGGTATCCTGGTGGATTGAGGGGAGTGGAAAGTATTGGAGGGGGATATTTAGGGGATGGGAATTCGCTTATTGAATTACCAATTCAGGGGCCCTCTTCTCATGTTATAATGTAAGATACCTAACTGGTGCAAGTAATTTAGAGAGGAATACACCAGAGATAGAAGCAGTGTCAAAAGTAAGGGTTGCTCTGCGTGTGTAAGGGCGGGGGTACTGAGAAGGAGAGGGAGAGAGGGGGGGAACGATAGAGAGAAAATGCAGACACTTACAGTGAGGCTTGAAAGCTTGGTGGTAGGTGAATCCATATTTGGAGATGATTTTGAAATAGTCTAGCAAATGGGGCAGGAACAGGATTTCGTAAAAAGTAGAGAGTCAGTTTTGAAAGGATTGTGGTTTGGGGAGATGAGGTGTGGGCAGGAAAACCCACTGTAGGCCAGCAGCCTTCCTCGTCTGTGTGTCTCCTCCCTTCCCCCTGCGAGTTTTAGTTTTTAATTACTTAATGCTGAAACGCACAGGGCTTATATAAATATTTGCAAATGCTCTTTTCCTATTGATTTCTCTGAATAAACTGCCCCCTCCCTGTGCCAGAGAGGGGGCAGTTAGGATCTGTGGACTTTTTAAACATATAAAGTCCCTGGAGCTGTGTTGGTCTGTGCATGTGTGTTTATGAGTAGAGTTGTGAGCATGAAGATTTGGGGAGGGTTACAAGGAAAGTTCAAGCTCTCAGTGGTGTGTGCTGAGAAAGCTGTACTGGAGCTGGCCCCATGGCCTGCACTCCTGACAGGTGTGTGTGTGCGTGCGTGCCTGCTTGCTTGTATGTGTTTGTGTGTGATGTGTGTACGTACATGCTGTGTGGTTGTCTACAATGGAGGAATCGGAATGCATATGCACTTGTCCCCCTCCCCCCATTAAATATGGAGCAGTTTTCCAGGGCTCAGTGATTGTCTTCCTCTCAGGGTCACATTGAGTTAGAATCTGACCCAAGGTGCAGGAATCCTGCCATGGGGAAATAAAAGAATATACAGAATGGGGTCAGGTCAACTGTTCAGAGGCCAAAACCCCGACAGCTGCTTTGATTTCATTTTTTTGTGTATATTTTAGGCTCCTCCTGCCATGTTACAAATTGTGCCACCCTCTCAGGTGTTTACTCTGGAGCTTAAAGGCACCGGAGTCGATGCCTGGCCTGCGTAGGTCTGCTTCCAGCAAGAACAGAAAACCCACAACACCGAGTCCAAAACAAAACGGAGGAGGGGGAGGAGAAAAAAACCCTGTTGAGTTCAGGCAAATAAGGTTGGGTGTCCAGATCCGATTACAAAGCAGCTTTGAATATGCAAGACAGCACACAAGACCAGTTATTCCAGTTACAACAAACTATTAAAAAAGAGAGAGAGAGAGAAAAGAAAAGGCATGTTTAGGTCGTAATTTGTTAGTACAAGGAAAAGAATCCCACATAAAGCTGCCCTTTTCCCCCCTCCCTTTCCTGGCTTCACATAGAATTCGCTCACCCTTTTCCGATTCATCTACTGTATAGGTTCTTTCATTAAAATCTTTTGGGTTTTAGGAAGATCGCTGCAAGCAACATATTTTCTGTATTTTTTCCCCCTTTATCTTGAAGGAGAGTTGGCAGGGGTTCTGTGGTTTGCAGTTACACAATATGTTATCATGTTTTTAATCACTAAATCATTGCAGTGGTTATAGATTTACAGTCTTGGGGTATTGCAAAGAGGAGCAACGGCGGCTGTATATATATGCTTTTAAATTACACCAATGTAAACTCAGTGAGCAGCTGTGAATAGGGTCAGCTGCCTTCAAACCTCCCACCCATCTTAGTTCTTTTCCTCTCTGTGATTTCCGCCCCCAAATTGTTAGGTTTGCTTAAAATGAGGTACCCCTTGCCCTATATTCCTTGTCTTGTCAGCAGCTCCTCTCCAAAAAAAAACCCAAAAATGAAGAATTTTCTTTTGAGGACTCTATCCCCAGATAAGCTGGAATTCAAACTCTTGAAATAAAACTTTTGGCCAAGGGGTGTAATAAAAAAAGAAACAGTGGATTTCCTGAGGCATCCTCTTGGTTTCCACACGGACCTCCTGGACAGAGCCAGTGACAAACCAGGAGGTGGGAGTGGGCAGAGGAAGGGAAGGCTGTCTCGTGGGGCATGTCGCCCAGAGCTTCCAGTGTCCTGTCACCACGAACCCACTTTCCAGCTTCTGGTTTTCATATTATTATGTAACAGAATCCTTGGCAGCATTAAAAATTCAGTATTACAAGCTGATTGTAATACTGCCTCATTAGACAGCACTGTCTGGCCTTGTATTAAGTGAAACACAGAGCAAGGCTTTTAGATTATAAACACCAATAAATATTAAGGCTCTGGAGAGAGGGGGAATAGTCTGCTGGGTGTTTGTCCCCTTCTGATTTTCTGTCTCCTCTCATCTTCTTCCCTCCCTCCCTTTCTTATCCCCCCCCCCCAGTAACTGTCATCTGTTTTCTTGGGCTGCTGATGTGTCAACCCTGGTGACATTTTAGGAAGGCTTTTTATGGAGTTATCTTGTGTACACAAAAGGTTTGGAAGTTTGTTTTGTTTTGATCTGCAATAAACAGGTCCTTCACTTTGCTGATGTCATTTCCGTTCATATTTGAGTTGTTTATTGTGCTTCTTCGCAGGGCCTTCGCATCCCTGCCCCGCCTGGCTTTTCTGTCGGTGCCTCAGAGCCCTGTGGCTGCCTGGGGAAGGGGGTGCACGTTCCTGAGCTGCCTGGTCTGGGTTCAAAGACTGAGGCTTGCTTGGCGTGGCCTAGTCCTGGGGTTTGCTCACTGGGGGAGGTGTTTCCAGCTTTGAATCTGGTTAAACACTCCATCCACTTGTCCTGGTATTTTCCTGGCATGCAGTGATTCATACCAGCTTCCTTTCTTTGAAGCACATCCCCCTTCCCCCACATACACACCTTGGGTATGTCTTTAATATGACTTTATCATCTCCATCTTCTCCATGCAGCCCCCCCCCCAAAAAAAAAAAAAGCAATACACAAACCTCCAACCTGGTACTGATGACTTTGAATCAGTTGCAAAATCTGAAGCTGACATTAGTGGCTTCGTGCTGGGAGAAAAAGAAAATGTTCCAGGGTGGTGTCCCTTAGCCTCCCCAGCACCACTTTCTGCCCCTACTCATTTATTTGGGGGGGGGGCATTTTTTTTTCCTGCTCCCTGCCTTCTCATAGACATAAAGTCTGTTCTGGTGTTACTAAAAATTACCACAACACCCATCATCTCTGATTCCTATGCAATTGGAATCTGCAATTGGAAACCCCCCTCCTCCAAAAAATTAAAGAGGTAGAGTGGGGAAAGGAAGGAGGAAGTACTGACCTTGCAGGCCCTCAAGACTTCCCTCTAATAGGATGATGGGTTTTAGGTTAAAAAAAATATTATTGTTCTTTTAGGTGTAGAAATAATAGGGAGCGAGGGAAAAGCAGTCAGTAGGAAGTTCACTGAGCTGCTTTCCAACTAAGACGGGTGAAAAATGAAGCTGCGTTGACACTTGGCTCCATGTGAAAGCCCCAGTAACCTCTCCCCCCCTTCCGTGGCCCTGGCCTTTTGTTCCTGGAGAACGGAGCTAAGGTGCTTTTTCTCCCAGACCAAAGGCAGCAGGCAAGGAGTTCCCTTGTGTGAGCATCGCCTTTAGATGGCCTTCTCATGGTTATTGTCAATGCAGACTCCCCCAAACAATTGCTCCAGGGAGACACAAAAGCAAAAACATTTGTCCTATTTTTTTAACTTCTTTGTTTTAGATTTTTTTTTCATCCATTCTTTAAATTTCACAGTTTCTATTTGTCTGCAGAGAGACAAACGGAACAGCATGAAGCACATTTTACCGTAGGCCTCACTGACGATTGGAACAACCTCAATAGAAAGCCAAATTCTAAAACACTGGCTGACTTGCAGGCTATGTGAAATTTCAGCTACAGGCTCTTAAGTCAGATTAGCAAGATTTCAAGGAAAAATGCGCTAAAATGAAAAGATAAGAAAAACAGGATTCTAGAATCATTTAGCGGGAAGCGTGAAAGAGTCAGCTTTTGTTTATCTCTTAGCAGTAGCTTGCCCCATACTTTGAAGTGGTTCCTTGATGGAAAAGAATTACAGACCCAAGTGAAATTCTTTCATTATTTTTTTTTTTTTTGGATCCAGGTTATTGTGCTCCTGATATATTGTGTAATTGATTGTCTTAACACACGTGCTGAGGAACTGTTGGTATCTACTGCAGAATTGGTGCTGTGTTGAGAATTAAAAAAAAAAAATCTAAGATTTATATACAGGGGCCATGTCCCTTCCTTTGATTTTCCTCTCTTCTTTCCCTTTCTTCTCCCTCCAGCCTCACTTCCCCTCCAAGAATTCAGTGGTTTATATCGGGCAATGTAGTGTCAGGCTGTGGGGATGGCCTAAGACCAAAATAGGAGTCCACTTCTTCTCCCTGACCTCAAACAAAGCGGCTCTCTCCTATAGTGATGGACTCTGATTGCAGTGTTGTCCTTAAGCATTGGTCTGCCTTTTCATTAAAATTCTCAGTTTCAAGGTTTAGAAACACAAATGTAAGAATCCCCTTGGGTATAAAAGTCTTGCATGGCAAATTCTCTTTGCCCTTTTCAGAAATAATATTTTTGTTTAAAAAGAGAGAGAGCAAGTTCTTTTCCTAATGTGATAAAGCTTTTTTAAGACAAGTTCTTTATTTTTGCTGTCTTAAAACTTGAGCTTTGCCTTTTCAAATTAATTTGGAAAAGCTCTTCCCAATAACAGTTAAAAACAAACTAACAGAAGTTATCTCTTGGTATGTGTGATTAACAGACTTAGGGTCTGAGCTGGGGGGATGGGTAAAAACTAGATATCATGGCAACTATGATTTGGGGGTGAATTGTAATCTGTGGAGTTAGCACTATAGCCATAGATGGAAGCCTTGAGGTTTGTGTCAGAAATGTGATTCAAGACATCTGTGTTTAGGCCTTGGCCCTTCAGCCTCTTGTCGCTGTGCAGGTGAGTGTGAGCTGTCCTGAAGAGAGGCTACCTACTGTCTCATCCCCAGGGGGGCCTGGCCACATAGTGTGTAGCAGGCCCCTGTACAGAATTGCCTAGAGATGATAGGGTAAATTTGGGGCTTGGAGCATACTTTGGCTCCAGATGTTTCCTTGTTTATTTCGGGTACTCTTTTTTTACACCCCCCCCCCTTCTTACTTTTTCTTTGTTAAAGCCTGAAGGTTATTCAGGCACAAGTTTTTAAATCAATGTGTATATATAATTTAATAAAAATAGAAGGCTCTTCAAGAATACACAAATCCAACTAAAGCCAGTGGTGCTGTGAAAATAGAGCTGAGGTCCAGCCTTACTATATCTTACTGACTGAACCTTAGCTCAGAGATCACATTTACCTTTGCTGAAGTGACAGAATACCGCATTGGCCATGGACAGAGTGTATCTGTGGAGGAGAGAGACAGCCAGTTTGGCTGGTTGGTTGTGACCATCATAATTTACCAGCCAGCTAAAATGTCAGGGGCTGGCCTCTCTCAAGCTTGGAGAGTGGGGAAGGGGGGGAGTGTGGAAAGGCTTAGCATTCTCTGATTTATTTTTAAATATTTATCCTTTTGGCTGTTGCCAATTATGCTTTCCAGATGAGATGAGATGAGTTATGGAGAACTAGAGAGAAGACTTGCCTTTTCTGAGAGTGGGCTTATGTGTTAACAGCATTGGGGACAGAGCCAGCGTCCGGCTGTCACTGCTGGTGAAGCTGCGGGGTTAACATCAGGCAGCTCCCCCCCTTGGAAGAGCCAGGGCATTTCAGAGCTGGGGGACAGAATTTACCACATGTATTGAAAGAAGGTTGAGTCCATCTGTAAGAGCCAGAGTTACAAATTGCTTCCTGGTTTTAGTAAGGACAGGGTAAGGTTTAAGTCATAACACCCCAGCTTTTGTGCAGTCTTTCATGCTCATGATGGTACAGAAGACATAGATGACCTGCCTCTGGATGACTGGTTCAGTTTTACCTAGCACAAAGGGCAACTCGACCAGGCCTCACCCTGTATGTAGCTGGTGCCCGATCATGATAAAAGAAAGGGACCCAGGTCCCTCTCAGTTCTACTTGTCAAGCCCCTGAAGTACAGGAGGCAACTGCAGTGCCTAGGATACTGGCTGTGTTAGGACAGATGCCCAAAGGGCTTTTTGCCTAGTTTCCTTCCATTCTTCCAGATTACTTAATAGCTGATTCTTTGGACTTTCTGCCTTTATTTTGTTGTGAAGATATTTATCTGTCAGCCCACCAGCTTCATGATGTCACCAGATTATGAGGTTGTCGCTTGTTAATAAAAGTTAAGACAAAGCAGAAAAATTAGAATTTCCTGGGAGCATGCACATTTTTCTTGCCCCCTTTAATTTATCTGGTGGGCCATGGGTCGCCTCCTAGTAAGAAAGAGGGGCCTGGAGTCTTCATTTTTCTGAAGAGATCCACAGGAACATCTTTGTGTGGTGCATGCCACGTTGTCTGCGTTATTACCACCATCATCATCTTCATGTATTATTCATAGTCACTTTTTCAATTAAATTATTAATTGGTTTTCTTTAAGGTGTTCTCAACTCATGTGTCTAATATAAATAGTAGTGTGTTTTGAAAACACCACCTGTTCTTTGGCTTAAAGTCAGGTGGTTTGAATACAGCTCTTCAGTGATGGTACCTGGGTTTATAAAATCATCCTCCACTTTTCCTTTTTTTGCTCTCCGTCCTCACCACCCTCCCTCATGCTCTCATGTGTGACTGAATTTGGCTTGTGCCCTTCTTTGTCCCTAATCGGACGTGATTCCCTAGAGGCAGTCTTTTCACCCAGGGCCCTAGCCGCAAAGAGGGGGAAAAAAAATGTTTGGAGTCTCTTAACTGCATTAAAATGTTGAGAGGGGTTGTCTGTACCCAGTAAGTTAGATATTTATGTTAATTTGCCCCCAGAATTATATTGTGCAAAATACCTTATCCATGGGGACATGACCATTTTCAGCAGCCAAGCCTCTTTTCCTCTTGCATCAGTGTGTGCTTAACGCTAATACAATTCCATACATACAGCTCTTCGCCTCATGAGCTTATTATATTTCTAACACTTGCATGCTTCATTATTGTGCAGTCGGAAAAGACTGAAGGATGTGGGGCCAGCCTGGGTGGGTGGCTTTTTAGAAAGGGTGAAAGCAGGTGCCTTTCTGTGCTCAGAATCGCAAATAAATTCAGACTTGAGGGTGGGATGCTGGCGGGGAGAACAGGGGACTTCCTGTAAGATAACTGAACTGCTGCCTTTGCATATCAGTATGGAAAAGGCAAACCTGGGGGGAGATAGACGTGTCCAGCAATTGCTTTGACCAACCGAGGTAACCACATTTAGTTTGACCCCAGCCTTAACTCTCCCTGTATAGGGCGTGATCTTTGCCTTGTCTGAAATGCTATGGCTTTATAAGGCGAGTTTTGTTAAAGAGATTGGAAGCTTAATTGCAAACTGCGACTTCTTTTCTTCCTCTCCGTTTTCTTTCTCTCCCATTAAAAACTCTATCCTTAAAGTCTGGTGGAGAGCAAGGGATGTTTTTATAAGTTTCTGCAGCTGAAAAACAGAAGTGCTCTGTAAAGCAGTTAATAGGATGGGTGTGTGTTTCAAATAAATTCCTGTCCACATTGGCTAATGTCCCCATGCTAGAGTGGCCTGGTTGTGACGTGGATGGGGCCCAGACTCCCGATAGCTCCGGTTCGGCGGCCCCAGGCTCCTTTTTGTGACCGGGGTGCTCCCTTTTCTTCTTGCCTGATTCTAGCCCAGCCCCTGACTTCTGATGAGTGAGGGGTCAGTGCCTGGGGACGACCGACTCAGCTTTGTTCCCGCAGGGCTGGTTCCCAGGGCGCCGCAGGCCGAGCCGCTCAGGGCTCCAGTTCCCGTTCCCGGTGCGGCCTGGCCTGCCCAGAGGCGGTGGCCGGAGCGCCACCGAGTGCTCGGGCCTCGCATGCCTGTGTGTCCATGTCCCCGCGGGCGCGGCCGCCACCGAGCACCCGGCCTGCGCCCGGCACGACTGTAGATGTCAGGCTTTGCCTGGGGAGCGGAGCGGCGGCGGGGCTGTGAGTTTCAAATTAACCTTCCGCTTTGTTGCTGTGTAATGTGGATCCCCGAAGGCCCCCCGCCCCGCCCGCCCCGCTTCCCCGGGCTGTGCGTGCTGCAAACTGCGAGTTGAGCTTCATTTACATAAAGCGATTCCGGGCGGGCGGGCGGGCTGCCGAGCCAGCGGCAGGCAGGCCAGGGACGCTAGCGCCGCGCCCCGTGAGTGAATCCCTGCCGCGCGCCCGGGGACCCTCCCTCCCGGGGAGGGGCGCATTGCCACCTCCGGCTGCCACGATGAGCCCCCTTCCCCCACCTCCGGCCCCCCTGCACCTAGCCGGAGCCACCTCGGAGCCCCAGGGGCAGCGGGAGGTGGGGAGAATGCCGCCGGGGGTGGGTAAGTTAGGGGCTCGGGTGCCGCTGGAATTTCCCATTGTCACGCACGCCTCGGCCCCTGGACCTGCAGGTGCCTCCTCCCTCCGGAGGTGTGCGGAGGCTTTGTGTGCCAGGTGAGTGGAGCCTCCCAACCCCGCCGGCCTGCCTGGTTCACGCAGCCAGCCTAGAGCTGCAGGCAGGTGCTGGGAGTCTAGGCTGAACTTCCCATTCTCTTGGGGCAGGTGGGGGAAGGGCAGGCTGATTGCACTTGAAGTACTAGACTCCAAATGGAAGTTACCTGGGTTGAGCGCCTCTAAATTCCTCTGGGCACACAGAGTAAAAAGCCCTTCCTTCCTTCTTTCCCTCCCTCCTCCCCTCCTTCCTTCTTCCCCTCCTTCCCTCCTCCCTCTTTCCCTCTCTCCCTCTCTCCTTCCCTCCCTTCCTCCCTCCTTTTCTTTTGGATTACTTCCTGCCATTTGAGTACTTGCAGAGCTGGTGTCATTTAGAACGCCTACAAATACACCCTTTTCAGCACTAGAGAAGTGCCTGGTCCGTTCCAAACAATGTGAAGAACGAGATTGTTGTGGTGTGATTAAGTGAGGAGCTGCGTTTGTGAGCTGGAAGGCACCTTTGGAGATCTTGTCTCCACCCTCTCCTTTTAGTTTGTTGGCACTCTGGAAAAACCAGAGCTGTGTCTTTTCCATGGGGAGGTGGAAATGGAAAGGGAGAGCTAAGATGTCCTGTTAAAGGAGGGGGAATGCCTGAATTAGATCAGTGGCAGGCAAAAATAATCTGTAGATGGGGGCGGGTTGGGGGGAAGAATTTTCTGGAAAGTCACCCTTTTTGCTTTGGGCATACCTGTGTTATAATGATGGGAAAAGATCTAGAAGGCCACGGCCAGTGACTCCTGGTATATAAACTGTTTTAAAATACTATCTCCCCTCCCCCTTAGGGCAGGTGAATCCAGGAGGATAATCCCTTCCCCTGCCCTCTATGTCTGTCATTTAACAGACTTTGAAGACTCTAGGAGCCACTGACAGATAACCTCAGAGCGGACTGAGGGCCCTGTCTTGGCCTAGAGAGAAGGCCTCTCCTTCATTTGGGAGGCCTGCTTGATAGATTGTGTGAAAGCAAAGCCAGGGAAACAACCTTGAGCTTGGTAGGTAGATAGTGAGAAAATTATATGTCATCTTATTTCATCTTATGCTTTGAGATCCTTGGAGGCAAGTCACTAAATAAATAGAGTATAACTTAAAGCTCTCTCTAACTGGAGAACTTGGTTTCTGTGCCATCAAGCAGCAGGTGCGAGTTTGTAGAGTTGGCCCCTGGAGTCCCCTCATTCCTAAATTCAGGAGGTGTCAAACCTTCATTTTCTTTTAATGACTGTGGTTTCTGGACGGGTTTCAAGGGGAAACCCTAAAAATCATAAGTTCCAGTATGCTGGACTGGAGAGGGAAGCCCAAGTACTGGGGCAGAGCCTGCGTTTGAGAGGAAAGCACACACCTTCCAAGGTGACCTGATGGAGAGAGGCTGAGGCCAGCAATGCAGGCCTGTTCCTTATTATCAGAACAGCAACTGGCAGCCCGAGATTCTCAATCCTCCTTCCCAGCCCAAACTAGCAAGCAATTAGGGAGGGGGATGTAAGGGAAGTCAGGAGACCTGCTTCTCAGTAATTTCAAGGTTTCAAGAGTGGGGTGTTTGGAGAGAAGTACCTACCTGGATGTTTGCGCACCTGTACTATGTTCATTCTGTTTTATAGAGACCCTCAAAAGCCCCCATTTTTGAGGGTGAGTGGATATGAAGGCTAAGAGACACTTTTCCTCTCTCCTGTCCTTAAGTTAAGGACTGTGGAGATGGTGTGCATTTAGTTTGGCATGGCAGTGCCTCTCAGAATGGGGTAGGGTCACACTTTGCTGTTTTGTTTAATTACACAAGTGTTATTTAACAGCCTTGGGTGGATGCAGAAGCGAGCACTTTTGCACTTTCAAAACAGTCCTTTTGGAATCACAAGGAATGAAGCTACTTGGAGCTTCTGTTTTGATGACATGGGTCACCTCTCTTTCCCCAGTCCTTTGAATGGCTGTGCTTCCTCTGGGCAGGAACTGCTGTTCACCAGTTCTCCCAAAAACAGTTTCAGTGGACAGGGAAGGGTTGGGAAACACTTGCTAACTCTTCCAAGTGAAAAATCTGAGCTGCTTCCCCAGCCACCTGAAACTTGAATTTTGGTTTCTTCCTTTCCCCCTTTTATTTGCACAAATGAATACTCAGGGTAGGTGGAAAGGGTCCAAATAAAACAGTCCTCTCTGCAGGCCTCTGTTTGGCTCATCCCAACAGGACAGTGAAGTACCTGCCTTCTTGCAGCTCTGGGGCTGGATTTAACTGCCATGTAAACTCTGCTTATTGGTCTGACCAGTGCCAGGGATCTAAACTAAGCAAGATTTCAGTTTTTATCATTTTGACTTGAAATGATGATTACTAGCCAGTCCCAGGACAGGCTTGGTGACCCAGAGGTGATTCATTCACTAGAATAAATCTGAGCTTGCAGACTACTAGCAAAGTGTTACCTGGAGCCAGTGATGAGTTAGCTTGATTCTTAAGTTTCTGCTCATGGATGTGCCCAGAAAAGGTATTGGTCCTGTCACTGTGTCCCTTTTGGACTTTGGTTGTTTGTTTTGTTTTGTTTTTTTCCTTCTAAAGTGTTAGCATGAGAGCCTAGAAATACTGAAGGACCCAAAGCAGACCCTTACCTTGGAAATTATTTGTATCGCAGAGTTGCAGTAGTCTCAGGTTAAAAAGTAAATATTTAAGAGACCAAGCAACCTTTTACAAAACTGTGGGGATTTGCTCCAAGTGCTGGAAGGGAATTGAAGAGAAAGCAAGCAAGTTGTGTTTCCACCAGCTTTTACAGTAGCTAGCTTGCTTGCTTCTTAACCCCAAGGGGTTAGCCTTGTTTGGAGGAGAGGCAGTAGTGATTTGGCCTGTAGAAACTTCCAAACTCCATTTCCCAGTTTTGCCAGTGTTACAGGGATAAGCACCTCACACTGAACATCAGTAACCTCAAGAAGTACAGTATGTGCTGTGGTTTATATTTTCACTTGTTATTAAAATGGTTGCTTGCTCTTCTGCTGGCCTTATTTCTGTAATGCTTGGGGGCTGTTGGCTTACTCTGGTTTCCTAGGCTGGTGTAATTAACCAGGATGGGGGTGGGTGGGTCAAAACACAACAGAAAGGCAGATTCCATTACAGTGAACTTCATAGGGGTATCCAAATACGCTGGTGTGAGAATTGGGTTGTAATGGTTATTGTTAAAAATCATAGTCCAGCTCATAACCACCATCTTCTGCTGGGCATTGAAACTTCAGCCAGGGAAATGGGGACCTAGTTTTAATAGAAACCAGGCAAGGGAATTCCTTTTGCTGATCTCAATCAAATACTACAGGGTGCCTGTTCAGTGCTAAAGCACACCGTCCTGTGTCCTAAGGCTTCTCTAGTTGAGAAACACGCAGAAGCTGAGATTGAGTCAAATTGCCCCCAGGGAGAGACCCAGGCAAACAATCTAGACTCACTGGCAAGCCACTCTCAAAATCCAGATTAAGGAGAAAACTGCAGAATCAGCAACTATCCAGATTTTTTGCTATGTGATTTAAAGTTGGCCAGCAGATTGTTCTCTTTGAACACGTGTGACGTGACAATGAGATATTAGTGGGCTTTTACCAGCTAATACGGTAAATGGCTCCTACATGGACAGGAGCTGGGCTATTGTCAACCACATCGTGCAGAAGCTTAGAAAACGCCCAGACAACGTAACAGTTTCCTGTTGGTTTTCATTCTTTGGGACAGATGACAGGAGGGTGAGGGCAAGGCAGTGTGTGGTGCTCCTGGAGAGGTGGTTGCCCAAAGTCGGTGCCTTGGCTTCTTATTTGCGACTTTTAAAGGTGATGTTTTTTTCCTTGCATGTTTGTACCGTCCTTCATCTTAATTTCTATTTTGTTATTTTGGGTTTTGTTGCTACTGCAAGGATAAGGGTTTGAATAAAAATGGGAAAAGTGACAGAGTTTGATTGGTGACAAGTTTGGCTCCATTTCAGAGCAAGACTTCTGCTTTGTGGATTTTAACCCCAGACAGGGCCTCTTAGCAAAATGCCTGGGCTTGATCTGTCTTTTGGGTGAGCCCTTCTCCTTTCCCATGGGAGGGTCACCAGGCAGTCTTGCCAACATGAAGATTAATACATGGGGATTTTGATATGCACCCCTCCAGACCTTAGCTGGCCTCCTGGAACCTGCTGGGGTGGGGTTAGGGGGTGTCCTTAGGTGGTTCAGCTGTTCCTTCTTTGAGCTTTTGGGCCACCTCCAAGATTTTTCCATCCTCTCCTCTTCATGAAGCAGTCTAAGCTTTCCTGGGAAGGGAGAATTGGGGTGGGCAAAACTTGTGCTCCTCTCCCACCCTTTGCGCCTTCCGGCTGCTGTTTGATTTGACACCAAGGTCCCAGAACTTCCCAGAACCGGCCTTTCCTCTTATAGCCTGTCCCCTTTGGCCAATCACCTAATGACCTTGAAGACTTTCTTAAATGATTATCAGATGATCTTTAGTTTTGAGTGAGTATTTTTGTTGGGGGAGGGCAGGGGGGGATACAGTTAGGAAAACATGGAGTATCTTCATTTGTCTGTAGGGAGACATCGAACTGGGAAAGCTGACTGTTTGGACTTTGAAAAGATGGTGGAATTTTCATCTGCTGCTGATTTCACGCACTGTCCTGAAAGTGATTTCGGCCACAAGCCTTTGATCTGAGAGTGAGACTTTCCCCCTATTGCATGTTTCTGGAGGCAGGGATTGGTGGTAACTCTTGAGCCCTCTGTTTGTGTGTGTGTCTGGCGGAGGGGGGGGGGTTGCGGGGGTGTTCACTAAAGAGAAGAACTCAGGACTTGGGAGTTAAGCATGATAGGGGTCTGCAGACAGAAGGGGCTGGCTGGGGTGGGGGAAGCATTGTCTAGACTTCTTGAGAGGTAAGAAGGGCTAAACAACTCAGGGGTCTTTCTTGTGGGCAAAAGAACAAATTTACTTGTTGCTTGGTTTCTTGGTTGTACCCCATTTCATCCGGGAATGTGACCAGAGAAACATTCTTCTGAGTCTATTGGTTGAGTGAGATTTTTGAATGAGAGCTGTTGTCTGCACATCTCTGCTCTGAGCTCTGTGTTTCAGTGTTGAAATTCCCGTTCACAGGCAGCTGTCTGGCTGCTCATTTGAATCAAATCTCCTTAGTGAAGGGGCTGGAGTCAGATTAGCTGAGTGAAGAATAGACCTGGGGGCTTTAATTCGATATTTGATTTCAGCCCTGCAACCCTTCCTCCCCCAAAGTCATATAAGTCATCTAAGTGCCTGTCCAAATATGGAAGTATCTTTTCAAGAGAGTGTAAATTCTTATATGTCTACAAAAAGCACATACGTATGGACACACTCCTGTTTGCTTCCTGTACTGACGGTCTCTTGAGTGGTCTGTTTTGGACTCCCTTTCTCCCAGGCATCCTTGTCCAGTGAAATATGCTAGAGAACACGTGTGTCCTTTTTTCTTCCATCTCAGCAACTTTACTTTTTTTAAAAACAGTTTTTCTTTACTGCTTCAGAAACAGTACAAGCTTCTTTCACCATTTCAGGCCCTGCTTCCTAAAATGCTCTTTGGCTCAGGGCCTGGGTTCTTAATGTGCCTTGGGCTGGTAGGGGGAGTGGCTTTGCTTGTCTTGTAACAACTAGGTGTTTGTCCCTGGAACATCTGCATGGTTGCTAAAGTGTCAGGTCAACTTTTAGACACTTAAGGAAGAGGCCTGAGGATCAGTATGTGTGCACCTGGTGTGTTGGGAGGTTGCTTGGGAGGTTGATGTCTTTCCTAAAGTAATGCTCTTAAATGCTACCTCTGTTTTGCCAGGCTTTTTAATGGTGTCACTTGCATGTTTCATACGTCATGAGTGCCACAGGATGGCATTGATGTAGACTGTCAGTTTCTCCACCTGTTAGAACACGTGTTACCTGGACCCAACTGGCTTACTTTTAAAAGGCAGTTATTTCGAGGTAAAGAATGACAGAAGTGAAAGTAATAGGGATTCCCTCCCTCCTTGTTTACAAAAAGTAAGTTGAAGCTGGCTTTTCCCCTAATAGTTATAAAACCCAAAGGTAGATATGTCTTTGAGGAAAACAAAGGCTTTCTATTAAACCTTTTGGGAAAAGGACCCTAATTTAAAATTTCATTTTGCCCTGGCTACAGACTCTAACAGTTGTCCAGAGAGCGGAGGCACTCGCTGATGGGAAATTCTGGTGCGATGCCCAGGAGTCTCATTGGAAGGGGTGTAACCTTCCTCTCGAGTTGAAGGAAGGAGAGAAGTAGGAAATTAAATGGAGCATCAGTTCAGGAACAGAATGCCGATTATGAATCAGCCCTTGAAAGGGGGTTCTGCTGTTTGTACCCAGTTTTTTGGGAGAAGGAGAAATGAAGCAAAAGAGCCTGTTCTTTGGGGAGCCAGGTTCATTTCTGCTTTTTTACTTGCTTTAACCTAGCTATGTTGGGATCATAGGTTGTAAGGTCCTACCCTACTCTGCCCAGGCTGTGTGACTGTGGGCCAGTCCTCTAACCTTTCTGAGCCTTACTCCCTTCACTTGTCAAATGGGCAGTATGAGCTTCTCCTGCTTACAGTGACAATTAGTGAAGTAGAAACCAAGCTTTCCAGGCTTACATATCTAGCAGCCTGTCCACAAATGTTAGTATCCCCCCCCCTTCCTTTTTCTT
>PVIJ01000294.1:75676-123717 GCA_004024925.1 Scalopus aquaticus
CCCCCCAAGCTAGCAGGCAGCCTTCTAAGTGAGCAGCCCACTCAATGACCCACCTAGAGAGGCCTTCCTGGGCTTCCTTGTATATGCTAATAGGCCTGACTTGTCCTGGCTTGTTTGTGGTGATTTGTGGAGGCATTTATATGCAAATACTATCAACTTGCTGAGTTAATTATCATGTGCCCCCCTCCCTCCTGATTGCCTCCCAGCCTGGCTCTGAGAAAGGGGCTTTTCTCTCTCATCCAGGCACTCTTCCTGTCTCGGCCTCCCCTCTCCTTTCCTCCCCTGCCCTGCCTCCTTCCTGTACCTGCTAGCCCAATCACAGGTCCTTTGCTGTTTTGTCGCCTGTCACAGGAACCCGTGTGGTCAGGGGTGGGGAACTGGACATGTCCTTTAGGGGAGGCGGCACCTTGCATGGGGTGGGTATGTGTGGGGGTGATCTAGCTCAAGTTTCTCTGAGCTTTTCAACTTCAGTTTTACCTACAAGCTTAAGAAACGGAGCTGCCCAGACCTACCACCCAGTCTGGTGAGAAAATGAATGTTTTTAAAATTATCATTATTACTATTTTCATTTGCCCACATGGTCCTTACAGCTCAAACTTGTTACCAGTTTTGAGCTGTGCAGAGAAGCCATTCTGCGAAAGGCATGCCCCCTCCCCATGCCCTTCGAAATCGGGCTATGGGAAATGTGCTTTTTGTGGACCTCAGATCTGGCGCCTCTTGGTTGTGTATTGGCACTGTTGACATCTGGGGTCGGATGGCTCTCAGTTGGGGAAGGGAGCTGTGTGGTGTATTGTGGGATGTCCAGCAGCACCCTTGATGAAGTCACTCGATGCCGGTAGAATACCCTCTCCCCCGTCCCTAGTCCATGACTATGAAAAATCTCTCCAGGAATTGCCCATTATTCCCAGGAGAGGTAGATGGCCCTAGTTTGAGAACCCCAGGGACAGAGGTTGCATTTGTTTCTCTTGGATAAAAAGATTTCTGCCTCTTCCTCCAAGCTAGAAAGACTTGTTTGCACATCCTCTGCGTTGGTGATTGGACCTGGCTGGTGTCAGATGTTGCTATTTGCTGAATCTTATAGTCTTAACATTTAAAACTGAAGACTCATTGCTCTTTCAGGGCATGGGCATGGGGCTGGTTGTTGAGGCTAACATTTTTGTCTCTTGGACACACAGTAATGGAACACAAGCTCTGTCCACAATTGTATGTTTCCTTGCAGTCGCATGAATAAAAAGTGAAAGGAAGGAGGTGGAATAAAAGCTGAAATAGATTTTTCATGAACCACATTATCTCCAGGACATTGTCCTTTTAACAGTTGAGCACGTTTCCAGTGCTCAGAAGCTGTGTGTTTGTGTATGTGTGTGTGCGCGTGCGCCGCGCTGCCATATTGGACAGTTCACCCCTGTCTAGTAGGAGGATTCTGGCCCTCTCCAGCCGTGAAATCAAGCCATTTTCTACAGTTACTGAGTCTGGGAGAAAGTTTTTTTTTTTTCTCTTAAAAAAAAAAAGGCTTTGTGTTTATTCTCTGGAAAACAGGGCCTTGACTGCACAGCTGCAGTGGTGTGGAGGCCTAAGGAGCGAAGGAGCCCTCCCCTAATCTCTGGGGAAGCTCCCCCGTCTCTGTGGGGGAGGCCTTCTGGGCAGCACCCTTGGCCTGGCCTGGAAGGAGGGTAAATATTCAGAGAGCTTGGTGTACTCTCTCACACTGCACAGACTAATGGTTCAGGTTAATTTTGTGTACAAGTTCCCTTTTGTTGGAGCAGGGGGTGAAAGTCCACAGCTGTGACCGGAAGCTGGGGAAGGGCCTACTGGGGTGACCTTGTTTAGAAAAGTCTAAATGGAATACTAATGACAGAGATCTAAGTTGGGTGATGTATGTGTGTGTTTGACTGGGCCTAAAGATAAGGTGAAGAGTATTTTAAAAGTTACTTTAGTTCGACCTCACAGATAACCATACTCCTGGGACCAGTTACAATTTATGGGGCGCTGTTAGTCAGGGCTGCGTGTGGGTCTCATTTTTTATCTTTTTAGTCCAGGCTCTGTAGCTTAACTGGTGGTGCTGTTTATCTTTTTTTGGAGGGACTGTGGGGGCTGATGGTCTTTTGCAGTGAGTGCAGAGACCCTTTCTGAGGCACTGAGTGCTGGTCATGTTTCTGCCATTGGATGCCTGGGGATGTGTCACCCCTTGCTGTCCCTCATAATAACGGACACTGGTGTGTTGCCTTGTTGAGGTTTCAGTAGCCTGGGGTGCAGCCTCCATCTTCGAACTGTGTCACTGTCTGCCAACTAAGTGCTCAGGGTGGAGGTGTGGAGGCCTTAATATAGCTCAGAGCCCAGGCTACTTTCATCTCTGAGGTCAGCCTTTCCTGTTGCCTCTGGGGTTATTGAAAGGGCCTGGCCAGCCAGCCAGCGCACCAGCATACTTCCCTTGCCAACAGGACCAATTTGGGTGGTGAATTCCTACCCTTTTTGGAGGTTAGAGAAGCAGTGGTGTCTTGAGTCACCCAGTGGGTTCCTTTCATCCCTCCACTAAGCCAGTCCCCAAAGGCTGCCTTTCTTACAGCTTAAAGAGATCCCAGAGTTTACAAAACCCCATGAGTTGGATCGTTTGAGTGGTGACTGGGTGATCTTGCTCCCTCAGTAGTATTCCCTGGGAAGAACTTTATACCAAAAAACACTCCCGACAACATCTTGGAAATAGGATCTTCCTGTGCTGGGGTTGCAGGTGGGGGCTTTCTTTTTTTTAATATACGCTTGTGTGCGGCATTTGGATGTAGAGTAAAGCTGGCAAATCTTTGACAAGGTATAGTTACCGAGATCTTGGTGGGAGCAATAAGGATAATATGAAAAGTTCTTTTGACTTTTGGACTTAATTTACAAAAATAACTTCTTTATTGATTGGATAGTTTTATGGATATCTTTTTTTTGGTGGTGGGGGGGGAATGTGGTCTAAGGTTCCTTTGGACTTTTTGCTTTACCTAACCTTTAAGCCACTGCCATCTGCTTAAAAAAATTATTTCTTCATTTTAAATCCTCAAAGACAAAGGGGCCTGGAAGCTCAGACCTGTCCTGCCACATTCCTGAGTAATTTGGTTTTGATTAACCCAAGGAGAAAAGTTGGTTTCTCCTAGCGACCAAGGGGATCAAAGCGCCAGGAGGGGCAGTCCCCCTAATACACGCCGCCCCCCTCCCTTTTTCTCCCCTCCCCCATCCCCCTGGCCTTTCAACCTCCCCCTCTTTAGAAAGCCTTGAGCTGGAGTTATTTCCACTTTCTGACTCTCACACAAGTGGAAGTGCATCATAGCGCTTTGGACCGGCAGACCAGGGAGAAATGCCCCCCCCCAATCCTTTCTTCCTAAACTCCTTTTCCCCCCACAAAGCTGCAAAGCACATTCCTGTGCTAATCCTGCTGCTGGAGGAATGCAGATGGCTGTAATTGTGCGCCCCAGGACGGGCCTTCTGCATCTGTGCAGCTTTTCTTCTTTGAGGAGGTGGCTAAAAAGTTGATTTACATACAAAAATGAGACTGGCCTGCGATCCCTCGTGGTATGATGGGCACTTTCTAATAGGAAAGGGGCCATGTCTGAGTTCTCTGCCCCTTTCCTTTCCCACTTTACAGTGTCTGTTGGTTGGTGGAGGGTGTGCCAGGCTCCCCAGGGCATATTTTATGAGGAGGGTAGTTAAAACAGAGAGCTCTACTCTTTATAGTAAGAAATCTAGCTGGAGGAGGCAGCCAGCCTTGTAATGGGTAATCCTTGTATTAAACCACAATAAACAACTTTTTATTATTATATTTAAAGCAAGCTCTTGGTCTCAGAAGGAATTGATAATACCTGGGAGAAGGGGACCCCACTCTGCTGACCTTGTCCAGCTTCTGGTCCACCTGACCTATCACCTTTCTTTCTCCCTCCTCTCCCACTCCCCCAGTTTGCAGTTTGGCCGTGGGTTATTTGAATGAAAGATTTCGCAGAGCAAAAGTATCTCCTGGGAATTGGTACATTATAGCTATAAGGGGATGTCCAAAAAAGGAGAAAGTTTTCAGTCATATTGGAGAATACTGAGTGCCTGAATCTCAAATTGAAAGGCAGACTGAGGTTTTAGTATAGCACCATCCAGTAAAAAGACAGGGTGACCCACATAGGTAATCTAAAGTGTTATAGTAGCCACATGAAAAAACTCAAAAGATACTGGTCAACTTAATTTTAAAGATATTTATTTTTGCCTAGAAGAACTGGGCTGTGGGGCAGAGTTGCTGGGTGGGGTGGTGGTGAGAGGATTCACCAGAGACAGAGTGGGGAGCAGAGCAGGTGGATCTACTGAAATACACTGCTGAGAGGCACAGCAGGAGAGACAGGAGAGGTCTGCCGCACCTCCCTGGCCGGATCAAACTCGTGCTGCAGTGGTGAGAGCGCTGAGACTTACCCCTAGGCTACCAGGGAGGCCCCTTAACTTTAATAATATATTTTATTTAGCTCAGTATACCCAGAATGTTGTCCTTTGAACATGCAATCAATAAAAGAATGCTATTATAATAAGGCCTTTTGCATCTTTTAGAAAGAAAATCCAGTTCTTGTTTCACCGTCATAGCACATGGCAGTTTGCACTAAGCCACATTTCAGGGGCTCAGTAGCACAGGAGGCTGGTGACTGACTCCCTGTTGGACAGGGCAGCTCTGGCATTAAAACAAGATGCTGCCTTGGGCTCTTTGGAGACATTCGTTAGGTGGTAGTGAATCACCCATGTCTCATGTGACCAGCTGCTTTCATTTACTTGGGGTTCAAGGATATAGACAGTTCTCCACGAAGTTTCTTCTGTCAAAACTGCCCAGCTCCCAGGACAGCTTGTGGGATGGGTAAGCGGCAGAAATGGAATGCTGCTCTGCAGATTTTCTCCACTGCTCCATGCACTCAGGATCCACCTGTCATGAACGTCTTCCCCCAGGAAGGATGCCAGCAGTGCAGCAGGGGGGGCAGCCGCCCAGGGGAAGGGCAGCAGGATGGCACTAACCTTGTGCCTTCTGGTGTGCTTATGCCAACAGTCTTACTGCTTCCCCTCTTTATTTCTGAAAACAGTCAATCAGGGCCGCAGGGAGTTTGTCGAAACTGTCTTTTTCCCTCTGTCAATGGTTGCTCGCCGGTTTGTGGCAGGACAGGGCATGCATCCAGGGCCTTGTACATGTGGGTCATCTGAGCATTGTCCTCGCAGACATCATGCTGGCTTCCTGGCTGCCTCTTCCCTGCCCCCCCGGGGTGAAGGGTCTTTTCTTTCAGAGGATCCGGTGCTACTGCTTTGACCAGGCCTCCCTTGTGCTTCCCTCAGTGTTTATTTGGATTTCTTGATTCTGGGAAGGATCTTGACACCTTGCTGTGGAGACCTATTTCCCCAAGGCAGGACCAGTGGGCATCTCTATTTGGAGGAGGAGAAAGGACGGGGTGGGGGGGGGTAAGGGTTATAAGGAAGAATCTGAAACCACCTTGCAAGTGAGGATAAGGCATGTGACGTAGGCAAGAAGGCCCAGCCAGCTTAGACTCCTTTTTTAAAGAGGAGACTCCTCTTTATATATATTTTTTTCTCCTCTTGTTTACTGGTTAAGCAACTGCTCCAACCTAGATGAGTTCAGTTCTGCTGACATTCCAGCTCTTGGGGCTCAGAGAGAGAGGGAGGCTTCTGCTGGCAGAAAGGGTGACTGTTGAACGTGGCTCAGAGGATGTGCCTTCTGTGGGAGCGGCATCTACATCCTGGGGTTTTCTCACTATTGACTTCGGCACTCTGTAGCCGGTGCCTGCTGGAAGAACACCTTTCCCTCACTGTCACTGTGTCTGGGGTATCTAGCTGGCCGCTGTCCAGCAGGGCCTCCTCTCAGGAGGAGAGTGGGATTTGCGCCCCTGGTAAGCTGAGAGGCGGTTGTGAGTGAGGATTTTTAGGGCGGGGGGTGGGGTAAGGGTAACCTAATTCCTTTAACAGGCAGGCCTCCTGTGCAGGCAGGGAAAAAACTGTGAAAGTGTGAGCTCCAGTAGCCCTGGCGCCGGCCTCTGCTGGGGACAGAGTAGTGCAGCTGTCTGACCCCGGGTGAAAAGTTCAAATCTGCATTTAAAAGAAGTGCCAAGACACCCCCATCCCTTTATTCCCCAGTCAAGTTGAAACTGTTCACGTTTTAGAGGGTATGGTCGTGCCCTGTGCTGGACTTCAAACAGCTCCTAGGTCACTTCTCCCTCCTCCCACACCCCCCTGATGTGGGGGTTTGCTGGAAGCAGGAGGAGTGGGGCCTCCTCTGAGATGTAGTTCCACGATACAGTATTTGCTGAAGACCAACCCTTGGAGGCACCTGGAAGGAGAGCGAAGCTTCTTCCTGGGTCAGACCCAGGGTGTTAATTAACCCTTATGTCACACACTCTGGACCAGGTCTTCTTCCATCATCCTCACTCCAAGGCCACCGTGAACTGTGTGGAGGCTCTGGTCAGCTCCAGGCATTGTTGGGGGGCCCCAAGTGATATTTGGTGGCTGTGGCTGAGTCTCCACGAAGGGGCAGCTCCCCTCTTTGAGGTTGGTGATTCCAAATGACCTGCCAGGGCTGGTCATTGAGCGATGCTGTCTTGACCAAGGGGCACCTTCCACTCTTCTCAGAGATTCAAGGGCCTTGAAAGACTAAATTAAGTTGGGCCTTGTGGGGTGGAAGAGGTCTCAGGCTTGGGAAATTGGGGGTGGGGCAGGAAGGGCCCCAGTGCCCAGAAGTGATGGACTAAACTTTCCCCCTCCCCTCCCCCTCAACTCCCCTGCACTCAGGGGATTCTGGCCACTGCCCTGCCTGGAAACATTTCCACTCCTCTCCAATTTGTTTACTTGAGCATTAGGTGAATGTAAACAGTTCAACCTCTCCCATTTTATATCCCTAAAGGGTCTGAGTGTGAATACAAATGGGTACTAGGCCCCTGCGGTTTCAATGACTTCCCCACCCCCTCCTGTTGCTAACAGGTCTTTAACCTGCCGGGAGGAAGATGTGGGGAGGGAGGGGGATGGGGAAGTTAAAGTCCTCCAGCAGCTCCCGACGACTCGAAGCCTCCTTTCTTTTCTTTTTGGTTCTGAATGGTGACATTTAAATAAGTGATGTTGAGAAGCCCCTTTGGTAGGACCAAAAGTGTAAGTAAGAGTAGAAAGTTTTAAGAGGAAAGTGTCTATCAAGGGGGAAGTCTAGTTATTTTCAATCTGTTTGGGGGAGGAAGGGAAGTTTTCTATAACTATGTCAAATGTACTTGTGAATCTTGAGTGTCTGGGTAGATGAATACTTTAGCGTTGATCATTGGTTGTGTTACCTCTGTCCTTCTTTCTCAATCATTCTTTTTTTAGGAGTAATTTGGAACTTTAGGCTTTTGGATCCTCATCTGTGCAAAGAAGTGTTGTGTCTAAGGAAGGATCTGGGTGGTCATTTGAACCCATCTTGCTTCCCCCCACACACTAGCAAAAGACACCTGCGTTATATTTACTTCTTGGGGGTTATCATACTCCATACCACGCCAGGTTATTTTACTCACAGCACTCTAGCGTGTACTTCCTGTTAGGGAGCTGGCGTTCCCTCTGAAATCCCAGTTTCCTCACTCTTCTACCCCCTAACTCCTCCCACTCCTCCCCCCCACACCCCAGTTCCAGTAAGGGCTCCCTTCTTTTCAGCCAGGGGCCATTGTGGCCTCAGAGGGAGGCGTGACGCCACCCTTCCAGACGTTTGTGTTCTGGTACATGCATTCAAGGCCCAGGCAGTTCTGGTCCCTGTGGTGGCTTGGAGTCCAGTCACGCCATCACAGGGGCATTTTAATTAGCAGTGCCTTAGTCATTAGTGAGTTATTGTTTTTGTCTGGAAACACTTAAGTACTGTTTACTCGATGTCTCAACGAAATGCAAAACAGCAATTAAGCAGAAATTTGTTGTATGAGGCAGGGACCAAAGTGGATTGTCAAAAGCAGGTCTTGGATTCTCCAAACCAAGTAAAATTGTTTTTCCCTTCAGCCTCCTGTTAACCAGAATGCTTCAAATCCTTCATTTTGTCTCAACCTGCACCCCTAGAGCTATCATAGCAATAAGCAATAATTGTTAACTTCCTTTCTTCCTGTGTCCTTCCTTCATTGTAATAGATAGTTAAATTTGGTGACCTGTTAATTTTCCTTATACCACCCCCAGTCCTTTATTATTATTGTTTTAATGAACAGCCTGGTATATTTCAATACCCTTTCAAATAAAGGTTATTCGTGAAACTCATAATCTTCTGTGATAGTTTACTAAAGTTGAAAATATACTACTTATGCTTTTTGAGACCAAGTGGCCCTGTTTGTCCAGTAGATCTTTTGTGATCTCTTGAGAGTCTTGGGATGCTAGGATAGACCTCTCTTATCCTTAAGAAAGTCATTCAGGCATTGGTGGAAAAGAAATTAAGACTAAGAACCGTGCCTGAGGTGGTGTAGAGAGGCACTGGGATGCGAAAATGGGGGTAGGTAGCTCCCAAAGGAGTTGATTTTTGCTTAAACTAATGGTATTTGCTTTTGTAGGATTTCTCCCCCTGCCCCCAAATCCAAGGTTTAAGAAAAATGGGCTCATAGTAGATTGAGGGGGCAGGTTACCTCCGAATTGTATCATGTTGGCGCCCTTTCTAGGAGGCACGTAATGTAAAATCCTTTGCACCAAGTTATCTTCGGGGACCCTGGCTTCTAACCGCCTGGCCTCTTGTCTCACATCCCCTGTCTCCTCTTCTTTTTTTTTTTTCCTTTTCCCTTCAAACAATATCTTCTGACTTCCAGATTTCTGATAAATTGATAAGAGGCATTGCGGGAGTCAATAGAGCTGTAGACACTTTGCCAATATAACCCCGGCTCTATTGATCTGCCAGTAAATTAAAGTCTTACTTAGAGGCTGCCGATATTTCTAATCTCCTGCCTCACCAATTACATCCTCCCAGCTACCTGGAAGGGGGACTAGAGCCTTTGAACCCTTTTTTGTGCTTGTTACAAGAGGGCCACTCTCCCTCCCTGGGACTGGGGGCACTGTCGTCTCACCTATGTGGTGAAAGAAGGGGGTCCTGGAGGAAAGTGAACCAGCTTAACTCCTCTAATGGGATCTGTTTTCATGATGCAAAGTTCATTAGTAAAAATTTCTGGAAAAAGATTCCCCCGTGGGGGGTGTTGTACATTTTATACCACAAGTCTGCAGGCCACTAGCACCCTCAGATTTGCTCTGGATTTGCAAGTAGAGGAAGGTGAAAGTATCTGCTGTTGGAGGTTGCCCTGGCATATATTTTTGGCACTCTCTCACGTAAGGAAAAAAAAGTTGTCCACAGCCTTTCTCTTGCCCTGGGAAAGAGTGGAAGTTCAGATTAAAAGTTGGATTATGAATGTTTATCACTTAACAAAAGGGAAGAGGAGAGCGAGGGAGAGGGACTAGAGGCATGTGTACATGCGTGGTGCTTTTTGGGGTTCTGTCTTGTTGTCATTTTGCATTCTTCTCATTGGGGCAGAGGAATGAGGGCGAGAGAATGAATTGCTTTGTCCATTGTGACTTTTGCCCATGGTGTCCCCTCAGTCATTCCCCTCTCTGCCCTTGCTCTCACTGGTTTGAAGTGGCGCAACAATAACAACTGCTTAAAGATGTCCTGGCAGGAACAATGGGGCTCGTAGAGTTCCCCACTGAGATTCCTACTTTCAGAGATAGCGATTGGAGCAGATTGTTTGTCCAATAAGCTCTTTTCAAGTCCCGTTGATGTGGTTGGCTTTGGGAAGAAATCTCCAGATAAAGGCTGTGTTCTCTCTAATACTCCAGAGTGGAAAAATCAATGGGAGGGATAATTCCTTCCCTTGTCCAACACACACTTCTCATGTGTTTCTACCAGGAGCAGCACTCAAATTTTTTTATGAAGAAATCTTGTCGAGGAGTCCCCTATCTTTACCCACATTCTGAGGGAGGAAGTGTTGAACGGTACCCATGATGCCTTTTTTCAGAGAACAGCTTGGATAGGCACTGTGACCGGTGGGAATTCCTAATCTTCCTGGTTCAGTGGGAGAGGCTGATGGTCAGCTGGGGTCAGGTACTTGTGGGAAGTTCACCAGTAGGTTTCATAGGCTGCCTTCATGAATTAGGGAGGGAATGGAAGGAGCTGGGAACCCAGAGCCAGGTGTGAGGCACTGAGAGTCCCCTTTCCTAGCCCAGGCCCTTGCATAGCAGCTGGGGTCGGGGGTGGGCAGGCAAGATGGCCACCTGAGGAGGTGAAGGGAGCCTGTCATCAGAGTTGGTTCTGCCTCTGCCATCATCCTGCCTGGAGACAGCTGTTTCATGTACTCCGATCCCTTGGCTCCCTTGGGCTGAGCAAGTGAAGGAGATGTTAGACAAGGAGAAACCCCAGGAGGTTGGGATTGACTTTCCCCTTTGTTTGGATTGCATTGTATTGTAGGAGGTGTTTAAATCTTGTTCACACCTGTCTGGGCTGAGGCCTGGCTTTGAGAGCAGTTTGTAACAAGACTTCTGTTGTTGTTGCCCGAAAAGGTTCCTAGCTCACGACAGAGGAACTTTATTGTAGCAGCTTGTTAATGTTCAATTAGGCAAATTCTGGGTGCCCCAGGGCAGGGGAAGGGCACCACCGACTTTCCCTGGCTTTCTCTGACGCCCACTGGGCCTTTTCTCAGGAATAGGCAGGAGGAGCGGAGCCTTGTCCATGGCTCCTCCAAGGGCGACAGGGGTCTTGGCTGAGTGTGAGCGTCCCTCTGAGGCACTGGACGTTGGAGAAGGTGAAGGGAGCCCATCCGATGCCAGCCCTGTTTCTTAGGTTGTAACAGTCTTGCCCTGTCTGTTGGCACTTGTGGGTGTCCCCGCCCCTGGGTGCGGTCAGGTTGTGCCTCATGCCCAGCTTGCCTGTGGCTTGGGAGGAGGGAGGGACGGCACCCGCCTCAGTGTGTGACGACTTCAGCATCATGCTGCCCCAGGCCTTGGAACCCGGCTAACTTTCGGAATCAGCCTGACCAGCCACCCCTGGTATGTGCCCCGGCACTTTTGCTGGCATGATTCTTCTCAAATGGCTCTCCTGCACCTTGGTGGGCAGTGTTTTCCCTCTCCTGGTGGACTGAAGTCTTGAGACTGTGGAAGGGGAGCAAACAGGAAGCTCATGTCTCCGAACAGGAGGTTTGACTCTGAGGTGCTGAGCTTCTGCTGAGCACGGCCGCTGACAGCTCGCTGTCTTCATGGCGGACAGAAAGAAGGGGGCGCTGAGGAGGCTGGAGCTCTGCTTTAAAAAATAAAAAAAAAAAGAAAATTAGGAGATGCTCAGAGGGACCGTGTCCATCCTGTCCTCCCCAGACCCACTGTCAGTTTGAGCCTAGGGCCTGGCAGCAGGAGGTGGGCTGCCCTTGCCACTGTGTCAGGGCGTCTTCTGAGCTGGCAGGGCCTGGCTATAAAATACTGGCCCCCGTGGCAGCCTCACTCGGCAGTGTTGAGCGATGAGGAGTGCGGGGCAGCCGGCAGTGTATTAAACACTAGTTGAGCACAGGAGGGGCAGTATATCACAGGAGAGAGATAAGCAAAGTTCTCTGATAGCGGATCAATAAAGGTTAGTGACATCATATCTCAAAGTGAGGGAACCTGCTTTCTGCACAGCCATTTATCAGATCACAGCCTGGAAGGGCATTAACTCCTTTCTGACCAGGTTTCTTTTTATCAAATACAGACCAGAACTGCTTGTCGGAATGGGTGCGGGTGTGTGGGGAGCTCATTCCACCCAAGACTACAATATCTAAGGACTCTGTGCTGGGTTTGGAAATACCTTCTGAGGTAGGCATTTTCAGCCAGCCGAGGCTTGGGCATGGACTGTGTGCTCATGAAAAGTTTCTTAACTTTGAAATTTGTGCTCAAGTTCCCATGAAAAGGCAATGTTGGTACTGAGGTCTAACAACTCTGTTGGATTGCCAACAGAGACCTGGGGTTGGGGTTTATGTTTGGCTTTCCGTGGTAAAGCGGTGATCAAAATTGTAACAAGCCTGGGGATGATCAGGATGTTCTTTTTTTGGCTCTGTGCGACCTTCTTTGACTAGCAGCGGTCCTGGGTTGGCAGCACACAGCCTGTAGGCCTGATCTAGCTCATCTCTTGGTCCTATGTGATCCTTGAGCTGAGAATGTTTTTCCACATTTTCAAATGCCAGAGGAAATCCAAAGAAGAGTATTCCGCGAGACTTGTGTCCAAAAAGCAGGCTGTATTGGAAAGCAGCTTGCTTATATTTTGTCTGTAGCTGCACTCATTCTACAGTGGCAGAGCTGAGTACTTGCAAAGCCCAAATATTTCCTTGGTTCTTGACGGAAAAGTTTGCCAACCTCTAGTCTAGCTTCTAATCTCACATCTAATGCTATCTTTCTGTGTGACCTTGGGTAAGTGACTTAACGCCTCTGTGTCCTTGGTCTCTGCAATAAAGTCTATCCCCTGCCTACTCCAGTGTGTTCTGAAAGTCAAATGGAAATGATTGAGGGATGGGTTTGTGTTAGCACAGTGTTGAGTACATCAGCAGGCCCTCCAGGATGAAAGCCCAGCTATCCTGGGGTTTTCCTTATGGAAATGGAGCTTCCAGCCTGGCAGTTCAGCTTGGTGGAGATTGTGTATCTTGTCTCATTCTGGTGTTGAGTTGGGGGAAGTCAGAATTTCTTTGTCTCTGTGAAAACATGAAGGCATGCATCTTCTCAGAGCGAACATCTTTTTGCATTGTGAGGGAACATCAATTTTCCTCAGAGACTGCTGAGATTTTTATCCTTAAAGAGTTGGATCACTTTTTTTTACCCCTTCCCACTGGTGATTTATAGATGGGGAGAGCGGGCCTTTTCCTGTAGGTCTCTGACTGTTTATCTTTTCGCTTGGGCCCTGACAACATGCTGGCTGCAGTGTTCACATGGGCCAGAGCATGGGGGCGGTGTGGGGCAGGAGGGGATGTGCCCTTTGCCGAGCTCAGGGGTGCACGGGGGAGGGGAAGACCAGAGGCTCGAGCCCAAAGCTAATGGGCTGACGTCCAAGTGGAAAGTGTATTTTCATTGAGGAAGTGTAGGTATTAGCGGAGCCAGGATCACTGTGTGATTGTGCTGTCAATACCGCCGTATTGAGTCCGCGAGAGCCTGCACAATACAGGGAAACACTTAGCTCACTACTGCTGCTTATTGAGAAGCCAATAGCAATTTACTTGCTGACACTTGACATCAAATCCATTCCCAGAGGTGGAGCTCCCGCAGACTACCACGGAGCTCCCTCCCTTCCCCGGGCCTCTCCTCCTTGGGAGCATCCTGTAGGGGCTGGTGGCTACCTCCTGGTTAGGGGAGGCAGTTCGGTGGGGCTGTCCTGGGGGAGTGGTTCCTGTTGGCCTTTCAGAGCTGAGAAGACCTTCTCTTCTCCTCCCTAGTTGGTGGCATGCTTGCTGGTCTTCTTTCAACAAGTGCTGGGTGACCCTGTCTTCATTCCTCCCTGCGGTGTGAGCTTTTCTGCACGTGAGAACTTTCTTTTCTCTCCATTAAAAAAAAGTTTGTTTCTAAAATTGGATACGTGAGGAAATCACATGTGAGAGAGAGTTAGAGTGTCCCCTCTTAGGAGAGGGACAGTCATCTGAGGGAGTATATTATATGCGGGAGAAGAGGGCACCCCCCTCCCTGGGATGAGGGGCGGGCCCTCCTCATGCCCACCTTTCAGGGGGATGTACCTGTCGGGTCAACACAAGGACCTGTTTCTCCTGTACGTCCTCACGTGGACTCTGTCTGCCAAGTGTCTGGCTGCTTGATTTAGTGTTTTCCGATGGCCAAGTTGTTTGCTAACCTGGATTCTTCTCTGAATAATCAGAGTAACTGGCTTCTGAAGGCAGAAGCTAGCACATGGTGATTTGGGGGTGACCATCTGCTCCCTTGTGCTCCTCTGGCCTCGCTGAATACCAGCGCAATTGGCGTTTTGTGGCAGTGTTCTCCGGTCCCGGGACCCCATCCAAACATTCCTTTAGCGTGTCTTACACGGGTTTCTTTGCAGCCAGTATTTGGAGGCCGGGCGAAGGGAGAATGAGGCTTGCATTGCGAGAGTTGGGTGGTCTCAAACCCAGTCACCAGGGGGATGGGTCCTTTGCCAGTGGGGGGTGGGGAGAGGGAAGGAAGAAGAGGCCTTTGCCTGTGGGATGGGACTCTGTGGAGATCAGGTCTGCATTCTGTGGGGTCTGGAAGTTTCTCCCCCTTACTCCTTCCCTGTTCCTTCCCTTCCTCCACTGTTCCCTACTCCTCCAGCCTCTGCAGCAGCCTCCTCCTTCTCCTCCTCCTCCTCCTCCTCCTCCTCTGCTTTTTCCCCCTCTTCTTTTTTTTTTTAAGATTTATTTATTTATACATACAAGCTGGGGTACAGGCCAGAGGCGTGGGGCGGCGAGAGGGTTCACCAGAGACAGAGTGGGGAGCAGAACAGGCAGATCAGAAATACACTGCTGAGGGGAGCAGCGGGCGAGGCAGGAGAGGTCTGCGCACCATGTGGGATGCTCCCCGGCCAGGCGTCAAACTCGCAACGTGTCGAACTTTCATCGCGTCGAACTCGCATGCATCGCTGCTGCCAACAGCGCCACAGCGCAGCGCTTAACTGCTGCGCCATCAGGGAGGCCCCTTTTTCTCCCTCTTCTTTTCCTCCTCCTGCTGCCGCTGTTGCTGCTGCTGCCAAGAGTCTGAGTTCTCATTCATACCAAGCAAGGCAAAGCTGCATGAAGTTAGACTAGAGGCTCTGATGGCTTCTCCTTTTCTCCAGCAGCCTCGGTTGGAATTAGAATTCCATATTGAGTTGTGTCTGCTGTTGGAGCTCTGTGCTGGGGACCATGTTACTTAATTAGGGTCACGCACATGCTTTGTTCTAGCATAGCTTTCACTGTAAAGAGGACAGCACTCAAAGGAACTCATGGAGCCTGGTTTGGATGGGGACAACAGAAGCTGGTATCTCCCAAGCTAGCCTGTCTAGAAATGGAGGTGTCACTCAGAGCTCTCTGGCATTTTTCGTGGTTTGCTGTGACTGAGGGCCATGTTACCTTTGGACTAACATCATGGTGTGTGTCATGGGAGAAGCCTTTCTCCTGGTTCCTCTAGGTTCTGGGATCAGGGTGGGTGGTGACAAGGCTACAGGAAGCAAGCCTGGTGAATCTGAGGCTGTGGGCCAGTGGCCTGGTTCCATCAGGCTTCTAAATGCTCACTGGAACCATGCCCTAACCCCTGGTTTTCTTTAAAGCAAAGGGACCAACTTGAAGGATGCCCTAGGGATGCTTCTATCTTCAGATTATCGTAGGAGCGCATCCAGGAGACCACTGGAGATGTTTGGGGCAGCAGTAAGCCTGCTCATCTGCACAGTGGCATGGCCCCTGTTCTTGGGGGAGGCTGGCTGGTCCTTGCCTGGTGGTCTGGGGGTGTTAATGGCTGGAATATCCACCCAGGAGGCCAGGCTGGCTCCTGACCAGTGTAAAGATGTGGAGGCCTGGGCTTTGGCTAGGACCAGGTCCAGCTTAGGTCACGCAGGCTCACTGCCTTCTAGAATTAGTGTTGGGATTTCCTGCGTTTATTTTGGTCTTAAAAGAACTCTGCGGAGTCTGGAGCTGTTCCTTTGATGCCTGTAGAAAAGGCTCATGTTTTCGTAAAATCTGGAGAGTTGTTCCAGTGTGCTTCTTTTACTTTACCTGGAATTTCTAGGGTTCACCCTCTACTCTCACAGGCCTAGCCCAGGCCCTGTTCTCTTGTGGCTGAATTAAGGGATGTTTTGATTGAATCTCTCATCTACTTATCTCTTTCCATCTCCAGGCAACCTCTGTGCCAGAGATTGCAAAGAGGTACCCTGTTGGCAAATCTGCCCCACAGACATGTTTTGTTTAACACATATTTGCAAAATGGGCATATTTCCTATAAAAATCTGGATTGGAATCTCCTTGGAAAAAATGGGGGGATTTGGCACTTCTGGGGCTCCAAAGCAAGAGCTGTCTACGGCAGAAGAGTGACTGCCCCTCTTAGAAAGGGCATGTGCTTCTTTGTTCACCAGGGGGGGCCCTGTCACCCCCCCCACCCCCTCCTGCCTTGTTACCGTAGACCTAGCCCGTTCATTTGCATGTGTTATCTGCCTGGCCTCTGCGCTCTTTATGATCATTCCGTGTGTTGTGGATTAAAACACTGTCAGTGGTTCTCACTCGGTGATGATTTGCCTTCCCATACCCCCTGGGACTTTTGGCAAGTTCTGGAAATGTTTGTGGTTGTCACAGCTGTGTGTGTGTGTGTGTGGGGGGATGCAATGCTATTGACATCTGGTGGGTAGAGGCCACACCCCATCCCCAAAGGAACTCCCCACCTCTAAATATCAGTGTTCTAGGTAAGAGACCCTACTCTGTTTCCTCCTCTCTCTCCTGCTTGGGGGCGGGGTGGCTCCTCTAGAGGCTCCTTGCTACCCGCCCTTCTGCCCGCCTGCAGGAACTTGCAAGCCCTGCCCCGTGGGCCTGGGCTGCTCCTGCATCTGGCCGCTCTGGCCATGGCTTGCGAGTCTGTGCTTTCAGGCTGGGCTCCTGCTGCTGTTTCCTCTGGTTATCCTGCTCCTTCCTGCTCATGACCACTTGTCCACTACTTCATCAGTGGCATGAGAACTTCGTGTGTGCCAGGCACTGTTTGTTTTAGGTGTTGGCCATCCCGCAGGTGGGGGGAGGGGAAGTAGTCGGCTTGCCCGCTTGGAGCTGCTGCTCACTCCGCCCCCTTAGTATGCACACTTAGTAATAACATGCAGTCATTTAAAGATGTTAAATGCTATGGAGACAAAACCAAATAAAGGATTGGGGCACATTTTGGAAAGTGGTACTTGGCAGGTGAAGCTGGGAGTGCAGATGGGCCTCCTGAGAAGCAACCCTGGAGTGAAGCCTGGTGGGAGTATGTGATATTTGTAGAAAAAGTTCTAGACAGAGAGAAGACTCCTTTAAAGCTTCTGAGTGTCCCAACAGCAGGAGGCCAGCGAGACTGGAGTGGTATATGAAGGTCCTTTTGGGCCTTGAAGACCACCATGAGGAGTGCCCTTTGCTCTGAGTGAGGTGGACATGTCGTGGGATTTGTTGCAGCAGTGACTGTTCTGACTTGGGTCTGTCAGGTTCCCTGTGGCTGCAGTGCTGGTGTGAAGGTTGAGGGTGGAGACCAGGAAAGATACTGGCAGCCCCCCCAGATGGGAGTTGGCTCTTCCAGCGCCCTCTTGGTGCAGGGTCAAGAAATGTTGTGTTTATTCCCTGTAGCTGCCATGACAAAGTATTACCAACTGGGTGGCTTAAAGTAACAGCAGCGTGTTTGCTTATAGCTGTGGAGGCTGCTATCTGAGTCCAAGGGGTTGGCAAGGCTGTGCTTGCTCTCAGGGCTCTGAGGACCCTCCCTTGCACTTCTCGGACCAGTGGCTCCTGGAAGTCGTGGGCTTGCAGTGAAATCCCTCCAGTTTGCTTTTGTCTTCACATGGCCTCCTTCCTGTGCCCCTCTGGGTGTCCTCTCCTCTTGTAAGGGCAGCAGGCCTCATCCTAACATAATTATTCAGTCTCCCTTTTATCCTCGCTCTCACTTTTTGCAGTTTTAGTTACCTACTCTCGACCATGATTCGAAAATATGTACAGTAACATAAATTTTATTATAATTGTTCTATTTTTTTATTGTTGTTGTCAGTCTTTTATCATGACTTATTTATAAAGCAAACAATCATATCTATGTAGAGGAAAAAACAGTACATGTAGGAGTTGGTATTATTATAGGGGTCAGTTTCAGGCATCCACTGGGGGTCTTGGTGTGTATTCCCTGCAGATGAGGGGGAAATCCTATACCTTCAAAGGTCCTATTTCTCAGTAAGGTCACATTCCCAGGTTGTGGGTGTATATGAATTTTGGGGGAACCTTGTTTAACTGGCTGCAAGTGGTCCCTCTCTGGATATGCTTGAAGGGTGGTGTCTGGGGCAGGAGGGAAAGAAGAGTTGGGGGACCTTGCATGACTGGGCAGGTGGGGTCCCTGTGAGCTTGCTGGCCCGGCCTCCCCAGCAGCCTCCTCTCTACCCCTACCCTTTGCCCCAGAGCCACCAGCCCCTCTCCTTGGGTTGGGTCTTCCCTTACTGCTCTAAGCTTCATCCATCTTTCCTTTTATTGAACTACTACACAGCTCCTCAGTATCACTGTTGAGCTTCTGAGTTTGTCACTCAAATATTTAACTGTTTAATTCTAAATAGAAGAGAGAGGTCTACATCTGCCTGAGAAAAACTGGAAAGGAATTTGAGAGGCTTCATTTTTCAAAGTCCTTGAGCATGTGCCTTTTCAGCTAACCCTTACACTTGTTCTGGAAGGCATGCAGGGTGGGGACACCTCAGAATTTTAGATGAGAGAAACTCAGGCTAAATGTCTTAAGAGGATCATCTAGCAGTTGGTTCAGATCTGGATTTGAACTCCAGTGGATGGGCAGGGCACCCATATGGATGAGTGGCATGTGGGTAAATTGTAGGGAGACATTCTCTACTCATCTCCCCACAACACCCCCTCCCCCACTACCTGCATCCATATTAGGGATCAAACTTTGATGGTCTCTCCGGTAGAAAAAATGTACTACACCCCTTCTCCTGGGAGGAGTAGGCTCGCCCTAGTAGCTTCAGAAGCATAGAGGAGAAAGACAAATCGAGGTGCGCTCCTTGGCAGTAGCTGATTCATGCACAAACCTGACATTCTTTAGTCGAAGCTCAGAACTGGTCTGTTGACTGGCAGACTGAGTGCCTACCCCACCTGTCTTCAGGTGTTAGAAAAATCTGGATTCTTACTCTGACACTCACTAGCAGTGTGACCTTGGGAAAGTTACCTGGGATTTCTGGGCCTGGATTGCCTTGTGGGTAAAATGGAATCTGTGGCGAGTACCACTCAGTAGGTTGTCAGGAAGCTGAAACAACACAGTAAGATGTTCAGCTGAGGTCCCTGGCACAACAGTTGCATGGTCATTAAGGGCGCTTCATAATTTTTGCCCAGTTTACCTAGACTGGAATAGAATCAGACAGAAAAGGACCAGTGATCATGCCTCTCATTCCCTGGCCTTCCCTCTAAATCAGTGAATGGGAATTGTCTGGTACCCACAGGCATTGAAGGGTAGTTGAGTCGATCTCAACATCGGAGGTCTGTGCCGCTTAATTCCACTTGATTTCAGTTTCCCTAAGTTTTTTGCCGAGCCATGGTTGACAAGCACCACCAAGGTCAATACCGTGGGTCTGGCTGGAGCTGCTAGTTTCACAGTGGTTTGTCCCATGTGTCCCACATTTCAATTTTGTCTATTTCTGAAGGTGTCCCATTTGGTGAGACCATACTTTGCCCTTACAGGCCACGTGGGAAGTGCTTTCTGTTCAGAATAAAAAACAGAGACCTTCTGTTTTGAAGTTCTTGTTAAAAACCAGAGTTGTATCTTTACTTTTTTATAGAATGATGCCACGTCAGCTTCCTTATGGTTTCCCTGGGCAATTGTCCTTTTGTTCTGAGCTGAAATTTGGTCGTGATAACCAAGGACGTGTTCTTTTAATGTACGGTTTTGTGTGTGGTTCATTCAGTCTAGTTTAGAAAATTTAGATGAAGTATCCTGGTATATCTGTGATGTAACTATTATGGGGCTTTTGTGCTGGTGACAGTGACCTTCCCAAAGGCCTGGGGAATCCTCCCCTTCCCTCTCACGTGCTAGGCTCTCAGAGCAAGAACGTGCAGGATCCATGTACGATATGCCGGGTGAAGTGGACCTTGCCTTTCAGCAATGACAGGCGTCATTGCTCCCACGGAATGGCCTTGGCTCGCTCCTTGGGAAGGTTAGAGGGGTCACTACACTATCCAAGCAAGCAGAGTTGGGATATACACATATTTTAAAAAAGTGTTTCTGTCATGCCAGGAGTAGTAGACAGCGCTCTCATTTTTCTTACCAAGGGGTTAAGCAGATACACAATCCTGCTTCTGGGTAAATGGAAGAAGAGATCTTGAAAAGATCGTAGAGAACGGGGGTGGGCAAGGGTAAGTCTGAGAGCAGTGTGAGAGGCAAGGGGAGTGTAATCAGCGAAATCTCTCGAGGAACTGGATCCAGTTTGGATTGAGAAGCTGCTTCCTGCATGTATCAATGACTCACACTCTCCAGGTTCATGCCCTGTAGAACAGGAAGGTCTACACCAGGAAAAATGCTAAGCAACGTGTGTAATGTGGTGCAGTCTCCAGGGTCAGTTCATGTTTGGACAGGCAGAGTACTGTTGGGGGCAGGGGGGTGGGCATGGAGGCCACAGTGTGACTGGGAGAGAATGGGCTGGGGTCTGGGCAGAGAGCTCTGGTGATGAGGAAGGGTGGATGTCATCCAGGCACGATGACCTGTGCGCCACACAACTCATGTGTACGTACATGCTCACACACTCATGCATGCACGCTCTGGTGCTGATGGAAGATTCCACTTCCTGAAGGAGGAGACCACAGGGCCTTTGACTCAAGGCAGGATGAGAAGTTGCCAAATGTCATGTTTTGCTCTCATGTGCAGTGAGGGCTCTGGCATGAAGCATGTAAGGAAGCGTAGCTGTGATGGAATGGGGCAGAAGGTCTCTGAGGAGCATGTTCTTAGAAAGTTCGCCAGAATCTTTGTGGGACTGGAAACTTCAGTAGTCACTGGGGGGCACAAGCCAAGCTGGGGAGCAAGTTATTTTGGGGTTGGCTTGAGGAAGTGACCTATGAATGTGAGATGAATTGTCCTTTTGGGATAAAATCATGGCAGACAATTATTGGAGAGATTGGTTTGATAGCTGAGTGTAGAATTTTCAGAGGTCTCCAGTCTTGAAGGGAGAGACTCGAGCTTCCCCATATGCAGAGAATAAGGCAAAACACATAAGCATAGATTGCAATATAGTTCAGGATCCCTCCCTGCAACTTCAGTTTAAAGAAATTGAAGGCATTGATGGCCTAAAGCTACATTTTGTAAGATCACAGCCCGTGAAAAGAAAGGTCTTTCCTCCCTACTCATCCCCTCCCAAGACAGCTCCAGAATTTTTCAGCTAAAATGGGGTCATTTTTTCCCTAGAGAAGAATAGTGGAAGTAGAGACAGGAGGAGAAACTGAGGATTGGGTCATGGGGGGTGGTGGTGTGCTCACCTGTAGGTGTGAGTTCTCTGCGGGAGTTTGCTTCATGGCCCTGGCCCTTGCACACAGGACAGTTGCTGGCCTTTCAGGGCACTCTGGAGTTTGGATGCCTGGCTGGATGGGCACTTGCTATGGTGCTGCACACAGAAAGGCTCCCTGCAGCGGGGTGTTCAGCTGAAAGGTAGATCAGAAGGGCCAGGTCAGTCCAGAAGAAGCCAAGCCGCATTTAGATGTGAGGGCAGCCAAGACTTGGGCGGGGAAGCTCCACGGAAAACAGTGTTGGCAAGGCCTGGATAGCTTGGCCAGGATTCATTGGGGGTGGGGTGGGGGGCTGGAAAAAAACTCAGAGAATTTCAGATATTCTTTTTACGTTTTCCTCCTTCTCTGACCAACGGAGGATATTTTCTGGGACATCTTTTCCATACCTGCATTCCTTAATAAAACAAGATCTCTCATTCCCCTTAATATGAATAAATAAAACGTGAACCGTGTCTTGAGATTGCATGCTAATTGCTGACCTAGCCTTTGGTATGCTTTTGCCTTTTTCAAAGATGCAGTAAGGTGTAAGTATTCCACAGACTCTCCAGAAAGGGCAACCACCTCGGTGAAGCTCCCTGGGGTCCTGCCACAGTTTGGAGAGTTGCTGCCCCAGAGCCATCCCTGCTCTCGCCAGGACATGATCCTACACCCGTGGGAGGCAATGGCGAACATTCTCGGTTCACGTAGAGGTTACAGAATGTGTGTAAATGGACATTCATGCAGAAGAAGAGGAAATGACTGGAGTTAGAGCTCTGGTGTGAAGGCTTTATACGCTGGCCATAAATGAGTCATTGGAGCTAAAGAAGATGGGATTCTATTTCTAGGGCTGGTTCATTTTGAGGGGGCCATCAGAAGAAATGAGAGGTAAAGAGAAACTGCTCGAATCACATAAAGGTTTTGAATTGTGGGTTGAGATGCCAGTTTTGCCAAAGTTCACCTTCTTTTGGGCTTTGAATCTTCAAAGTTAGATCCCTGTTAAGCAGGAGGCTGAAAGAGAACCCTTTTGTGGAGGGTGGTTACTTCTGTTCTTAAACTGCATCACCCTGTTTAAAGCAGAGTCTTTTACTTGTATGTGTGCACTGAAATTGTTTAATCCTATTGAGTAACTCTGGTTACCTCGATCTTAAACATCAAAACACTTCATGCTAATTGTTAACATAAAGAAAAGGGGCCATCCTGGGAGTGTGCGAGCAAACTCACAGGATTGGTAGAATTAGGAGAGGGAGGTGTGTACCGATGTGGAGGGTAAGTGGATGGGAAGTCTGAGTTTTGATGGAAAGGAAGACTGGAATGGGAAGAAGATGCTGGTGGAATCCTCCTTTGCATGAAAACTGAGAAGTGCATGCTTTGCATAGAGGCAAATAAATGTGAAGCAGAAATGCATTGACTCGCTTCACATCGAGATCTCCTCTGTCGTCTGGGCTGTCTTTGTGTGGGACGTTCTTTGAGGCGCCAGTCCTTGATTTGGTCCACAGTAGCCTGTACCTGTGTGGTGTGTCAACGCCAGTCCTGGAAAGCTGGCTCCTGCGGAGGTGTTGGGCAATTGGGGCGGCTGGCAGCCAGCGTCTGATGTGGTTGGTTGCCTGGCTCACACCTCTCAGGTGCTGGCGAGATGGTGAAATCCAGTGGCTCCAGGCTATCAGTGAGGTGGGCAGGATGCCACCACCTTCCAGAGCCTTCCTCCTCTCTCTTTGTCTTCAGGAGCCCAGTGGGCACGGGCCCTTGGCTTTCCAGTTCTTCCAGCTGGCTGCCTGGCATCGTGGTGAAGCTTAGGCGGGCCCACCTGTGGACTCCTTTGGGTGAGGCTGACTTGGCCTGGCGTCTGTTCAGTAGATAAAAGGAACTATGGATAGGGGGGTTCTTCCCTGTAGATTTTTTTTTTTTTTAGCCTATCATCTATTAGATAAAATCAAAGTGTCATACACATCTGTTCTTTAACTGCTGTTTCTCTATTGTTTGCATGGCTCATTGTGGATAACTGTGAACCTCAAATGTACTTGGCCCCAATGGGGATTGTTTTCTATGTGATACTAACGCTCTGCTGAGCACTTAGCAATAAGACAAAAACTTGCTTATGACCTGGAGGGCCTTTGATTTCCGATGATGGGCAAAGAGAACATTCAACTGGCTGTTAGAGTCTAGAGGGGGAGTTTGTGTGGACTCTCCTGAGGTTTCTGAAGTTCAGGGACATTCCAGTCTGTGTGTTCGTTGTCTCAGTCTTGCCTATGCAGAAAGGTCATGTTAGTTTCCTATTAATGCCATAACAAATTACCGTAATCTTGGTGTCTTAAGGCAACATAAATTGATTGTCCCTACAGTTCTTAAACCCCAAAGTCCAAAGTCAGTTTTGGAGCTAAAGTCAAGGTGGCAGCAGGTCTGCTTTCTTCAGGAAGCTCGGAGGGGAGAATCTGTACCTTGTGTTCTGTAGATGCTGGAGCCCACCCACATCCTGGACTCATGACCTTTCCCCACGTCACGCCACCTCTCATTTCCATTGTTACATGTCTTCTTTGCCTGACTCTAACTTCCCCTGCATCATCATTATAGGGACCCCTGCAATTACCACAGACTCACCTGGATGTTCCAGGATAATCTCTTCTGTCTCAAGCTCCTTCACCCAGTCCCGTCAGCAGCACTCTTAGTTGCCATGGTAGATCACACGTTGCCAGGTTGCAGATAGTAGGATGTGGAATTCTTGTCGGGTGAGGGCAGGAGGGATCACCCAGCTCAGCACAAGGGTCATATGGAAGAATTGATGCCAAATTTGGTGACTTTGGAGGGTAAACCTAAACCAAACACTGTCCTGGAAGCAGCTTACGTGGTCCAGCAAAGGATGTTTCCTTGGGAATCAGGAGGAGGACTTGGGGTGAAATTTGATAGCTCCACCCCTTCCCACATATGGTGACATTGTTTTGTTAAGGGTTGTGGTGAGGCACTGAGTGTATTAGTACTTGAGGAAGAAAGTGTAAATGGCTCCTGAGGAAGAATCTAAATATCTGTTAATGAGAGTAAGGGCAGGGTCAGAGGGCAGTTGGAGGGTACAGAAAGGCAGCTGTGGTGGTGGTGGGATGGTGGCTGTTGTGTTGCACTCCTTGTAGCCTCCTGTGCCAGTGGCATCCCCTGCATGAGTGGCAGGTGTGTGGCACGCTGTCAGAAATGGCTCCCATGTACATGGTGAACATCCAGTCACTGCAGCCTCAGGGGCAAGCTCATTCAGAGAGTGGGAGATGTTCCTAGAGCCCTGGTGGATACAAGTCCCACCACACAAGATACAGGAAATGGCCCCTCGCTCTTTCCTGTAGGGAATTCCTATATGTAATTGCCATTTGGCGATCCAGTTAGAGTAATTCACTAAGATGGCACTATGGAGGAAATGTGTCAGGTTCTAGCTAAGGAACTTAAAGGCACAATTTTCGGCACACCTGTAGGTAATTGGGTGTCCAGATTTTATTCAGGCCAGGATCTCAAAACTTGAGATAAAGATTTCTCTGTTTCCTCTTACATCCAGTTGCCACAATAAAGGAAAGAATGGTTTCAACCAAGTTCCAAGGAGGACTTGCAGGATGAAGGCCAATTGCTGCTATAGCACGTGGCCACCACCAGGCATCAGCCATGGACATAGGTCCCCTGTCACAGCCCAAAGACGCTGTTGAGAGGGTACCACCTATGCATGGACAAGTTGCACGGAATGCAATGCTATTGGAGAACTGAGGTCAAGTTTTCAGTGAGGGGCGGCTACAAAGCATGGTTGAGAAGACTGCTTTTTCAGGTGCCTTTCGTTTTAAGTGGCCCTGGCATTTGATTGTAATATGTCACCAGAATGCTTTGTGCCTGATGGATTCTCTCTTACAATACAGGTGGAAGGGACCACCTCCCTCAGCTTGGAGGTGGTAGTTGGCTTCTTACTATTCCCTGGTAGAAACGCAGTGCCTGGAGTTTGTACGTAACATCTAACCAGCACCCATTGAGTTGCAGGACACCTTAACTCTCACTGCTATATCCCAGCATTATTTGGGGGGCTTAGTTTCAATCCCAAAAGCCCAAGAGGGGACTTGAGACACTAAATTGCCCCTTGTTAGCCAGAGCAGAACCTGATCCGAACGACTCCTTACTTCAAATTGAACCAGTGTGCCGAAAGCTTGGCCATGACTGGGTAGTTTCCCACGATGGACACAGATCACATCTGCCGAGTGGAGACTTCTCCCTGCCAGCTCAGGCCTTTTATGAGGTGTCTAGAGTCAGCTCCCCTGAGAGGAGGAGGCTGAGATGAGGTGACCTGGTTCTGCAGGGCAGCAGAGGAGGTTCTGCCCTGGGGCGACGTGCCGAGAGCTCTGATAATGCAGCATTTTCGCTTTAATGCATCTTAAATGTGGATTATACTATTAATTACTGCTGGACAAAAAGGGATTAGTGCAGCTGGCCTCCTTTCCCCTCTGCACTTTTACACTTCCCCTCTGCTAGGGAACGGCCAAAGGGCAGTAGGTTTTCCTGTCATCTGTCTTGTTTTAGCAGCCTTGGCTGCTACACCCCTGTGTGCACACAGGCAGAGGCAGCACACGGTGCCCCTGCAGAGTCCTGAAGGCACATGGGCAGTCGAAGGAGGTGGGGCTGTTTCCTCCCCCTAGAGTTGGACACTTTGACTAACCTCTTGGGGTATCTGGATGGCTCGTCCCCGGCAGGGAGAGGCACCCTGCAGTCTCTTAGGTATCAGAGGGCTCTTCCCATAGAACTACACCTGCATGGGTGCTGTCAGTGGATGTCCCAAGTGGCTTTGTCCCTTGATGAATTTCTCTAAATGGTCAAGGAAAATACAAAAATGGCTCCGACTTGTGCTGGCTGCCTCGAGCCCCAGTGTGGGAGGAAGCTGGGAGAGAGAGGTTTTGGTAGCCAGCAGTGAGCTAATCCCTTGTCATTTGAGATGCCCTGAATTCCCAGCCTTTGGTAGTACCACCTTATCCTTGCATAAAATGGTATAGATTTTAAGTAATATATGATTACATTTTATATTTTTTTCCCATATTCAAGCTAGTATTCTCATTTTTCCTCCATATGGAATGAATTTTTTTAAAATAGATGAGGCATTAAATAACAACATCTCACTAATAACACTCCCAGGAGTACATAACTTGGTAGTGTTTGCAATTACACAGAGTGTAATCTGTTGTGTGGCTTTCTGTTTACTGGCATCCTTCATTACATGGTAACATAATATACAGAATTTCCCAGTTGCAGAAATTAGAAAGTGGGAAACAGATTTCTTCAACATAAATTGGAAAACTGATTTATGGAGTTTGTTTTTTATTTTCTATTCTTTTTTTTTTTCACCTCATGTTGCAAAGTTAGTGGGAAGGATTAGAAGGATGGGAGTTGACAGTGGCATAATCTTTATAATCACAAATTAATTGAATTAATTAGGAATTGAAATTCACTTTAAGAAATGAGACATCTGCAACAACTAAGTATATTTATTACCGTTCTAAAATAGGAAAGACTAGACGAGAAATTGGTAGACACTGGGAATTCCACCCGCTTCTAAGCTACATTCATGAATTTTAGGTTTCAATACGGTACCCTGGTTGAAACCAGGTTAAGGTTTTTTTTTTTAATTTAAATATATCTTCTTTTCCCTTAAAGCTCTCAGTTCTTCTGAACTTGGAGGTTACAAAATACGAGATTTTTTTTTTCTCTGCCCTTCTCTATCGATAGATGTTTATCATCTTGGAGCCAAGTCTTGCTCAATGAGAACAATCTCTTAATTTCATCAAACGAAGTATGGAAATTTACTTGGTCATATACTTAGACAGTATATCTGGGGCAATTTTATTCCTTTTATTGAGAGATGGCTTTGCTTTTTATTTTTTTATTTTAATTTAAAAAAAACTTTATTTATTTATGCATACAAGCTGGGGTACAGGCCAGAGGCATGGGGCGGCGAGAAGGTTCACCAGAGACGGAGTGGGGAATTGAACAGGCAGGTGGACGGAAATACACTGCTGAGGGGAGCAGCGGGCAAGACAGGAGAGGTCCGCCGTGCCATGTGGGAATCTCCCCGGCTGGGCATCAAACTTGCGTCTCCACTGCTGACAGCTTCACAGTGCAGCACTTAACGGCTGCACCACCAGGGAGGCCCTATTTTAATTTTTAAAAAAGATTTATTTATTTATACATGTAAGAGCTGGGGTGCAGGCCAGAGGTATGGGAGGGGGCGTGAGAGGATTCACCAGAGACAGAGTGGGGAGCAAAACAGGTGGATCTACTGAAGTACACTGCTGAGCCAAGCAGCGGGCGAGTCAGGAGAGGTCTTCTGCGCCATGTGGGAAGCTCCCTGGCCAGTGATCGAACTCGTGCTACAGTGGCTGTCGATAGCTTCATAGTGCTGAGACAACCCCTTGCACCACCAGAGAAGCCCGACTTTGGTTTTTATTATTTTTTTAAGATTTATTTATTTATACATACAAGCTGGGGTGCAGGCCAGAGGCGTGGGGCGGCGAGAGGGTTCACCAGAGACAGAGTGGGGAGCAGAACAGGCAGATCAGAAATACACTGCTGAGGGGAGCAGCAGGTGAGGCAGGAGAGGTCTGCCGCACCATTTGGGATTCTCCCCGGCCGGGCGTCAAACTCGCATCGCCTCTGCCGACAGCGCCACAGCGCAGCGCTCAACCGCTGCGCCACCAGGGAGGCCCTGACTTTGGTTTTTAAATGAATTTTTAAGATGCAGTACATCTTAAAATTCCAGAAGGCACAGAAGAGTCCTACTTTTCTCCTCCTCTTGTGTTGTCTCACTCTATTCCTGAATCACCTGTTACATCCCTTCTGTGAGGTATTTACTTGGGTACTGCTGTCACAGAATTTTGCATAGTTTCTTTTTAAAAATTAACATTTACTTAACATTAAACATCAAGTAGTGTTTTCTGCATAGTGTTTTCCCTTGACAGTTTCTTCATCTGATTTCAGAGGTGAGTTATCATTTCTAGAGTACTTAATATTAAAAATGGTAATGAAATCCAGTTATTTGAAAATTAAAAGATTCTTTGGTGAAAATAGGAAATGAATTTACTGTCACAGAATCATTTGGAAATATGGAGAACTCCTTTGGTCTTAGTATATGGGTTATTGCCAAATTTATACTCAGTGGCATATTCATAGCTTTAAATTCTTTCATTATTAAATGAGAAAATGAAAATATTCCGCTCAAAAGTTGGAAAGAATAAAAATCAAACCTACTAAGATGCAACTGATATTAATGAATTTGAAAACAGAAATATGGAACTAATAAATCTCAGAGCTAGATATTTGGGGGGAAATCAAGGAAATAGATCAAACCAGTATTATAAAACTAAAGAGTTGATGTGATGGGAAAAGAAGTAACAAATTATTATATTTATATATTGTTACTATATTTGAAGCAATTATAATTTTAAAATAAAACATACTAACTTAAAATACAACAGCTTTGCAAAGCTCAGTGGGAAATGGTTGTGATAGGGAAATCGATCAGAAGTCTGAAGCTTTAAACCAGGATCTAGGGAGAAAACTGGACACTTAAAAATCCCTAAAAGGACTCTGGATGTTTAATGGATGAAATCTTTTACACTTCAGGGGACAAAATAATTGCCTGCTAAATGAACTGTTTTGGACTGTAGAAAAACAGAGGAAGCATCCCATTTGATTTTACAAAGCTAGCACCACTGTGGGAACCAATACCATTAAAAAAATGACAAAAAAGAGGGTTAGAGAGTGAGCTCAGGAATGAGTATAGACACAGAAATGCCAAATGAAGCAGTCCAGATTGAATTCAGGAATATTTTAAAAGAATCCTGGCACATAGAATTGATCCCAGAGATGTAAGACAAGCCTAATATTAGAATGTCTATTCTTGAAATAGATTATGTAAAGAGAACAAAGAAGGAAAATATATCAGAAAGAGGCTCTTGGTAGTTTTCTACTCATGTTCCTAGTTTGCTTAGAATTTTAAGACATTGTAATTACTTGAGTTTTTTGGGAGAAAAGTACAAGCTGGAAAGAGATTGCATTAATTTGACGAGGAAACCAGCAGCCCCAACAGCTGGATACTTAATGGTGAACCACAAGGGGCAGCATAATGAAATTGGGAACAAACAAAAGTTGCTCAGTATACTTATTTCTTTTTCCTACCTTATTGAGTTGGCCAGCATGTGCAAACCAAAGTCAAATAATGGCTAAAAAGAAACAGTGAATATTATTTGCAGATGTTAATGTCTTTCTAAAATACCCAAGACACATTTAATTTAATGTGGAATTCAGTTACAAACTAAAATTGAAAAAATCATTAGCTTTTTCATGTACTGGGAAAACCTGGTTAGAAAATACAGAGACCACTCTGTGGAATGGAGCCAAATAGAAATGTGTCTGGGAAAGCATTTCTAATAAATGAGAGGAATTAAAATAACAGCTCTCATTTATTAGCACTTCTGTGTGCCAAGCATATGTTAAAAGTTTTTATATCATTTCATCTAATTTAATCTTTATAACAAATACAGAGGTGGACAGTACAAATTGTTCCATTTTATTGATGAGGAAACTGAGATTTAAAGAATTCAAGTTATTTGCCTGAAGTCATCCGGATTCGAACACTGATTTGATTGAGAGCAGAACCAGTGATCTCCATCACTGTGCTTTCCTGCCTCTTGGCTTACTATTATGTATTAGGCAATTATGCAGTAAATGTCCCATAGTGGGACAGTTGGATCAGTAAATAGGGAAAAAACTTTAGAGCCATCCCTCCTAGCATCTTACCATACATTCCAAATGAATTAGTGGTCCAACTAAAACTGAAATCACTTAAGGGCCAGAAGAAAGTGTAGGTTAATATCATTGGGGGGTATCAAGCTAAAGTCTTAAAATGAAAAAGAAATCGTAATGGAAAAGACTGATTATCTACATTAAAAAAAAAGTCTGTATTCTGGGCAATAATAGCAAAATTTAAAGGCATATATGACAAACTGGAAAAAGATATTTACACCACATGTAATTGACAGAGTTTGTCCTAAAATATCCTTCACATATAAAGAGCTCCTAAAATCAGTGGTAGACAGAGATATCAGGGAAATGAGAGAAAAATATAAATGGGCAATTCATAAGGAGAATAAATTCAGATTGTCCATTGACAAACCAAATTATGGCTCTTGGTTTTAATTTGTTTGCTTAGAGTGAGGTTGAGCTTTTTTGGTGTTTTTCAAACAAGTTATAATGCAAAAGTCTTGGTAAAGGAGGACAGGAAAGCTAGTGCACCCTTTCTGGAGACTGGCTTGGCAATGTGTGTTAGGAAACTTTAACATAAGGTTTATTTAAACAAGTAGCTTATCTCACTGTGCATTTCTGATTCTCCTTACTCTCTCTTGCCTTTCCTTCCCTTTTTTTTTTTAAACCCTGGCCTATGTTACCTAATAAGATATTATATAATTTAAAAATACTCTTAACTCTCTTCCCTGCTAGAAGATAAACGTCACAAAGGCAGGGATCTTTGTTTTTATTTTTCCCCCCACTGATTTATCCCTAATGTCTGCAGCAGTACTGGTGATCAGCAGCTTCATTTATAATAAATCACTAGGGTTGTGCACAAGAAATTTATAAAAATCTTCATTGCAGACATTTATAATAGTGAAAGATAGCACCAATCTAACTCTCTCACAGGGGATTGATTTAAACTGTGGTGCAGCCACATGGCCTGTTGTTTGTGGCTATTTAAAACTTCTGTCTCATGGTTATGGATGTGGGAAAACAGTGATGTAAATGTAAGGAGAGTGCATGTACTATAGGACTTCAATTTAATTGTAAAAATAGGCATTTGAGGGACACACTTTACTTAGCAGCTATTTCCAGGTGGAAGACATACAGACTTTTTTTTTTAATGCTTTGTTTTCTGAACTGTGAATAATGGCAGTTTTGTAATGAAAAATACGTACACCTAAAAGTTAGTGCAGAGGTCGGAGGACTTGAATAGCACTAGTCTGTGGCTATGTCTAGAGACTTTTTGGCGATTCTTCAATCTTGTGAATTAGCAAGAGCCTAACTTAAAAAAAAAAAAAACCCAGCAAGAATGCTTCACACAATGTCCTTAGGCTACTTAGACTTAATTATTTATGATCTTTACTGTAAGTGTCTAGAGTATGTGTTTGTAAAAATAATGGAAGTCTTAGTGATGTACAGGCTTGTGGACTCTTACAGGCAATCTGAGAGGACCTCTGCCTGTAGCTTTCTTGATGGAAGTGTCCTAGAATTTCCAAATATACTTAAATAAAGCCTCAGCATAAGCCGAGAATGAGGATTTTCAGTTTTCATGGGAGCCAAAGGAGAAAGTATCTGTTGTCACCCACTGCTGTGCAGGTGGACTTTGAGGGCAGGTGATAGAGAAACTGTCAGGTTAAAGGGAAAATGTCAGGGTGGGGCTGGCAAACCACAGAATTTTTTTGTTTATTTTTTTGTCCTTTTTGTGTAGAAGAACTGGCATATAGGCCAGAGGTGCAGAGGGTGAAAGGATTCACCAGAGACAGACTGGGAGCAAAACAGGAATCCGATATCTTTTTATTTTAAGGTGTGTATTTGGGTGTCTGTATGTCATCCCTGGTGATGGTGAAGGGGCCCAGTGAGTATGTCACTTGTTAGCTCCATGGAACTGTATCGAGCACTTGATAGCTTCAGGCACATGGATGGCGGGGCTGGGGTGGAGCAGCTATGAAGGGTCATTCTGGAAATAGGCATTGGTGGAATTTCAAGAACTGTCCCTCTGGTATGTCTCAGCAGTGCAATATCGAAATTTTAGGGAAGGCTTACTGTATTCAGTGAATTTTCACACTTACGGATAAAAAGGCCCGTTCTTAGCTAGATAAGCGAGTAAGTAAAGGGTCAGTCTGGCCTGAGAATCTCAGCCCTGCCGCTTAACTGGCCCAGACTTTCTCCTTTTCATTTGTAAAATAGAAGGATGTATTAATTATCTATTGTTGCATAACATATTACTGGTAAACTTAGCAGCTCAAAATAACCAACTTTATGATCTCAGTTTCTGTGGGTCAGGAATCTGGGTGTGGCTCAGCTAGGTCCTGTGTCGGTGCTCTCCTGAGGCTGCTGTGAAGGTGTTGGCCCGGGCAGCTTCCTTACCTGAAGGCTGCATGGGGCAGGGCCTAGTCTGAGCTCGCTCCTGTCTGAGCTCACGGACTTCCGCTGCCCTCAGGGGTCTGTGAGACAGAAACTTCAGTCTCTTTGAGTGACATACTGTCCCTTGTCCTGATCATTTGTAGACTCTTAGTTGGAAGAGTGACACCCAGCCCACACCGAGGGGGAGGGGATCCAGGGGGGTGGGCCCATGTGGGCTGGCTGCCTACCAGGGATGGGAAGGACTGCGAGAAGCCATGATTTGTTAAGGTGGCTGCGCCTGCCTGCGACCCTACATCAGTTTAAACTCAAGGCCAGGCCGTGGGGTTTTGGGGAGACTCCAGGGTGGGTTGAGCTGTGTGGAGGAGCTCGTACAGGCTCAGGTCCGCTCACTGTCTTCATACAATTAGGCCTTGAGTCTGGGACTGGCCTGCTGGACTCATGACTCCTCTCCCTGGGTCTGCTGGGCGCGGCACGTCTAGCGTGACTGAGAGGGACGCAGGCATGTGGCCCGTGAAAATCTCCAGTGTGTTTCCGCGGGTTTGGCAGCTATTCAGGGAAACGCCTGGGGGTGATCTGGGGAGCCTGCGGGTCAGAACAAACGGCTTCCCCAGGTCATCCTGTGTTGGATCTGAATGCCCCCACCTGTGGAATGGGGTGGCGTGCCCGCACAGCCTCTGGCAGAGGGACACTCCAGTGGGCCGAGCTGGGTGCCAGACATGGCCACAACCCTCGGAAATGAGTAAGAAAAAAACTTTGAAGCAGAGACCTCCCCCTAGAACAAGCTGAGCTTTGTGCCGAGCAGGCTCCAAATATGAAAAGACCATTGTTCCCCGATGGCTTTTTAATTAATGCTTGGAGCTCACACCCATCAGTGCCCCAAGAAGAGCCGCCTCCTTCCTTCCTCTCTCCGTGCTCTTCGTCCCTACTCCTCTCCCTATTGCCCTGGGGACAGGCTGAGGGATCCTTGGCTGGGGGAGTCAGGAACAGCCGGGTGTTAACAGAGCGGCTCCACCTCTTTTCTCCTGACCAAGTGTTTAGCTGGGGAGCCCTCCACCTGTTGGACAGCAGCCCTCTGCATTTCCAGGTTCAGAAGCCAGGCCTATCCCCTGGGGGCTTCTGGATCAAATCCCAGCCTCGGCCTGTTCCAGTCTTTCCTTCCAAGCTGTGCATGCACCTTCCCTCCCCTGCAGTCCCAGCAACGAACCAGAAATGAATGGTTCTCTTGGTGTTTGCCACCGCTGCTGCTTCTCTCAGGGCTGAATCTACATTGACGAGCCATGGCAGTCTCTAGCTTTCTAGAGCAAATCCTGTACTTCTCTGAATAGGACTAATGCCAGCGTATGGAAAGCAGCTGGTTTGTGGGCTGCCGCTGGGATCATGTGTCTGGTGTACTCATGTGGGACCCCTGTCGTGGCCTTTGGGGGTGTGTTATTCCAGACCCTAGTCTCCTTGCAGCACTGTGAGTCCTGCTAGGGATTCTGCACTCGGGAAAGATGCATCATTGTGCTTGGGCTGTGGTTCTTGGTGTCACTCCTGCCATACCAGCTCTGAGCCATACCAGCTCTGAGCCATACCAGCTCTGAGCCATACCAGCTCTGAGCCATACCAGATCTGAACAGTGCACCGCCTCAGCCTTTTATTGTCTATGGAAAATGTTTTCTTATATTTATAGTAACATCCAAATCTGCAGGTTTGTCCCACGTCTCCTTGTGCCTTAGGATTCTGTAGGCGTGGTCTCTATTGATTATTCTGTGTTAAGTTTGTATATAGTGTGTACGGGCATCTTGTGCCACCAGGGCAGAAGTAATTCGGCATGATCTTAAATGAAGTCTGATCATGGAGAATACACCAACACAGAGTTTATGTGGCCTCCACGGAGTTAAATACACACATTGGTGAAGATGCTGAATCTTCAGAATTACGTGGATTTTTAAATTAAGAAACCCCGGGGGTCTTGTTGAAGGGTGAGCCAGTCCTGGAGAGAAGATCTGATCGACCAGATAAGTTGTACTCGATTCCTTGAAAATCTGTTCTCTCTAGGCACGGCCAGCTTAACTTCTTGACATGTCATCCTTAATGTAATTGTAAATGCCGTGGGAAAGAATCTTGAGTAGGGGTGAGTTCGTGAAGTCTTTGAGTGGGAAAAACAAGCATGAATGATTTCAGTGAGGCCAAATGAGATAGTTGTCTTAGGTTCTCAGCAGCAGAGGTAGCTAATGCTTTAGTGAATGGTCACCAGCCCCATGTGGCTGTCGAGCCCTTGCCACGTGGCTGCTCTGTGTTGAGCTGTGCTGTAAACGGAATAGGTGCCAGGCTTCTGAGACTTAGTGTAACAGTGAGGAGGAGAGAGATCTTGATCAAACTAGATGGATTGCATCTGAAATAGTATTTTAGACATGCTGTGGTAAATAAGCTAGATTGCAATGAATTCCACCTGGTACTCCCCTCCCCTTTTTAAATGGCTGCTAGGAAATTGAAGCGTGTGTACGTACCTCCCACTTTAGGGGAAAACTGACTAAAGTAAACTCCCACATGTCTTTGTGATGGTTTTAGATTGGTAAACTTTGTGGAGAGTCCAGTTTGGCTCCAGTTGGGGGTGCTGTGAATAATGCTGTGGGAGATGGTTTGTGTCTGCTTTTCGGATTAACCTGCTCTAGACAGATGGCGTCAGACTGCGTCTCTCTGACTGTGGGTTGACTGTAAAGTGATGAGACAGATGCTGTGACCAGCACCGTGAGTTTCTCTACATTTTTTAAGGCCTGAGTGCCATTTGCTGCACAAAGGCTGCAGGCCTCCCATGGCAAGTCGGAGAAGGGGGGCTGGGGGGGAGGAGGAAGGGCCATTACACAAGAGCTGGGGCAGCCCTCCAGGGTAAAGAGCTCTTGCTCAAGGGCAAGATCTTTAAGGGCAGACAGCTGTTGCTCAAACACACCTCTGGACCCTCTGAATCCTGTGGTCCTCTTTACATAGGTACACGGAACACACAGCAGCTTTAAGAGCTGACCCACCATTGCAGACTGCATGACAGAGGCGTTTCATATGGAAACTGTGAAGCTGCAAGACCATTGGTGCCCGTGCCTTTCTTTAAAGCAGCGTTAGATTTCTGTGTGTGACCTCCTTTCTCAGGGGTGGTTGTGGAGGGTCCCCTTTGGAGCAAGCTCCAGCAGTTTTCTTTCACGAGCATCACATCATGCCCGCCCGCCCACCCAGAAGCTGGGAGGCTCTCACACCATCACAGAGGGTCTGCCCTCGCTGTTGGCTTCTGCCAGCCGAGGGTCAAGGATTCCACATGCCAGTTGTCAGTAGTAATATTTAGAGGGCTAGCGAAACAAGACTGACCTTAAAGCTGCTTTTAAGTTTGTTTTTTCTTGTGATCCTACATCCAGAGTACTGGTCAGACCAGTCTGTATCTGGCTGATTATTATCAATAAAGTAAACTTCACTGTGGCCAGAGGCAGTCTCCAGCACCCGGCAGCCTAGGTTCACCAGGTGAAACCGCCATAGTGACTGTGGTTTCCCTTTCACAAAGGGTAGCGCCTCTTAACTGTGAGAAGCTGGGGCCATTTCTGTGCAGAAGGGGGGGGGGTCCCAGGCCCCAACCCCTCTTGTAGACTGAAAGTCAGTTATGAATCTTGTTACCAAGTTAGTCTCCTCATAGAGTTGATGGGTTGGTAGCATATGGGTGCTTGAGGATGAAGGAGTAACCTGGTGGGCTGTAGATTCTGACCCTTGATGAAGGACCTGCTTGGTGCTGGTCAGGGGGTCTAACTTATAGACTTATAGAAGACTTAAACTTAAGACTGACTTAAGACTGACTTATAGAAGACTCAAAACCAAAGTTCCTGCCCACAACCTTGTCTAATTGAACTAATTTCTGTCCACACAAATACCTACATTTAGGCATTTAGGAGAACCTGTGATTTCTTATAGTGAAGAGGAAGGCCAGGATAACACAAGGCCTCAAACAGAAAATTGAGAAATTTATTTGCATTTTCAGTTTGCGCTGTTCTCTTTTGACCCTCTTAATCTCAGTGGTCATTTGTCAATTCAGGCCAAAACTACCTGTGTTGATGGTGAGTTACGGAAGCCCAGTGATTTACCCAGATTGTGCCTTTAGAGGGTGGCGGGGAGCTTGGGAGTGGCTTCTTGTAGTTTTGTTCTACACGGGACCATGTCCCTCAGCCTGCAGTTTCTGCAGAAACTGGGAGAACTGAAACTGATTGTGTTTCGTTTTAGAGGAATGTGGGGGCTGGCCTTGGGGAGAAGAATATGACAACTGCAGATGTGGATGTGATTGGAGGGACAAAAAAGGTATCCATCAGAGAGGTTTGTGCCAGCGCTTTAATTTCCTTTATTTCGGGACTGGAAGTTATTTAAATTACTTTATAGACTTCCTGTTTCCTTGCAAGAGCTCATTAAGTCCAGGCTGAACTTGTAGCGTTGCCATAATGGAGCCACGGGGTCTGTAGTTCACACTCTGTCCTCTAGGGCTGGAAGGGCACCTGCTGTGACTGTGGAGGCCTTTATTTACGGTGACTCTTACACATGTTCAGTTATGAACTGACACTGGCGATCCTCCTCAAGAATGCAGAATTATTCAGTATTCTGGAGTCTGTGGTCTATTTTCTGGACTTGTTTCTCTACTATGCTACGGAGGCTGTGCCTGTTATGCCGGTCTACATTTTTGGTGATTGGAGTACAGCCTTGAACTCAGTGTGGCATTAGAAACTGACACCAGTGCAATAAGGGCTGAGGATTTCCCTGATGATCAGGCTCACACGTTATGGGATTACCTTAACCTCCTCCTTTACTTGATGGGAAGACTTTGTAGTAGGGATTTCAGAATTGCACTATAACTTTTGAACCCTACCCAAAAGCAGCTCTTGAAGAGATGTGTGTTTGACTAGATGATTTACTTTTAGACCTGCCAAGAAAATTATTTTTGATGACCAGGAAACACCTTGTCCCTTATGCCTCCCTAATTGTTGCATTTGGGCTGAGTTTGTTGCAGAGTGCTAATTAGAAATAATGGCAACAACAAGCAGGTGTGGGGGGGGCCCTAACTGGTATCGGTGTCAGGATGAGGGGGCTGTCTCCTGCAGATGTGTGGGCCAGCTGCCTGCTGCCCACCTGGGGAGGTTAGAGAAGGTAGGAATCAGATGGGCTACCATGGCCAGGTCTTCTTTGACCCAGCGGCTTTCATTCCTTGGTTTGAAGTTCTGTTACTCTCTGTATGTCCCATTGGTACTCAGTATATACTCAATTTTAGCTGGTCCAGAAAGTCCGGGGCAGGGGATGGGGGAGAAGGTGGGTTTGGGGGAGAGGAAATTCCACCTGGAGGGAGGAGCATCAGTCTTTACTAGGGCAGACGAGGAGCTTTCTGAAGATGGTAACACAGCCTTACAGGGACCTTGAGACAGACCCACAGGTCTGAGTGAATGCTGAGTCTTAAATATTCATTACAACAGTAAAGTCTGTAATTTCTTCATAAAGAATTCTAAAATAATAAAGATGACCTGGTAGGCAAAATTCACTTGTATTTTCTAAAAGCTTTTGATAAGGTCCCTCATAAAAGATTAAGAGAGAACAAAACCACAGTGTGGCATGGAGTTCTTGTTGTGGATTAAGAAATGATTAAGTGATAGAGAACAGAAGAATTCTGGTGGAGACCCACTGCCTGTCGCGGGGAGAGGTTAATAGAGGGGTGTCTGAGGAGTCTGTCTTTGGGACCGGAGTTATTAAGTGTATTAATTGTTTGGAGAAGGAAATTGAGGGTGAATGAGCATGATCAGCTGCTTCTACCCAGGTTTCAGCAACTGCATGCAGCCCAGAGAACCCATACAGCCTTGAATGCACAGGGGAATCGGGCGGTGCAGTGACAGCGGCAGTGACGTTTTAGGAAGTCTGTGGTGTCATTCAGATTGGCAGAGTCTCGTCCAAAGCTTCCATGCTCCCTGAACTGGCTGCCTCTCCCGAGGAAAGAGGGTCAGGAGTTAATGGGCGACAGCAGTGCAGGGCAGTGACTTTTTAAAGACCAAGCAGATAGAGCGAATTGGGATGAGGTAGGGTTGAAAACTACAGGGTTTCCTCTGGGAGGTGAGGCGGACTGTCGCATTCTTGGACGTTCCCTCACGCCCTGTCACATAGGAAGGAGAGATGGTTCTTCAGTCTTTCTGACCGTGTTCCCTTTTGTGCTGTGGTGTTTATTTTTAGAGGCCGGATGAGGACAGTCTGGTATCCGTGGAAATGCTTGCCTTTTTATTTCTCTGCAGGGACTTTACATGTTCCTCTGAAGCAGCTAGCGGAGGTGGCCTATTGGATAGGACTGGTTGAATTTCCAAGTCGTAGCGGAAGATCCTTCAGATCCCTTAGGGTAGACCACACGACCCACCTTCTTGAGTTTTTGAAGCTGAATTTGAGGCATCCAAGCTGTCTGAGGAGGGGAATGGTTTTGAGTGGAGTAGGCAAATGGGAGTAGGAGCTGGGGTAGGTGGGGAGTGCAGCAGGCCAGCATCGTGGGAGCTGTCATTGCGTTCCTGCCTTTTTTCTTTTCTCTGTACTGCCTCTTTAAGGCTACTCACTGTGTTCCTCCTTCTGGGGCTGAAGTGCAAGAGTCTCTTGCCCGTGGCCATCTGCCTTGAGAGTTGCAAGTTTCCTGAATGGGCTTCTTCAGGCAAGCCACAGATTTCTTTTTTAACCCCTCTCCTTTATTTACCGATTTCCTTTTGTAGCTGTCTTTCTCCTCGCTGCGTACCACTTTAATTAAAACCTGGAAAAGTGCTGGCCTCCCTCAGAAATGTTGCTGAGTCCTTCCTTTTGGCTGTGAGCAGATGCCTCTGAGCGGGTTGGGGTCCCCGGCAGGGCCCCCCCCCCCCCCCGGGAATTTTTGAAGTCTTGGTCCTGCATAGTTAGAAGCTGCAATTACTGCTCGGTGGCTAATTACCCCGCCTAACATTAGATCAGTTTACAGAGGGAGTGCGGAGCCTGTCAGCAAAGGTCAGCCTGAGGTCCTCTCACTGAACAGCCCTCTTGTGATAGCTGTACCAGGAAAAAGGCATTAGGGGGGAGAAGGCTGGGGAACCAATTCAGGCTGCCTGGTCCTTGCTGTGGGGGGATGGGGGTTGGGAGAGGGAGGCGTGCCATTGATGACTAAAGGGGTCATGGAGGCTGATAAGCCTTCACACAGCCTTTCTCAGAAAGCCTGGGGGGAGGCAAAGCCCTTTCATCAGGAGGCTTGGCTTTGCTAGAGAGAATGAGGAAATAGTTTCACAGAGGAAACCGGGATCTGTCGGTGGGTGATTTTTAATGGTTGACTCTGCTGGAAAGATGAGTTCAGTCACGGCCTCTGAGAGGGAAAGTGGGAGAGACAGAGTCCTCCAAACTTGGGGTATCATTTTTCTTCTGTTTCTAACCACCTATGCTAGTATGAGGTGCTTACCATTTGTCTTTTCGTGGACTCCCCTGTTCAAGCCTTAAGCACCTGCTCTAACATCATCCCAAACAGTGACACCAGAGGATCGCAGGTTGTTACTGACTCAAACAAACCTGAAGTTTAGATACTGATTCCAACTTCAAATATTCACTCACACACTACTTGCTAAGAGTAGCCAGGAGCTGGTGGTAGTGCTTGTAGCACATCCTGGAACATACCTGTGGAAAGTCTAGTGGACCAGAAGTCTGGGTGCTTGTGTTCAGGCCCTGCACTGCTTTCTGCTGGGGAGGGGGATGCCTGTGAGTGAGTCGCCCTGCCTCTCTGAGTCTCAGCCATGAGGAGTGGTCTTTGAAGGTTTTTATGCAAAGAAAACGGGACTAGTCTCTCTCCCCATGTGTTTATGTGTGCACAAATACCAATAGCTGACATGGATTAAGCCCCTCCTGTGCTAGGTACTTCACTGTCTTATTAATCCTTATGACTGCAGAGGGCACACGTGAGACTTAACACCCATTCCGCGTATGACAGACCCCAAGTAGGTTAAGAACTTGCCTCTTTCAAACAACTTCCTAGTCAGACTATTGCCGTAGGCGTGCGCTTTCAGCCATTTCCATACTTTGCTGTGTACGGGAGGTTTTTGTCATGATCCCCTTCAAGGCGTTATTTTAGCATTTGGCCACTATCAGACTGTTGGGCATATTATTAGAAAAAAGCCACTTGACATGAGAAGGACTGGAAAGAAAAGTGTTCCTCTTGGGTGAGTTGCCTGAATTCCCTGCACAGCTGTGATGAAGTCCTAAATGCTCAATTGTTTGGCTCCCCGGTGGCTGGACAGGCCTGGACTTCCCCGGGACTGTCCCTCTCCACATCGGGAGGAGATCAGTATGCAGCGGATGGGAAGCGGGGGTAGGGACCGGGGACGATGTGTTACATTGATAAAGTTCTTGCCGCCTGAGACACAGACTTGGAACTCCATGTTCGATCTCTCCCTAAGTACACTGAGTCCTTCTTGGCCTCGGGACCCAGGAGGACAGTGTGTCACCCTGACCCTCTGATATGGCTGAGGTGGAGCACTTTCCCTTCCATCACCTTCCATGGGACCTTTCTTCCCCCACACTATTGTAGTGGGGCATGTGCTTGCCTCTTTGGACCCGATGGGACTGAATTGGACCCAAACTTGGCCACATTTTGGTTTGTGTAACAAATGAATGGAGAAGAAACACCCCTTTCATAAGTTAAGAAACTGGACTGGAGAACTCTGGCGAGTTGCCTGAGGATGTCCTCTTGGGGGAGAGAGAACATGTGGCCTTCTGATGCCTGATCTCCACTATCCCTCTGTCTCCCAGCACCCCAGCAGAGGAACCCCAGGCCTGTACACCAAGCATGCTTTACAAAACTCTGTTCCTGAACTTCCACCCCCTGGGTGCTGACTAACACCACTTCCCCTCATATAACTTTGTGTAATTAACATATAATTTGATACCTGGAAATTCATGCTGGGTGGAGCTGGAAAGGATTACTCAGCTTTTAGCAATTCAGACTCTGGGGCTATAGGACTCTCTGTGCTGCCTCCTGGTTCTCCTGTTACTGCTAACTTGGTTTGCCAATATCCTTGTTGCTTATTTCTTCCATCTGTGCTATGACGGTGCCTGAAATGATGATACAGTATGCTTTCATCATTTAAGCAATGGAAAGGTTCTTGACATACATGTGGGTGCCTGCTTAACTTGGGGCTTGTTCTTCGCTTCCTTCTCCCATCGTGGGTGGAATTCAGTGATGCCATAGTTTATTTTACTTCCTGCTTTGTCAAGGCAGTGCCATCAGTATTAAAAAATGCAGTTAGTAATTATCAGTGAAGAATAAAGATGAAAAATTAAGATGATTTTGCAATTTAAATTTATTTAGTGTGTGCTGATGGTTATAAGTTTGGGGGAAATTATTTATTGTGTTGACACATGTATTGATGTGGGGGAATTGTAGTTCTTAATGTATATGATACCCGCCCAGTGACCGACAGAAAGGCTGGGGAAACCCTGATGAGCCTGAATGCCTGTGTGCTTTCAAGAGGACATTTAGAGCACTGCAGATGGGAAATTGTATGTGGTAGGAAAAGAGTGAATCTCTTAAAACAGCAAGGGGAAATGGGTTCCAACTGGCGTGCCGGCTCGCATTGGTCACAGCCTCCTGACCTGCTGGCTTGAGAGACATCTGGAGTGCAGGTCCCGTCTGGGTGTGCTCTCGGTGGTCAGCTTCAGGAAAGGTGGGACAGGGGAGAGTAGCTAGGAGGCTGGCCATTTGTTCCCTGCCATGGAGTGTGCTTGGGAGAGAGCCTTTTAGGGTTTTAGAACTTGACTTTGGAAAGCTTCTAAATTTGTTCCTAGTGGGTTGATTTATTTTGTTGAGGTCAAATTAGAGCTAATGGCCCTAATGGTTTACAATGCTCCTAAATGGTTCTTAGCACTTAGGCAGGCTGGGTTGGCCATTGTGGGCGGGTTTCCAAGTGTGGACCATCTCATTCTTAGGGTCTATTTTTTGTTGAAGTTATTGTTGAGAGTATAACGTTTACATGTAAGTGAGGTTAAAAGGTAACAGCAGAATTAGTCACACTTAATATTCAACTTTGTTTTGGTATCAGATCCAGGAAGGTGTTTGTTAACACAGGCCCCTTGGGTGTATGTGAGCAAGGAGGCCTACAGTGTGGAGTTTGATAGTTGGGGGTTTTGTGTCTTCTGCCACTTTGTCTAGGTGTGCGTTGCTCATGAAAGGCAGTCGCAGGGAAACCCCAGATCTCCTGTCAGTCTTGGTTGCCAAGTAGTTCCTGTAAGAGCAGGTAACCAGGTTAAACTAACCTCAGTGCATCCCTTCCAGCCATGATGTGGTACCTGTGAGTTCATGGCAAGGTCTTTGGCAAGGGGATAATGCTCTACATAAAACTGGCTCCAGTCTCCTGATTTCGGTCTGATTGGGAGTAGGCGGAGCAGACAGGTGTCTGCAAAGGAGCTGCATGTCTTTGCTGGTCAGAGAATTGCAGGCGGGCCCTGTGGGCAGTGACCTTGTGGGGCTGCTGGTGCAGCTGAAAGGGGAGAGACTTGGAAGCATAGGGGCTTCCTCCCCAAGCTGAGGAGGTGGTAGCAGGTAAGCCATTTCCGCATGCTTTAGTTGAAAAAAAGAAAAAAGAAAAACTGTCTCCAGTCACCTTTCTCTGTCCCATGAGCTCTCAGGGGAGCGCCCCATGAGTTGCAAAGGTGGTTTTGAAGGCCAAGTCCAGTCGTATTTGTTATAGCTGAAGCCCTGTCAGTTGCTATGGATTGAGAGTTGAGTGAGCTATTGAGGGGTAAGTGAGGCCTGGACTTTGCCTTCTCATTGTTAATAGAATGACTGCTGCATTCTTCTCAAAACTTGAGTTCCTTTTTCCCACTTGCACACTCTGAAAACACACTTTCAGTGTATTTGCGAAGCTTTGCAATCCTGAATCTGTCATACTTACTGCAATCCGGGACCCAGTGGGTTTTCCCTAGATCTGTTTGAAGAACCTGATCCTCCCTGTGAGCCTACGTCTGTTGAGAGAATCTCCACATTCATCCAGTCCCTCTTGACCTTAATATCCCTGCACGGGTGATCCTAAGAGTTGGGGCTCCAGACAGATGTCTGTGTTTGTCATCAGAAAGAGGTCAGTTTCCACCATGACTAAAACTATGCTGGAGCCTCAGGTCTGACAGAACTGGAGACCTGGGCCCAGTTGAGGGAGCCGAGTCACAGGAGTTGTGTGGGTGGAAATGCGTTCTTGAATTGGCATTTGACTGTGTTCAGCCAGTTCCATGGCCACCAAGTTCTCCAGAGAAGTTTTAATTACAAACCAAGGTGATGTGGTTTCTTAAATGTGTCATAACAAATGGATGTTAGCCCACGAGCCCCTCTATCAATAATACCCTGTAATTATCACGTGGAGGACTCTGAGGAGGAAATCTCAGCGCCCCGAGTGCCTGGTCGGCTGCGCTTCCGTTCTCCCTTTCCTGAAGTTGGAGGCAGGCAGGGTGTTGGAGAACAGCCCTTTCCTCAGAGCTCTGACACACCCGGACAGGCTGGGGGTGTGGAGCCCTAGGGTGAGCTCTGCTTTTTGGGGAGGGTGGAGGCCATCATCATTCAGATAGAAACCCTTGAAATGGCAAATCTTTATTAGTTTTGTAAACAGCTTTAGGAAACACTGGGAGCATCTTGCAGGGACCCTGCAATCATCATAATAAACAGTTTTATCATCTGCTTGGCAATCAATATTGTGGCTTATGCTGCTTTAGTATCTCAGTGATATTGATTACCTTAACAACTGTGCTGCGGTCAGCTTCCATTAACCCCTGCTCTGCTGGCAGGGCCTGTGCTTTCCACGGGTGGGTGGAACCTGCTCTGGTCTCAGCCCAGGCGAGTCGAGTGCTGCAATTTGACAGCTGGCCAGTGAGTCAAACACAGCTTTTATCTCAAGGCGCCCAACAGAAGGGAGGGTTTTAAACAGGGAATTTGGAAGCTAATGCAACTTCTTTAAAGGCATCTTTTAAAAAATTTTTTTGTGGAGAGTATATTAAACAATTACAGCAGTGGAGTGTGAACTTTGAGTCGGGAATTTGAATGTTAGAGTGAAAATTGTGATTCTCCCTTGGAGGCTGCGTCCTGGTTTCCTCTCAGCTCCACCTCCACACCCCCCCCCCCACCCCCCCGCCCCCCCCCCCCCCCCCCCCCCCCCAGAGGAACTCTCTCTGGGACTTCTTTGAGCATTTGTTTTGCGATCCACATTTTATTTTTAGAAAGAAGCCACTTATTTGGGAACATTCATTCTAGGACTCTGGTTCCTCTGGACCAATGAGCATCTGAAGGGAGAGGCTGAATTGTGCAATGACAGTGCTGGGTGTAGATTTTGGTGCCGCTGGAGACTCTGCCCCCCCCGATGGCCTCTGTCTCTGCTGTGGTTAATGCTTGCATTCCCTTTTCTCCCGAGGAAACAGAGTTATCAGGGACACTTGGCTCTGAGGAGACCACCTGGGGTGGAGTCCCAGACCAGGCCAGTAGCTGGAGATGAGACAGGAGTAAGTAAGGAGTTTTGAGGACAAGGCCTTGCCAGTCGCAGGAGTGTTCGTGCTGGTGTATTGGCTTTCTGTGTTCCTCTTTTTCTCCCTTTTGCTACTCTGTTTTGCTTAAATGAGAAATATGTATGTATGAGTATGATTCATACAAATACTCATGCGAATATGAATAATACTTGAAAGTCTGGGGTGAGCTTGCACCCTAGAGCCAAAGACTTCACCCCTTTGGCTCAGCTTCAGTGAAGATCAGCACAGGAGTTTTCAGTGTTGCCGCCCCGGTAGCACAGGTGCTGTTTAACCTAAGCTACCTTGACTTCAGTGAGAAGCCAGCTGCCCCACTCCTGAGTCAATTTTCAGAGTTGGAGATTTTCACAGGCATCTTTGGGGAATGGAGGAGGAAGTGGGGGGAGGAGGAGAGGTGGCAATAGTTGGACTAGAGGAGAGTGAGAGGTGGCAATAGTTGGACTAGAGGAGAATGAATTGGGTTGGCATCTGCTACCTTCCTGCCCTTCTTGCCAGGGTACAGCTGATAGCTTCCTTCTCCCTTGTGGCTGCCCAAGAAGGAGCCAGCAGTTGAAGTTTATCAGATGCAGGAGGCAGCCAGCAGTTAAGTATAATGAGGGTGAGAGCTGTGGACTGAGCTTGGGGAAGCCCGGGTGGTACAGGCAAGAGGGGGGACCGATGGTCATAGGTATATGGGAGGGGTGGGTCAGGAAGGCAAGTCACAGGGTCTAGGCAGCAAGACAGAAGGCAGGAGGTTCTGTGTGGTGAGGCCCAGAGTAGAAATGAAAGGACCTTGACCACAGTTTGGTCAGCAGGGCAGGGAGGAGCTAGACCTGCACGGCGAGGGCAGCGACCCCGCAGTGGGGGCAGGTCTCCTCCCATGTGGGAAGCTGCAGGGAGTGGTCCTCTCAGTATGGCTGGAGAGTCAGCACCAGGCCTGGGCTTAAGAAAGCCTTCCCTCCTGACTCCACGCTCTCAGGTCACCCTATCTTCCACTGGGGTCACAAGGGATCCCTGCCACTGTCTTATGTTCTAGACCCCATGCACCTCTGTCCAAACTATCTTGGTCCACTAACTGCAAAGTTTTGCTTTAAATGTAATGCTGTTCCTTAAAAATGGCACTTCTAGCCATCTGCTAGTGTTTGTCAGTTGCCCACTGTTACAGTGCTTTCCATCCTGACAGGGGCTGTCCCCACCCTGGCGACAGGGTAGTCTAGACTGCTCTTCCGCTTGGGCTAAGCACCTGCCACCATGGGAATGAGGCCTGCGGCCTTCTATGAGGCCTTTTATTTGTTTTATGTAGATTGGTGCAGTCATGGCTATGGCCCACATCGCCCTATATGTTACTCCACTGATCTTACCTTGAACTCAGTGTTGACCTGAGTCTTCTCGGGTTCACCTGGACTCTTGAGAAGCAGGTAGACATCAGCAGCTTTTTATCCTCTCCTTTTCACAGATAGCTTTTTGAGCTGAGTGTTCAGACTGCTTTGGTGGTAGCACCTCTGGGTAGTACCTGGTATTCTGGGAGCTTGGGGTGGTCCCTCTGTGTTTGGTGCTGACCCGAATCGAATCCTTTTCCAGGCCCTAGGACACTTTGATCTATGCAGAAGTTGAAGATTTATTGTCTTCCCTCAGGGTTCTTGGCTGTAGGGAGCAACTCCTTATTTGGCTATTTGTAAATCTGCTGTGCTTTCTAGGTGTGCTCAGTGAAATAATTTTCTTGGGCCTTTGGTGTAGTCAGATTTGATTCTTATTTAGAAGATGAATTGGCATTTGGAATAGTGACTCTTTCAGGAAGTGATGGTTTCACCGTGAAAAGGGAGTAGTAACCCAGAGACAGACTGAGTCCTAGACCCGGATTTGCTGCTAACCGGCTGGTGACCTTGGGAAAGAGTGACTCATGGATGACATTTTTTTAAAGCTGTGCAGTCTGGGTTATGATTCCCATCTTGGCTACTGAACAAAACCAGTATATTGGAGGTCAAATGAGAAGTGAATATGAGTGTTTGAAAATGTTTCAAGTGTCGTTTTAATTGAGGGAGGAGCGTTGTTCTTTGTTCCTGGGGAGGCTGGTGCTGCGAGTGATCAGGCTTTTGGACAAATGATAACGCTGCTGTGAAAATGTCTGTTGCCAAGAAGATTTCTTAGAACCTGCAGCATGGTGATGGGTGTGTGTGGGCCTGTGGGTGGCAAAGAGCCCACTTACCAATGGGCCCTCCTCTTATAGAGAAGCACCAGTGGACCATCCCAGTGGGAATCCACTCAGTTCAGACTTTACAAAGCAATTAAAACTAATAAAACATTCATGCTGAAAGACACTGAGCTCAGAAACAATGGTGGGTAAATATTGCCTTATTTTGTAAATTTGCTGTGTTTAAAATTATTTTTTAATCTGTGAAAACAACAAGTGGAGGGTTTAACTTATCTGTAGGTGTGTTTTTCTTAACTAGACCTTGGCTCAGAGCTCTAAATCGAGCTCTTACGTAATCTTGGGCAGGTGGCTACCTTGGGCTCATTTCTGCTCAGTAATGATAGTGGGGGCTGACCTGTAGGAAGGGGCCAAGAACCGCGTCCAGAGGAGGATGCAGAATGGCCCTCCCTGTGTTCTTCTCAACTTGAGTTGTGTGGAGGAGCTTGGTACCAAGTGGCTGAGGGGGGCGGTGGTCAGTGCATGGTGAGTTTCGAAAGCAAGATTTAGAGAGAGCTGGGACCTGAAAGATTTCTTAGGAAGTCCTTGAGTCCTTCTAAAGAAAGGAGAAAACCACATCACTTTGAGAAAAGACTTGGCTTGCCGTGGAAAGTGGCAGCTCAAGGCTGAGAAACTTGGCCCTGGCCAGTGCTTTTCTTTTAAAATCAGAAGCTGTTCTTGACCTGTTTCTTTTTTTAAAGAAAAAAAAAATTGCTATGTAAAAACAGAATATAAGGAACCCCCATCACCTTAGACTGAACTACAATTCATTTTTTTTAGATTGGTGTTATCTTTTTGTTCATAGTTGAAATATTTTAAGATCAAAATTCTGATACTTCATCTCTCTCTTTTTTTAAATGTAAGCATAGTATCACCTAACAAAATCAACAAATTCCTAATTTCATCAAATTCGAGATCACTCTGCAGACTTACGACATTATTTGCACCATGGCTTTTTACAGTTGACTTATTAGCACTGGCATCGCGATGAGAGCTACAGAGTTCATTTCTTTATTTGATTCTTATTTTCATGACATGGCCCTGCCCTACCCTGATCC
>PVIJ01000294.1:123817-163152 GCA_004024925.1 Scalopus aquaticus
TTTTTTCATAGACCTTTGGTGAGTGAAGCAATATTTGCTGGGCAAACAGTTGGGGTGGGGGGTGGGGGAATCTTAACTGCTAAAACAGTAGCCATTCTACGCATTCCAAAGTGTTCACCTCTGGTTCCAGCCTTGGACACCAGGAGTGCTGTTGGTGGGATGTTTAGAATGATGGAGGTGGATGAATCAGAAACTATCATATGCTATATGTGAGGCAATTAGATGTGAATCCTCTTAAGACTCAAGCATGAGTGAGTGAGCTCTTGTGGACTCTTGCCCAGCCCTCCTTTGCTGTTCATGAGTTGGTGCCAATCCTCAGTAAGGCGTTGCTCTCTCCTACCTCCCTGGACCTCCACCTCCTTGTCTGTCCAGGAGAGAGAGAAGTCCATCCTGGAGTGTTAGGGGAGGATCAGCATTGGTGCATGTTGTGTGCCTAGCACGGTGCCTGACACACGGTGGACACTCTGTAAATGGTAGGTGCTTCCTGGTCATCTCTACAAATGATTGGAAGACATACTGACAACACCTACTTGGTGGTCTCCTCATTTTCTTTGTTGGCACTTGGAAAGGGATCCTTTAGCATTGGTTTAGAGGCGACCTGGAGGTTGCCTTTTTCCGAGTGTGTGGAAAGCTTTTTTGTCATCTAAGAGAAAATTTGAGATACCCTCGTTGGTTGAATTCCAGCTGATGTTCCTCTCCCAGTCAGACACCCCAGACTTAAGCCTGAGGAAGGCAAGACTCCTGGGGGGGTCTTGGGTGTGGCTAGGAAGTTGAGGCTCAGGGCTTGCAAGTTTTCTTCTAATGGAATTTCCCATCACTTACTGCCCTGCTGATTTCTGATCAATGAAAATGAAATTGCATCACCTCCTCAGAGGCTCCACGTATGCTTGCTGCTTCCAGCTGTGTCAGTTCCGGTAAAATAATCTCATCAGGCGTGCGAGAGGGTAATAGGAAATAAAAATAAAAACCCACAATTAGCAAGAGGCCTTGCCGCTGAGTAACACTTTCCATTCCGGAGGCAGAAAGGGCTGGGTAGTGAAGTCTTAAGAAAGATTCCTTAAAAAAAATAATAAATAAAAGGAAGGAAGGAAGAAGAGAATTCCTGGTGGTTCTCCTTTCTTTTTCTCCTCTCACTTCTCCTGGGCATTTGTCAGGTTGGTACTTGCTTTTCTTTCTCCTAGGTCTCCTATAGACAGACTCCCAATGAAATATAGAAATTCCAGCTTCTCTCACTGACCTGTGGCAGAGAACCAGATATCCATGGGACAGCTGAAAGCCAAGTTAAGTTTGGTGAATAGATTTCTCAGAGCAGGTTCATTTTAATTCCTAGACTCTATCCTTCAGTTAAGATTAGGACTACTTCTCTCCCACCCCTCCCCCCCCCCAGTTCAGTGTCGTGAACACCAGCTCCATGAAAGGACCCGATTTGGTTATGGGGATGCTGGCCTAAGTCATATCCTCGGGGAGTGGCAGCAAACCCAGGGGGCATCCCAGCGCAGCCCTTACCTCTTGATAAAACTTGGGGAGGTCGAACACTGCTTCTGGAGCATTCTGCTTATGTGTGGAGTCTGAAGTCACTGGGTCCAGCCTAAATGGAAAATGAGGCCAAAGACACCCAGATGGAGAATATACAGGGCAGGTGAGGATGTGGGAAACCTGACCTGAGAGGAACCATCAGACAAGAAATCCTCTCATCTCTTGTCAGCTAGACAAGATCAAAGGGGAAGAAATGCTTGTGTGCAGGCCGGTCCAGTGCTTCTGGCAGTGTCTCCTTCATATCTGCAGTAGAGCATTCCCTTCATCCTAGCGGGGAGCCATCTTGAGCTGTCAGGAAATGGTCAGTCTCAAACATCCCTAATGTTCCTTTAATTGATGACTCCCTTGTGGATTGAGGGCGGGACCCCTGAAAGGCACTGGAACAGCAAGGGCATGTGGCAGGAGGAACTGAAGTGTGGGGGCCAGAGTATCCCCAGCTCCGTAGGGTCAGGGCATCTGCCAGAGCCTGTGTTGCAACAGTGGAGCCGAGCTTTTGAATGGAATGGACGTCAGAGGTCATCCTGTGACACATCTGGTTAATAGAAGGGCAGAGTCTGACCCAAGAGCTGGAGGACTCTGGAAGCGGTGGGGGGTGGTGGTGTGTGTGCAGTGACCTAGATCTTAGTGTGAAAACAGTGAATCCAGCAGCCACCTGAAGTGCTGACTGTCCCCACCGGTGCCCTGAAGGTCACTCTCCAGGTTCTTATTTGTGTGGTGTAGACTCTAATGAGAGCCAGGTAGTGGAACTCTGTCTTGCTAGGAGAGATGCTGTGGATATTGTGGTGTTCAAATAATTTTGGTATGAATGAGTAAAAATCATTAGAGCAGCCAGGGAATTTTTTGGCCAAGCATTTTGCACAGGAGTTTAAAACTACCGACCCCAGTAGCCTCTTGATTATATGAGGGCCTCAGGAGTTGACCCCGGTCACTGGCCAGGGTGGGGGACTCCAGTTGCTTAGAGCGAGGGACTCCGTCAGCGCTGCGAGGCCACTTGCCACACTTCCTCTTGTTCTCGCTCTGTCCACGATGGGGGTGAGCAGAGCTCTAGGGGTGGAAAGGCACGTGCAAAAGCTAAAGTTCTTCTTGTGGACGAGCGTCTCTCTTATGTGTATACGTATGTACAGACGTTTCTCCTCTCTCATCTTAGACACTTAGCACAGGGTCTTGATCTACATTGATCACATTTTATGACTGGAACTGCCCCAACCCCCACCCCCAGGGATCAGACCTCACTGGGGTGTTCAGGAAGCCATTAAGGAAAAAGATGTAACCACACTCAGTCCCAAACTCAATTGTTTGGTCTCAGCCATGCTTGGATAAGAGACTTGCAAATGTAATTAATGCAAGTACTATTTAAAGTGGCCTTGGTGAGTCTTCAAGCAGCTATTGACCCATTTGGAGCAGCAAGAGGAGAAAGACCATCTGGGTCCTTTTCGCAGAGTTAGTGAGGGTGTAACTTGCCCACGGTCACTGGGCTCTTTGGGTGGCTTCCACAAGGTTAAGGACGTGTGAACCCTTGGCTCCTTACACTTGAAGAAATTCTCCTTTGTTGTTATGCCTAATTCCCAGGGCCACTCTTTGAAGTGGCCAATGGTAAATCTGTCTCAATCTGTTTTTCTTGATTCAAAGTAACAGTGCAAATAATGGACTTCCTAATTACCACGTGGGCTGGAGAGGGCACTGGGAAGAATGGTACTCACAGTTAAGTTTCACTCCCTTCCCTCCCCACAGCCCTCACATCCACCCACCCATTTGGGCTTTAAGCCTTGGCATTTGGAAGTCCTTCAAACACATTCAGAATCTGTGCCCCCACCCCATCACCTTTTACTCCCCTGTGTAAGATAGAGAAGCCCTCCAAGGTCCCAGGGGCTGTTCTTGCTGCTGCCCCATAAGGGGTGAATTGAAATTTGAAGTAACTCTTTAGGCCTCTAGGATGTGAAGACTATCCAATAGGTAATAGTTCTCCCATCTGAAGTATAGTAAAATGAAGCAATTGGGGAGGGCATTCTAGAATGGCTTTGTTGTGCCCCCAAACAGAACTTGAGGGTTGCTACTATGCAAAAACCTTGAGAGGTATTTGAGGCACGGGGAACACCCTGTGTGCTGGTATTGCCTTTGTGAGGGATCCCCTCTTCCTGTCCTTGCCAAAGGCTGGGCGGTGCCAGCTTTCATTACTGCTTTATTTCATGGTCCCTCTTGCTCCCTGCTGCTTGAAAAGCTGTTTATGCTAACGAGCCAGGGGAGATCTAAAGAACTTGCTGAGCCTGGGCTGGGGAGCAGCATGTGTGTGTGCGTGCGTGCGCGCGCGTGCACGATTATGTGTCTGTCTTCATTAATGAGCCTTCGAAGGGCAACCCTTGTTTGTTTTGTCATGGTGCCAGTTCTGGAGCCTTGTGCCTGAGTGACCTGCCGATGGTGAGCCCACCAAGTGGCTTTCTTCCTGCTGAGAGGGAACCACTCGTTTTTCAAAGAGGCACTTTGGAGATACCCATTGCAGGAGACTTTGCTTCTCAGGTCACCTCTCAGCCCACCCTTAGAGCTTCCCAGTCGTCCTGGGAATAGCAAGTGGTGGAGTTACTGGAGAGCTCGCATTTTCTCGCTCCAAGAAAGTTGGATGGGGTTTCCCGGGAGCTGCCACAGCACCAGAGAAAAGCTGCTATAACAGGTTCCTCGTTTGTTCTCACATAGATCGGATCTGTATGAAAGAAAGCTCGAGGCCCGCGGCTGCTTCTCTCTGCATTCCTGAAACTGCAGGTGCAAACACGGAGTCTGCCCAAGTTCCCTTTCTTTTGGGTTTGGGCAGCCATGAACTGCAGCAGTTATGCTTGATGTTCAAATTCAGTGTGTTGACAAAGAACTAATAAGAATTCAGGAGATCTAGAAGACTTGTCCTCCTGTCATACTTTTGAACGTGGTTTGATGTGTTCCCTGGGGTGGAACCCTCAGAATGTGACAATTCTGGAGTCCATACTTGACATCCCCAATGCCCACCTCCAAGCAGAATTATATTTGGGATTTGCTTGGTTTTTTGTTTCACTGGCTAACTATTTTAAATGACTGTAGTGAGGACAGCAGATCTCCCATAATTTTGTAATAGGAAATGATAAATTTAACCTATAAACCAGAGTACTGTGAAATACTTAGCTGTAGTACCTGAGTCTCAGACTTAGGATGATTGGGACTTTGTTGATTAATTACCTACAATGTTGAGATCACACCCCCACTAATGATATTTGTCACCTCGAAAGAGAAGTGTGCTGTGTTTTCTTTCTTGTCCGTACTACCTGATCAGCACTGTGCTAGAGAGAGAAAAAGAACTACAGGCTGATTTTTGCCATTAAGCAGCTTATAGTCAAGTTGTAGAGATAAGAGCAACAAAGGTGAAACAAGGAGAGATTGTTTTAAGAGAATATAAGAGAGCCAAACGAGAAATCAGAAGGAGAAAATAGCACACAAAACATAAAAGCAAAAGCTAGCAGGCAGCCACAAATAAGAGACATTCGACAGGGGAAGGGGAGGAAGAGAGACAACTATGGTGATGATTCATGGGTGAATTGGTGGTGGGAGACCTGCGGGGGATACACGGTAATGTAAAGGATATAAATTAAATTAAAAAATAAAACAACAGTGGCAGCTACTGCTGCTGTTGGTTACTGTAGTAGTACCAAACAGAGGGAGGTTTTTTTGGACTTGAGTAATTGGAGGTGATTTTATTGCTTAAGAGGAACTTGAGTTTGTATTCATAGAGGATGTCCAAGGTTTGGGTAAATGTTGTAGAAGGAAAGGTACCACCATAGGGCTTAAGACTGCATAAGATTATGGAGATCATGGGGGAGGAGACTCTTTTGCTGGAGGGAAGTGAGTGAGGATTGAATAGTAGTATAGGGGTGCCTCTTAAGATATTTGGAAAGCAATCTAGTGACTACTTTGGCAGTTGGCTCTTGCATGGGAAAGGTACCTGATGAATGACACTGGGAGGCAAGACCCGTCATTTTTTTCTGTTCTCTGTAATACAAGATGGTACCTAGAGTTGCATCCGGAGGGACCAAGGGCAGCAAGGGGCAGTTCCGTTTGGACATGAGTGGTGGAAGACTGGCCATTTACAGACATCTTGTGGTCTGCTGAGAGGATGAGCCGCATATTCAAGTGGTAGGGCAGGAATGGAAATTTTCATTTTGGGAGTCAACTCATAATTTCGGTAATTGAAACCACAGAAGTAGTTAAGGTAGTTGATGTACAGAGATAAGAACAGAGAGCCTGGAGGAAGAGTATGATGATGGCTAAATTCTAGAGAACAGAGAAGAGAGATTTCTGTGGGGTTTAGTGATAGGGAATTTTATCAAATAATTGGAAAAGTGCAGTGGTAGAGACCTGCAGGAATGGGAGGGCCAGGCAATGCAGAGATCGGGAGAGGGAGAAGAACCAGAAAACTATGTCAGAGAAGTGAAGGGGGAGACAGTCTCAAGCTGTTCTGATCGGCAGTTTTGATCACAGGGGAGATTGGAGAAGATGAAAGTAGAGGAGGGAAACGCCACGAGAAAGGCACTGATGCACTTGCAGAGAGGACCAGTCACGGAGCCCTAGGACTTTCTGATTCACCAGAGGACTGTCTCGCCTCCCTTCCAAAGAGCCTGATCCTACACTCTGGGTGGTATCTGGCCTCTGTGGCCCTTGACTAAGCCCCTCAGTGGCTCTGCAGCACAACCAAGCTCCAAGCTGAGTGTGACTAATGCAGCACGGCTCTCTCTCCACACGGGCAGGGAGGAGCTCTCCCAGCTCCAGAAGCTTCTAGTTGAGAAAGTGCGGCGGACAGAGTCCGCTTGTTTCAAGGAACTGAGATCTGAAGGAAGGTCAGAGTGTTGTCCAACCTGGCAGTGGGAGTGTGTCAGACTCAGCCAAGGGGCCAGGGGGTAGTAGACTCATGGTAGAGAGTGGGAGGGGTCGCCAGTGCAATCCTGACAGGCCCTTTTATTAATCATCAAGAAGTAGCAAGCAATTTACAAAAGAGTACAAATTATCAGTAGATATCTGCAGTTGGGTTCTATCATTTCCTTCCTGCCAAAGTGACGACTTTTTTTCTAAACAAAGTAATACCTACTCTTGAGGGTGCAGGAAATTGGTGCTTATGTGCCAATGCAAGTGAGAGTTGGAAAGACTTTCCTGGAGAGCAGTTTGGCATATGCCAGAGGACCTTCAGTATTCCTGGTTTTTGAGCCAGCACATCCACTTCCAGAAACATGTCCTAAGGAAACAGAGACAGAAAGTTGTGGGTGAGAGCCAAGGTTTTAGAGTAGTTGAGGGAGACTTTCCTGCTACATGACTTGTTAGGTATATCACCATCTAAGCCTCAGTTTCCTCATCTGTAAAATGGGCTGTTGCAAGCATAGAATGAAATGATGTGTATTCAAAGCAGTGCTTTGAACCATGCCTGGCTCTACTAAATGGGCAGCCATGGAGCTGCTACTTACTTTTATTAATCTTGTTTTTATATGTGCACAAAGATTGATAGGAGTTTATTGCTGTATTAACAGCAAATAATAGGAATCCCCTACGTGTCCAGTAATAGAAATTGGAGAAATTATGCTGTTTCTGTGGGACACAGTGTCGATGCAGCTATTAATTCTAACTTTTGTAGAATATTTAATCACAAGAACAGGAAAACTTTCATGGGAAGTTAAGGTAAAAGGGCATCCTAGCAAAGAAACACCTCTTAGGTTGGTAAAGACGATCTGTAACTACAGATGTGCGGAGGGTACAGAGGGATAAACACCTAAAAACTCTTCCCCTGCCAGTGGCTCTTGGCTGATGGAGTTTTAGCTGTGGGGTCTTCTGTGCATATGCTCCCGCCCCCTTTTAAGTAACGACCTGATAGTACTTTAACTAGGAGAAATTATTTAACATATATTTAACTTAGTGAGCTGTCAGATTGAAATAGTAATGGACCAGATGGCACATTTTCTATCATCTCCTAGACTTTGCTCTGCAGCCCAGTAGCAAGAGATCAAAACAGAATCTTTTGAGAGGAATTTGGAGGAAATTGGGAGGAGATGAAAAGTTTGGGGTGTTGGCAAAGCAAAGAAAGCACTGGTGCACTGGCTTATGGTTAGTGCAGGGAGGTATCCAGGCTCACCAGGGAAGCTGCAGGGGGTGGGTGCAGGTGTGCTAGGGAATCCTGCCAGGGCTGCTAGTGCCTGGAGTAGGGGTGGTTAGAGCTCCTGGGTTTGATGAACAGAAGTGCAGCTTCAGTCCTGGGAGGGGCAGCAATGCTTTATGGTGACTAAATCCCAGTCAGGGGAGAGCCTGTCAGTCTAGGAACAGACCCACGATGCTGGCCTTTGGTCTTCAGGAGACAGTGACAAGGGCCTCAGGATGGAGGCTGGCAGAAGTGCCTATGTTTTGGGGTGCACACAGGCGACTAGCTGATTACATTACTCCAGCTCCTTTTCTAGAACAAAGCTGAATACACCTCTTCACTGGATAGTTTTACTTTTTATTATTGTATCCATGGGTTTCGTAGTTGATAAACTGTGGGTGTAGCTACATATATAATCAAAACAAAATAAAACACCACTCTTCCCCTCAGTACCGGCACATCTCTTGCAGCACCGCAGACTGGGTTCCTGCTTTTGATCTTAGCCACTTCTCCCCTCCATGACTCCGTCACCAGAGTATCGTGGTGGCTGTGGATTCCCTGCAGAATGGACTGAGCTAGCAGTTTTCTTTTCGAGGTTGATTTATGTTCACTCTGGAAATAGCACAGATACACTTATGATCAAACACGAAGCCTGGGGCCTGGGTGATTCCAGCCCTTCCGGGCACTTGGAGTGCTAGGGACTTGCTCAAGCCCAAGTGTGTTCCCTGACCTTGCCGTAGCACAGAGTCATTCCCAAGGTTACTGGGAAATTGCTTCCAAGCAGATGGAATCTCACCTATTATGGTTTAACACATACTGACTTATATGCTGCAGCGATACACAAATACAGTTAGAATGGAATCAACGTGGTTCTTGAGTGGGTTCCAAGCTAAACAGACAAGAGTATTACTTCTTTGCCCCTTGGATGAGGTTTCTACTTACCTCAAAATCTGGGTTGCCTTTAGGTAGTGGTGGTGGTGGTAGTGATTATTTACTTCTTTTCTTTTATACTTTTTTTTTTTAAGATTTACTTATGCATACAAGCTGGGGTACAGGCCAGAGGCGTGGGGCGGCGAGAGGGTTCACCAGAGACAGAGTGGGGAGCAGAACAGGCAGATCGATGGAAATATACTGCTGAGGGGAGCAGTGGGTGAAGCAGGAGCGGTCTGCCGCACCATGTGAAAATCTCCCTGGCCGGGCATCGAACTCGTGTCACTGCTGCCGCCAACAGCTCCACAGTGCAGCGCTTAACTGCTGCGCCACCAGGGAGGCCCTCTTTTATACTCTGTTAAAATTATAGTGACATTGGTTTATAACACTGTATATGATACAGAAATTTTGGCTCTCACCTCTTTAAGGTGTATGTTACCATACCATATTAATTATTTTTGACAATTTTTTCATTGTGTACTCTTATCTCTAATATATTTTAGCCCAGATTGAGCAGTGTTCACCCTCTGTAGACAATGACTATTCTTCTTTGTGGTGGCTACCCTCGTCCTTGGATTTAGATCTCCTTTTTCCCCTATGTCAGAGGAGTCTGTCCTGAGTCAAGGTCTCAGACAGATGTCTTGGGTAAATGTCCTTCAGCTTTGTTTTACTTGAAATTCTGCCCAAGTTAGAGTGGCTGTTTGTACTCTGCATTCAGAGGTCTGTGAGGAAGCTCTCTTCCGGAGGAAGGAAGACCACACTCTTCTCCTCCCTGTCTTCTCCTCTCCTTTCATGGAGCCAGGAGTGTGTTTCACATGAAGATTAGGACTTGGGAATCAGGATGGGTGGCCTGTTCATGTGCATTTTTTTGGGTTCCATATATACAGGTCTTCCACCAGCCAATTTTTTTGTTTCATTAGACATAACTTAAGATGGACAGGAAAGTTGTAATAATAGAACAAACAGAACCTGCATGCCGAATCCCCCCCTGTTAATATTATTGCATGTTTTGACTTTTTAGTTGTGTGTGTGTGTGTGCGTGCACACGTGCGTGCACACGCACACACACACACACTCATACTTTTTCTAAACTGTTTGAAAATGCAGAACTCATATCCCTTCACCTATAAATGTATCAGTGTGTTTTTCTTTGAAAAGAATAGACATTCTCTTATATGACCATATAGTTACCAAAGTTAGGAAATCGACATTCATTTATTTTTTATTTTTTTAAATTTATATCCTTTACATTGTTGCGTATGCATGTAGGTTTCCCACCACCAATTCACCCATGAACCATCTCCCCCTCCCCTGTAGAATGTCTCTTATTTGTGGTTGCCTGCTGGTTTTTGCTTTCGTTGTGTTTTGTGTGCTGTTTTCTCCTTCTGAATTCTCTTTTGGCTCTCCTATAGTCCTCCTATAAGTGATAACATTCAATATTTTTCTTTTTCCTTCTGGCTTATTTCACTGAGCATGATTCCTTCTAGCTCCATCCGTGTTGCTGAGAATTATGCTAGTTTATCATTTTTGATTGCTGCATAGTACTCCATTGTATACATGTACCACATTTTCTTGATCCAGTCGTCAGTTTTTGGGCATTTGGGTTGTTTCCATGTTTTAGCTATTGTAAATAGTGCTTCAGTAAACATAAGTGTGCATGTGATCTTTTGGTTTAATGTTTTTGTGTCCTTTGGGTATTTTCCTAGGAGTGGACTTGCTGGGTCATATGGAAGCTCCATTTTTAATTGTTGGAGAAACCGCCATACAGCTTTCCATAGAGGTTGGGCCAGTTTGCAGTCCCACCAACAGTGTAGGAGCGGGGAAATTGACATTCATAATGCTACTATTATCCAGCTCATAGACCTTGTTCAGATTTTGCCAGTTCTTCTGGTTATGCCCATTTATAGAAGAGAGTCCCAGATTCTGTATTACATTCATTTGTTGTGTCCCTTTGGTCTCCTTTAATCTGAAACAGTTCTTCATCCTGTCTGTTCTATAACACTGACATTTCTGAAGAGTGTAGGACATTGTGTAGACTGTCCTCAATTTGGATGACTGATGTTCCCGCATGATTAGATTCAGGTTTTGCATTTTTGGCAGGAATGTCAGGGAAGGAATGTTGTGTTCTTCTATGTATCCTCTCAGGAGGCACATGATGTCTGTTTTTCTCACTCCCAGTGATGTTAACTGGTGATATTAACTCTAATCATGAGGTGAAGGTGCCAGGTTTCTCCACTGTAAAGTTACTGTTTTTCCTTCTGTAATTAATAAATATCTTGTGAGGGAACTACTTGGAGACTGTAAATATCCTGTCACTAAAACTTTCATCCATCAGTTTTAGTATCCATTGATTCTTTCCTGAATGGGTCATTATTATGATTATTTCCAAATGACAGTTTTCAAACTCTTGGATTCCCTCTGCATTTCTTAGTTGGATTTCTACCTTAAGGGAGAAATTTCCCTTCTCTTACATTCATTTTTTTAAACTTACCAAAGTATGAAATTATGGATCGTTATGTTATACGTTGGGTCGTACTTCACATTCGTTTAATTTTTTGGCTCACATTGTCCCAGGTTTGGGCAGTGGGAGCCCCTCCAGCCTGTTGGTGTCCTTCTGGCATACTGTCCTAGTTCATACAGCACTGCCTTAATGTTTTGGCTCAAGAAGATGCTCCAGGCTCAACTTGTACCCTCCTTACCCCAAGCCCAAGAATTGATCATTTCTCCAAGGAGTCCTGCCATTTAGTGGAGACATTTTTTCAACTAAGAGAAAAAAAACCAGCAGGGGTCAACTTTTTCCTCTTGGAGTGTTATCTTTTCTCCTACTGCCTTAATTCCTCTCATTGTTTCATTAAGCACATATTACACCTTGGAGGTGGAGGATACAGAGATGAAGGAGATACAGAACCTGCTTCCAGCTGTCCACAACCTAATGGCAAAGCTAGGTCAGTGGAGAATTATGGCAGTGGGCTGCCATGTGCCTGATGCCACAAGATCACAGAGCTGACTGAGTAACCCAGGAATGAAAAGAATCTTCACCTTTAGAAGGATCCAGGAGGCTGCCTGATGGAACCTTCCAACCACAGCAAAACCCCCTTTCTTTTCCACTCAAGAAGCCAGGAGTGTGGTATCTCAGAGTCAACATTCCATTGGGGAACTTTGATAATCTTGACATAGATTTTCATTTATATTGAACTGAACTCTAATCCCTTATAAATTCCCCTCATTACTCCCAGTTAAGCTAAGTGGAAAACACATAATAAATGTGGCAGGCAGTGCTTCCATGCTTGAGAATAGTTGTCTTACCCACCAATGGACCTTCTCTTTTCCGAACTTCTAAGCAGTCCATTCACCCAGCCAATCTGATGAAACTTGGGTTTCTCTGTCGGCACCTCTCTTGCAAGATTCCCCAGAGTGCAGACTGGGAAAACGATAGGGTTGGGAACCTGCTCAGTTTCCACAGGTTACTGTACTCCTGTAGTCAGAGGTCACATTGACATCTTGAGCCACCGTGTCAGCTTTGAGCTCCTTTTGGTAGTGAAGTTACTCTCAGGGTTGGTTTGTTTGTTTGTTTGTTTGTTTGTTTGTTTGTTTTTGCATGAATTCCTGTTAATCCAAGTCTCTTCCATCTGTTGGTTTTAGTGATTACCTGAACTTAAATCTAGGACCTCATGGTTATCCTTTCAAAATTCTATGTTGTTCCTTTGAGCCTGTTTGTTACAACTTGTCAAGATTTTTTTTCTTGGTCTTGATTCACCATTTAGCATATCAGTTAGTCCCCTTAGCCTTATGTGCTCTGCACGTTGGTCTTGTTCTTCACGTGTTGATTTCAGTGGAGGGGATCAGCGATACGGCAGGAACTGGAGGCCTGTCGTAGACACTCTGACCTTTGAGTGGATACTTTATGTAATGGCATCCAGCAGCTATAAAATCCACCAGGCATCATAATCTGAAAGGCCATTTATTACCCTGGATACAAAGAAATGGTAAACTTCAGAACACCTTATTAGAATAAAAAAATATCCTCTCCACTGTATTTCTCAGATCACTGAACCTAAGTGAGGCTGTTTTTCAGGTTTTTGTGCATTTTATGTGCATTTTCTTACTGAACCTAGCTAGTTACTAATTGCTTAGGATTACTTTTTTTTTTAATAAAGATTTATTTATTTATGCATGCAAGAACTGGGGTATAGGCCAGAGATGTGGGGTGGTGAGAGGATTCACCAGAGACAGAGTGGGGAGCAGAACAGGCAGACCTACTGAAGTACACTGCTGAAGGAAGTAGTGGGCGAAGCAGGAGAGGTCTGCTGTGCCATGTGGGAAGCTCCCTGGCTGGGGATCCAACTCATGCTGCAGTGGCTGCAGATAGCTTCATAGTGCTGAGACTTAACCCTTTGCGCCACCAGGGAGACCCGTTTTTATTTTTTTTTAACCCCAGATGCTATTTGCAGTTGTTGAATCTGTTCTAAAACTGTGAGGAACGTGTGCTATATAAGCTACAACATATCCTCTCAAGTCCATTTTCATTACTTTCCAAATGATGGACCCATGTCACTCTTGTTCTCTGACTTTATATTACTTCTGAGTGCTTTTATTTAAAGATTTATTTATTTATGTACACAAGAGCTGGGGTGTAGGCTAGAGGTGTGGGGAGGGGGGAAGGCGTGAGAGGACTCACCAGAGACAGAGCGGGGAGCACAACAGGTGGATTGACTGAAATACACTGCTGAGGGGAGCAGCTGGCAAGTCAGGAGAGGTCTGCTGCACCATGTGGGAAGTTCCCTGACTGGGGATTGAACTATGGATAGTAGTGCTGAGACAACCCCTTGCGCCAGCAGGGAGGCCCTACTTCTGAGTGCTTTTCACCACTTGACATCACAGTTATTGGTCTGAGGTCTTAAGCGCACAAGAATGTGAGTGAAGATGTTTCTCATTGTTTCTCTAGCACGTGACACATAGTAGATGCACAATAAATAGTGAAGGAATGAAGAAGTTAACACATTTCTTGGTTTATTGGGATATCAAACTTACCTTTCAGTTCTCTGCAGCAGCTTCTCTCACTCTTTTTCCCTTCTGTCCTGTGTGAAGATACACAGGGGATCCAGTTTGAATTCTCCTCTCCCCATTTAAAAAAGAAGGGCATCTGTGTGAATTGGCAGTATTCCTTAGCACAGCGATCCTGGTGTCTCGTGATCTGAGATAGTCCCCCGGGGCATAAAGATTGAATGAGAGATACACGGGTCTTCTGGGCTTCTCAGAGAAATCGACATTAAAGAAAAACACCGTACCCTGGCTAAGAGCAGGGTCTCCACAGCCCCACCATGCTTTTGTCATGTAGGCTGCTTGGCCCTGGGCAACTTCAGCTTCTTTATCTTTAAGACGGGTGTAGAAGTAGCATCTGTCTCCTGGAGTGGCGATGGGGATCAAGGTGGTGGTGTATCTCCCCCGAGGCCTCTAACGCCATGCTGGCATCAAATGGTGATGGCTTCCATTATGATCGTTTTTAATTTGTAAAAGCTTTGGGACATACAGACGCGAAGGGGGAAATGCAATTGCCCAGTGGCCCCGTTCATCCCGTAGCAATCACTGTTGTCAAACTTTTGATACCAAACTCATGTATCTCCCTATGCCTGTGTACCTTTCACTGATTTACTGTCCTGGGGGATCATTTTCCCATGCCTGTAAATAGTTTCTTGGGAAAAAAAAAAAAGATTTCTTTAATAACATCCTATGAAACTTCATGCACTCTTAATTTGTTTAGTGGGTCCCTTGTTTTGTCAGATTATTTCCCTTTTTTTTTCTCTTTTCCCCTGTGATAAATGTTGTCATGAATAATCTTTAATCTTCATGCTTATCTTGGGTCCTTGCCTAGAGTGGGAGAATTGCTGAGTCAAAGGGCATGTGCATTTCTGAGACTTTTGATGCCTACTGTCAAGTTGTCTTCATTCAAGAAGATGGTGCTCAGCAGGGCCCCCCAGCAGCACAGGGCACCCCCAAGCATCCACATTGCCCACCTGCCTGCCGGTCTGCTTCTCTGGTGTGATTCTGCATGGGTTGTTCGCGGAGGCAACAGTTTCTCCCTGTCTCTGTTCTCTTTGTTTTTCTTTCCTTCCCCTTTGTTTCCTTTCTTGGTTTTCTGCCAAACAGCCTCTTGTGAAAGGACCGCCTAATTAACCCTGTGCTAATTAACAATTTAAAATTACACAGTGAGACTGTTCATGTTTAATTCTCTGGGAGCTGGAGCAGCAGAGGGAACCCCCTCCCCTTCTTAATGACAGCAGCCACCACCCCCCCGCCCCCCGCCCAACTTCCCCTTAACTGTCGCTCTGTACTGGTCCTGTCTCCTTAGAGGATTGTGACAACACCTTCATAGCACATTTTCTTAAAGAGGACATTGGAGGACCTTGTTAGTGGGGGGCCCTAAGGAAATGCGGTGGAGTGTTATCATTTGAAACGGTCTTTGAGAAATAAAGACTGATATTCGCGGAGACCCGTAGGGCTTTCATGGGGAGGTTCCAAGGAAACTGTAGACTGGTGAGAGGAGCAGGGGTAGGGGGCTCTTGATGAAGTGATTGGAACTTTTCTGTACAAGATCACATCTCAGATGGCAGGGTTAAGCACTAAGCAGAGAAGGCAGGGGAACTAGATCACTGCTATACCTTCCCTTTAACTGTCTTACGGAAGGATGTGTTCTGTGGGAAGGACCTGGTAAGTTCCTTGAGGACTTCCTTGTCTAAATCCTTGCATCCGCACTCTGGAAACTAAAACAAAGTAAGTTATAAAAGGAAAAAACCCTTTGTTGAGTACAATACAAGGCATCTGTGTTTAAAGGCAATTTTGGGGTTAAAGTGACACAAAGAAGCTGACTGTAGGAGTAGTTGAGGTTTTGTGATGTATGAGCCGGCCTGGTGTGAGTGAAGGACGAGGAAGGGGGCACAGAGCCTAGGGAGCAATAAGGGGGTCTAAACAGAACCTACTAGCGGGGCTGCCTGTGAGAGCCGGGGACCCGCTGGGCTCCCAGGCTGCCCTCTGTAACTGAAGAGCATTGATTTTACGGGAAACCGTGTTTACAGACAGTGCTGATCGACCTGCCGAGTTGACTTCTGCCTCCTTAAGTAAGAACTACCTTTTTCTTATTGACTGGCTGATAAACAGAGCTAGATGGCCGACCGACCGACCAGCAGGGGTAGGAGAGCAGTGGCGGGCCTAAGGTCCTTGAACCAAAGGATTGAGCAGGTTTAAGAGAGCCACTCCTCTCTGTGCTCTGGTCCCATCTTGTTGCACCCCCATCCCTGCCCCTGCCAGGGCTTGTAGGAGCCCAAGACTGACCCTGCCTGGTCACGTGACAGTACAGTCACCTTAGAGGAGCTGGCAGTCTGGTGAAGATTCAAAGCAGAGAGTGTCCCAGCTTTTCATTCCCAACACCAGGAAGTGGCATTAAAATGCAGATTCTGTCTGGCTTGGGACCTGGGAGCCTGCATTCTCATAGTATCCCCGATGAGGATGAGGCTGCTTGCACATGGTTTGCTAAAGCAAGGCTGTCTAAGGCTCTGCTGTTGTGGCCAGCCTGTGTTGAACGCAAGCCCAGAGCAGGCAACTCAGATCCTGAACTGGGTCCTCCTTTACCACCAGCTTCTTAATGGGCTGTTAACCCTGCCAATGAGCCGTCTCCCACGTGTCCCCTATCATGGGTGTCATCCAGTCACAGGGTCATCTGTAGTTCCGAGGTGGCCACAGTGTCATGCTTCCTTGACATCCTTTGCTTGGGAATGGAAAAGGAATTTAGGCAAATTTTTCAAAGTCCCAACCCTTTCGTTGGATAAGTAGTGGAGGAGGAAGAGAGGGAGGAGGAAGAAGAGGAGTGCAGAACAAGAAAAGCCCACCAATTAATTGGTAAACGCTTGCAGGTTTCTTTGGCCCAGCCCAGACTTGAGAGGAGATTGGCTTAGCTGTCGATATGCAAGTCCCTGGTGAAGCATCAAAGCTGTTCTCCTTTATCAATCGTGGCCTCCCCTTCCCGCATGTTCCTGTAACTTACCAAGCATTTATGACATTGATTTTACAATTGGGCTGTTAACCCTCCCGCCCCTTTAGGCCTGCCAACCTTTTCGGCCTGAGCTGTCAATCAGATGTCATCCAGCCAATCGGGAGGAGAGCCTCCTCGAGGAGAGCCTCCCTGGGTTCTCACCTGTATCCCTGCTCAGCCTGCCCAGGAAGTCCCGTTGCATTTGCTGTTTGGCTTAGTGTTTAAAATCAATATGTCTTTTCTAAGGCACACAGAACTTTGTTGTAATGGAGTTTGGGTTTATATACTGAGAGGTCAGGTCCAGGGGTGGGGGGCAATGTGTGCTTGAAACAAAACATGACACGTTCTTCCAAAAAGTTATTTCTCCTGAGGCTTCTGGTAAACCTGCCTTCCCCGTCTTTTCCCGAGGGGGAGCTGTTGGCTCACTGTGCAGTCAAAAATCTAGTAACAAACAAGGAATGGGCAGATGGGGGGTTGGGGGCAGGCCAAGCCCAGCCAAAACCTTTATCTGCTGCTGATGAATGAGATGGTGGGTGGAGAAGCAGCCAATTGTTCTCCAGGAAGAAGGATTGGGGGTGGGGGGGTGTAACCAGGGATTGGCAGGGAACCCATTAGGGCTCGAGGAAGCACTGTGTTGCCTATAGGAGCAATGCTAGGCAGAAGAAATGCCCCTGTGATGTTGCCACAGGAGCTGAGCAGCTGTGGGTGATCTGTAGCCTCCCTCCCCAGGGACTTAAGGTCTTGAGGGGAAATTCAGCTCACTGGCACTTTGGGGTTGAAATGTAAAAGACCAGGGGCTGAAGGGCTGCTGCAGGGATAGCTGTCAATACGTAGGAGGTGGGGACCTGTGAGCCCAGCTGCTAAGATCCTTGACAGGCCAAACCACCAAGGCAGTGGAGAGAGCCAGGCTCCCTCCAGACAGGGCAAGTTCAGTGCTGCAGGGGATGTTGGTCAGTTTGTCCTCCAAACAAGGACATCAAGCTTACATTTTGTGCCTCTGTGTTTCTAGTCTGAAGCCAGCTTAGTCACAAATAAGGGTGTTCTAGGTTTTGGGGCAGACGGGTATTAGGAGATCCACTTTTTCTGTTTTATAGTGTTGGCGTAGCAGGGGGCCCATTTTTAGACTTAGCCCTTTAGTTTTACCACTTGTTCAGTGGGACAGTGCTTCTCCGACCTGGAGAGGTGAATGTAGCCCTGGGCCCCAATGAGGGTCTTTGCAGAGCATGTCCAGGTTTGCATATTTGCCAAGGCCAATGGCCCTCAAAGACTTTTTTTCAACTTCTCAAACTAGAAACGACAACAATAAAAATCTCAGAGACAACTTCACCTCTTAGTCCGTTAGCGAGTCCCTGCGCCAGTTTACCTTGCCTTTTCTGGGGGTGCTCAGCCTTCCTCCTCTCATCCCTCTCTGGTGTTCCCTGGGCCCACAGACAGCAAGGGAGTGGGAACGATGTTTTGTGTTGCTGTCAGTTTGTTGTGGAGTCGGTGTTCTGTGACCTTGCTCGGGGCGGAGAAGATGGTGTAGTCCTCCTCTTCCTTTTCCTCCTCCTCCTTTTTTCCTCCTCCTCCGCTGTGGCTTGTTGCCAGGCCCTGACCCTAATAATGCCATGTTGGCAAAGAACAGAAACTCGAACTTGCCAGGATTAAAACAGTGGTCAACCTGAAGACAAAAGAGGGATTCTCTTGAGGTCCCATCCCCATTTGCCAAGGACCCCAAGGTGCCGCCCGCCTTCTGCTCGTTGGATGGTGCAGGGTGATGGCCGGGTCCCTGCTGCCCTGTGGCCTCTGTAGTGGGTGTGGACGAAGCCCGTTAGCGTGCTCTGTGCGGGACCTTAGCCTTGGCCCTCCTAACCTCTTTCCTTTCTCTCTCTCTTCCCCCTCTCTCCCTCCTCTCCCCCTCGCCTCTGCTCTTCAGGTCCGATCCGTACTGGGTGCAATGAAAGCTCCACGCAGGCCTTACCATGGAAGGCTGTGACTCGCCCGTCGTCTCGGGGAAGGACAATGGGTGCGGTATCCCTCAGCACCAGCAATGGACTGAACTCAACAGCACCCACCTCCCCGACCAACCCAGTAGCATGGAGCAGTCCACAAGCGAGAACCACGGGCCCCTGGACAGCCTGAGGGCCCCCTTCAATGAGCGCCTGGTGGAGGGCCCCGCCTCGGCCGGCCCCGCCGCCGAGCCTGCAGGCAAGGAGGTCAGCTGCAACGAGTGCGCGGCCTCCTTCGCCAGCCTGCAGACCTACATGGAGCACCACTGCCCCAGCGCACGCCCCCCGCTGCCCCTGCGCGAGGACAGTGGCAGCGACAGCAGCGAGGAGGGGGACGAGGAGAGTGACGTGGAGAACCTGGCTGGGGAGATCGTCTACCAGCCCGACGGCTCGGCCTACATTGTGGAGAGCCTGAGCCAGCTGACCCAAAGCGGGGGCAGCTGCGGCAGTGGCAGCGGGCCCCTCCCTCCGCTCTTTCTGAACTCTCTCCCCACTGCGGGGGGCCAGCCGGGGGACCCCGCCTGTGCCACGCCAGTCTACCCACAGATCATCAACACTTTCCACATAGCCTCATCCTTCGGGAAATGGTTTGAGGGCCCAGACCAGGCTTTCCCGAATACCTCAGCCCTGGCGGGGCTCAGCCCTGTCCTGCACAGCTTCCGCGTTTTTGACGTGCGACACAAAAGCAACAAGGATTACCTGAACAGCGACGGCTCTGCCAAAAGCTCCTGCGTATCCAAAGATGTTCCCAACAATGTGGACCTGTCCAAATTCGATGGCTTTGTGCTCTATGGCAAGAGGAAGCCCATCCTGATGTGTTTCTTGTGCAAACTCTCCTTCGGCTACGTCCGTTCGTTTGTGACCCACGCGGTGCATGACCATCGAATGACCCTGAGCGACGACGAGCGGAAAATTCTTAGCAATAAGAACATTTCCGCTATCATCCAAGGGATTGGCAAAGACAAGGAACCCCTCGTAAGTTTTCTGGAACCAAAAAACAAAAACTTTCAACACCCTTTAGTCTCCACAGCTAACCTCATAGGTCCTGGACACAGTTTTTATGGTAAATTTAGTGGCATTCGAATGGAAGGGGAGGAGGCGCTCCCAGCCGGCCCTGCCGCCGGCCCTGAGCAGCCCCAGGCTGGTATCTTGACCCCTAGCACCCTTTTGAACCTTGGCGGGCTCACCAGCTCAGTCCTGAAGACCCCCATTACCTCAGTCCCCCTGGGGCCTCTGGCCTCCAGTCCTACCAAATCCTCAGAGGGCAAGGACTCTGGGGCCACAGAAGGAGAGAAGCAAGAAGTAGGCGATCCAGATTGCTTCTCTGAGAAGGCAGAGCCAGCCGAGGAGGAGGTGGAGGAGGAAGAGGAGGAGGAAGAGGCGGAGGAGGAGGAGGAAGAGGAGGAGGAAGAGGAGGAGGAGGAGGAGGAAGACGAGGGTTGCAAAGGACTCTTTCCAAGCGAGTTGGACGAGGAGCTGGAGGACAGGCCTCGCGAGGAGTCGGGGGCCACGGCAGGTAGTAGCAGCAAAAAGGACCTTGCTCTCTCAAACCAAAGCATTTCTAACTCCCCCTTAATGCCTAATGTGCTCCAGACCCTGTCGAGGAGCACAGCTTCTACTAGTTCTAATTCTGCTTCTTCCTTTGTTGTCTTTGATGGTGCGAACAGGAGGAATCGTTTAAGCTTTAACAGTGAGGGCATCAGGGCCAATGTGGCAGAGGGTGGCAGGAGGCTGGACTTCGCTGACGAAAGTGCCAATAAAGACAATGCCACAGCACCAGAACCAAATGAAAGCACAGAGGGTGACGATGGGGGCTTTGTCCCCCATCACCAGCATGCTGGCTCCCTCTGTGAGCTTGGGGTGGGAGAGTGCCCCTCGGGGAGTGGCGTGGAGTGCCCCAAATGCGACACAGTCCTGGGCTCCTCCCGCTCACTGGGTGGGCACATGACCATGATGCATTCTCGTAACTCGTGTAAGACACTCAAGTGCCCCAAGTGCAACTGGCACTATAAGTACCAGCAGACGCTGGAGGCACACATGAAGGAGAAGCACCCGGAGCCGGGGGGCTCCTGTGTCTACTGCAAAAGCGGGCAGCCCCACCCTCGGTTGGCGCGAGGTGAGAGCTACACGTGTGGTTACAAGCCTTTCCGCTGCGAGGTGTGTAACTACTCCACAACTACCAAAGGCAACCTCAGTATTCACATGCAGTCCGACAAGCATCTCAACAACATGCAGAACCTGCAGAACGGAGGAGGGGAGCAGGTCTTCAGCCACACGGCTGGGGCGGCAGCGGCGGCGGCCGCAGCGGCCGCTACCGCAGCCAATATTGGTAGCTCCTGTGGGGCCCCCTCGCCCACCAAACCAAAAACCAAACCCACCTGGCGGTGCGAGGTGTGCGACTACGAGACCAACGTGGCTCGGAACCTCCGCATCCACATGACCAGCGAGAAGCACATGCACAACATGATGCTGCTGCAGCAGAACATGACCCAGATCCAGCACAGCCGCCACCTGGGCCTGGGCAGCCTGCCCTCGCCCGCTGAGGCCGAGCTGTACCAGTACTACCTGGCTCAGAACATGAACCTGCCCAACCTGAAGATGGACAGCGCCGCCTCGGACGCGCAGTTCATGATGAGCGGATTCCAGCTGGACCCTGCCGGGCCCATGGCCGCCATGACGCCGGCTATAGGTGAGGTTGACTCCCTGTTTGTGCTGATGCTTTGAGTTAAACCAGGGCGAACTGACAACGGGCTGAGGGTTCTGTGGATCCTGTGAGCCCTGTGGGCTTGGTTGGTTTTTATTTCCTTGGGTTGGTTTTGTGCAGCCTTGAGTTCCTCATGGTCGTGTGTATCTTCCTCAGGAACCCCTTGAACTCTGGGTATGCAAGTGGAAGACCCTGTGCCTTCAGTAGGGACTTGATAATGGCAGTTTTCTTCTAGCTTTTAGTTTCTGGCCAACCTCCCTTGCTGTTCCCATTCTCTCTTTCTCTGTCATGTTCCGGATTTGAAAAAGCGCCACAGTTTTCTGAAACGTTTGGGTTCCATGAATATTTAACTTAGAGAAAACTGTAGTTGGAGCTTGAAATACGGGCAGTCAGTCTCCTTAGAGGAACCCAGAGCCATTGTATCCCTAATTCAGAGAACCCACGGTCGGTGTTTGGGTTGAGCAGGGAGAGCCCCAGGTAGATTTCTTGAAGCTTCCTAATGTTTCACCAAGATCTCAGTGGAGAGATGCATTCTCTTTCTTATTTTGCATGAGTTGGTGATTAGTATGGTTGGGAATTGAATTGCCCTGGGGCACCATAGGGAGCATTGTGTGATAGATGAAAAATGAATACATTCTAAAAGAGCACATCAAAGAAAGCCAAGTTTTAATATTGGTTAGGTCCTGGCTGAGAGAGCCGTTGTTCCCATGAGAAATGACCCCCGTTAGAGACCGTGAGCTGCCGTGTCTGGACACCAGCTCTAAACAGCAGACGTTAGTAGATCTAGAATGGGACCAAGGGACCATTTGAATGCCGAAAACCAGGAGTCTTTATGTAAAGTGAATCCTTACCAATTGGGAAGTCAGCTTCTAAGGCAAAGAAATCTACAGATCAATCTGTGAGGACCAGCATGATGATCGCACTCTTCCTGCCCCACCGCCTGTGCGTCAGAGAGACACTGCTGGTCTCCACTCCCTGCCCCTGCTCACCTCTTGGCCTGAATTAAGGCAGTATCGTGGGAGTAAGTTGTTCTTGGCAACCGAGTGTGAGCAAGTACCTTTATTTCTGACTGGGTGTAGGTTAACACCACGGGGCCAGACTTCACCATCGGGCATGTATTTATTTGCGTGGTGTTGGAGTGCTAACTGTTGCCAATGAGTTTATGTTTCAGAGCACTTAGTTTTTCCTGCTATGTATCTAGATTTGAATCCTTGCTGCTGTGTTCTTAGCGCCATTTTGGGACTTTGGCCTGTTGATATTTGATTTCCATACAATTGGATGATGTCTTTATGGATGCGTGGGGCTCAAATGATCTTTGTCCCCCGAGTGACCACAAGGCACGCACGCCAGGGGTCAGCCTCAGTACTCTTAAGATTTTTTTTGTTACGACTGTGGGAATTGGGATTTTCTTGTCTGATGATTTAAAACCTTGGGGAGGCAGATCTTAGCGCAAATCAAAGATAATGTAGATGGAAGAAGGAAACAGAAAATAGGTTCATGCTGGGTCAAAGTAAGATTTTAAAAATTACCTTGAAAAACAAGGAAACAGTGTTACTAAGACTTGAATTGAGAGAGAAGTATTTTTATTTTCATACCAAGTTTCTGTGACTCTGCAGGGTGTCACACATTATGGGTATGTAGCAGATGTGAAGGAAATAGGAGAATGACTCCCCTTGTCCTGGATGTACACGGACAATCCGCGCTTTACGTCCAAAAGAGAATCGAGCTCTATCTTCTAAGAACCTTATCCGGGTCAATTCAGGAAGGGTCCTTGAATTCCCAGGTCAATGCTTGTGAGTTTCTGGGATCTTCTATGCCTTCCTCAGGCGCTGAGAGTTATTGAGATGGAGCAAGTTTCTCTGGAAGCTTGCGTGGGTGCAGGAGCCATAGGAAGTTTCCAGAGAACATGTGATTTAAGTTGTGTGACCTTAGCGGAAGCCAACACATTGCAAGCGAGAAGACCCTCGACTTTCAGCGCCATCTGCAGCTCTGCCGAGTTTTCTTTAGGCCATTTATGAGAAGGCTGTTAGCGTGATTAGCTATTACTGGGTTCTGCAGGACAGCAAAAGTTTTCGTGACATATATTCCTGCTTGCAAAGTTTCTGTTCTCATGTCCTCCCTTAACAGCCCCTGCTCTTTTGTGTAATCAAACGCTGTGACTCAGGGATATGCTTCTCTCCTGGAGGCCTTTCAAGAAAGGACCTGCACACCTTGGTACCCCTTGGCCATTTGTAAAGTTAATTAGACTTGAGGCCCTCTGCACAGCCTTCCAGATCTCCCCTTCTAGACTCTATAAAGTTTAGCATTCCCGAGCTAAGCAAGGGGTAGCTTATATGGGCATCCACGTGCTTCTCATGTATCCAGCTGCCGCAGGACCCCTGTATGAGAGGTTTACTAGTTCCTCTGCTTCTGCCTTTGCTTCTAGAAGGTGACGTATGTGCCTCTCTGAGGATGTGTTTGTGGGCGAGCTCATGCACCAGGGTTGGGGGTGGGCAGGCAGGGCCCCCTCCTTTCCAGGACATCTCTCCAGCACAGGTCAAGAATAAGCACCTGTTTTTCTCACTGACAGGGCGCTCTTCCTCATGACCTGTAAGTTGGGTGAGGTTCTTTCTCTTCTTGGGGACTGTATAGGTTTGTAGCTGAATAGATTTGTAGATAGCCGAGCGCTGGATGTATATCTCTAAGGTATTCTCAGGGGGAGTTGTGGCTTCCCTGGTGCCCTGTTTCCCTGCCTTTATGTTTGTGTCTTTGATTTGCATTTGATTTTAAGAGCTGGAGTGGGAACAGGGACATATTTTCTCTGAGTGTTCCGAGCACTTCTCGTTTCCACTCAGGCATCCAGCGAGTGACAGCTGAATTTCTCTTTAGAACAATATTGATGTGCTGAGGGTTAAACTTAAAAAGTGGAGAAGATCTGATGCTTCAGGTGGTTGGCACCAGAAACAAATATATGTTTGCTCCTTGTCTTACCCTGCAGGCAGTTTCTACTTTCACTGAAACCGCCTGTTTGTTGGATGCTCCCGAATGGAGCTTTTCCATTCTGTCCCCCCCTCTTTTTCTCTCCTGTCCTAAAAAGAATGTCATAGTTAGTGGCTCCTCTCACTAGGGGAGATGGCCAGAGAGATGAGCAGAAAGCTTCCTGAGCTTTTGGAATACACATGCAAAAGATTTCTGTTGCTTCCTACCCAGCAGTCCAGCTTCAAAGAACTGGTACTGATCTCCTCACTAGAGGTGATTCATGTAGTATGAATAAGAAAACCATTAAATAAAAAAATCACATTTTTTCTTTGATTGTAAACTAATTCGGATTCTAATGTCATTAAAAAAAAAAAGTTGCCCAACCACACATAAAAGGTCAAGTTTAAATATCAGTTGGGGAGGGACAGGGGCAGACATAATAGCTCAAGCATGCACGTGTTTAGGGAATAGGCAAAAAATAGTAGGAATGCTCAGCGCCCGCCTGACCCTGTGCCGCTAGGCAGTGTTGGGAGGCTGCTCTTTCCGGGCCTTTCTCAGGATGTAAACACAAGCTCACCGCGTTAATTTATGCCAGTGATTGAGAGCCTGTCCCTGCTTTATGCAAGGCGGTGATGGACTGAAAAAGAACAGGGGTAGAGAGGGGTGAGCAGACCTTTCTCCCACCTTTTGTTCAGGGCCACCAGCTGACCTTTGCATTTCACTGCCTGTCTCCAGCCATTTCCTGAACCTGTAACATTTTGGCTCATTTTTGCCCTTGTCTGGCACAGTAGACATTTGACCATCCCTGTAGGGAGCTGGGCACTCTTTAGAGGTTCAGGGAGGAAAAAATGATCCCTGAGCTAAAGAGGCTGCACCCTGATGGGGACACTGTCCCCCATGAGGCTCTGTCTGTGACTGATGACAGAGTTCTATAGTAGACCTACATTTCAGTCTTAGGACTCAGAAAAACGGGAAGGTTGAGTGATTGGGGAGACTTGGGAGGAGCTGGCACCATTGACGGGCAGGTTAGGATAGTGAGTGATGGGATATGGCACGGAGTGGGGAGCTCGTTCCCGAGAGCTCTGATTTATAACTGCACTGTCCAGTACAAAAGCCACCAGCCTCATGTGGCTATCTAACTTCAAATTAATTAAAATGAAAACTAGAAGTTCCATTCTTCAGCTGCACAATATCCATATTTCAAGTGTTCACTAGCCGTACATCACTAGTGACAGTCACATCACGCGGTGCAGGTGCAGAAGGTGCCTCTCCTCCCGGGAAGCTTTCGGACCCTGCTGCTTTAAGTAAATTCTGGGCCCAATTTTGATTCCCCATGAAGCCTTTGAATCTTGAATGGGTTTCAACTTTTGGGGCCTGGGGTTTCAGATTCTTCTTTGTCCAGTGACTGATGCTTGTTCTGTCTTTTCTTGGCACTAAGTTGGAGTATTCAAGAGATAATGGCTCCGACCTTTTTCCAGGTGTTCTTTTCCAAAAGAGAGAAAACATAAAGCCTTCCACAAATCCTCAGAATGTTTGTAGGAAAGATCTGAATACATCAGGTTGATTAGCTGGGTGGTTTTTGAGTTAGTAGTGCCTGGGGACGCTTGAAACGCTGCCCTTCTCTCCTTGAACCCTGGGTTGGGGAGGGCTGGGCACCGCTGTAAACCGGGCCTCTGATTCTCTTCTCCTTTCCTTCCCCCGCAGTGGGCGGTGAGATCCCCCTAGACATGCGGCTCGGGGGCGGGCAGCTGGTGTCAGAGGAGCTGATGAACCTGGGCGAGAGCTTCATCCAGACCAACGACCCATCGCTGAAGCTCTTCCAGTGCGCCGTGTGCAACAAGTTCACCACGGACAATCTGGACATGCTGGGGCTCCACATGAATGTGGAGCGCAGCCTCCCCGAGGATGAGTGGAAGGCCGTGATGGGGGACTCGTACCAGTGCAAGCTCTGCCGCTACAACACCCAGCTCAAGGCTAACTTCCAGCTGCACTGCAAGACGGACAAGCACGTGCAGAAGTACCAGCTGGTGGCCCACATCAAGGAGGGTGGCAAAGCCAACGAGTGGCGGCTCAAGTGCGTGGCCATCGGCAACCCTGTCCACCTCAAGTGCAACGCCTGCGACTATTACACCAATAGCCTGGAGAAGCTGCGGCTGCACACGGTCAACTCCAGGCACGAGGCCAGCCTGAAGTTGTACAAGGTAAGACCCTGCTGTCTCCAGAAGGAGGAGATGGGATCCCTGGGAGACGGCGGAGGCTGAGCGTGGGTGAAGAGACACCACGTCAAGGTTGGGTTGGTGGCTGGACAGTGACCTGGTGTTGGAAGGGGGTTGGCATCTGCTTCCTCAAGAAGCACATTGTGATGATTGACAGTCTCTGTGTGGGGTGCCAGGTTTTGGGGGCCAGGTTTTGTTTATAGCAGCTTGATACCGTCACATAGTTCCCGTTAGACATCCCCCTCCACCCCCGTTATCTTTGTATTTGACATTTTTTTCCTTCCTCAAAATTGCTGTTATATCCTTCTGGCTTCTGTATGCTTGTCCGCCCTCTTTCCTGCATGCACACTGTTCTTCTTCCTTCGTACTCTTGCCTCTTTCTGTCTCTACTCCCCTGGATACTTCTGGGTTGGTGGTTTTTTCCCCTCATTCTTTCATTCAATCATTCATTCAGCAGATAGATATTGAGCACCCTCTGTGTGCCTGCTGCTGTTCTCGGCACGTATCTGCATCCATGCATGGCATCAACCACAGAATCTCTACTCTAGAGCATCCGTGCTTTTGGAGGATGGTTGATAAGCACAGTGAAGAAATAGACTAGACTAAAAGGTGATAAATGCTATGGGGAGCAATAGGGTCAGGGAAGGGGCTCCGTTTTTCTTTTCTGTTTCACTTCCCAGGTTCTCTGCCCTCTTCTCTTCCTCATATTATAGTTTCCTTCCTTTTTCCAGACTTTCCCTATTCTCCTCCTGTATCCTCTCTGCCCCTGCCCCCTCCAGTCTTTCTCTCAACTGCTCAGATGGTAAAGGAGGAGGAGGTGCTCGGATACTGTAAATAGTCCTTTCACTCTCACGGCAGAATTGCTCCAGACGTTTCTATTGATTTTCACTGGACTTAAAGCCTCACCTTTTTCTCTAATCATGCCATAATGGCTTTAGTATGAACAATCAGGTACAAATCGCCATAAATCTGCCCAGCCTCGTTCCACATACCTTCACTCCCTCGCTCTTTCCATTTTCCTCCCTTTCACGATCAGTCTCCCCGCCTTCCTTTCACACTGTTTCCCACGTCTTTGCGCCAATGAGTGTTTAGTTTCTCCTGACCCGAGCACGTTCAGTCCCCTTTTACTCATGGCCGTTTTCAAAGGAGACTCCAAATAAGGGAGGCGTTTGATCCTTTCCCCACATCTGTCTCTGCCGAGATTGATAACTAATTCACTTTAGAATTCATTCTCAGGCTGGCAAGAGGCCTGTGTAACAAGGATGAGAAGCCATTTTAGGGAAAAGAGGAGAAAGCAGGGATGAGGTCGTGGGAATAGAATGTTCTGGAACTGACTGCCGACTTGGGCTTGGATGGCCTGAGAGGTGCAGTGGGGAAGGTCTAGACCGCACACTGCCAAACCCTTGTCTTAAGTGAGGAAGCCCCTCACAGGCTGGGGGAGTTTTGTGCCACTGTGGGAAAAAAAAAGGCTCCTTGCAGCCAGCATCAGTGGGAGGTCCTCACTGGCCACAGGGTGGTGCCCATGTGGTTAAGAAAACCTGGTGGAAAAACCAGTGGAAAGAAGAATTTCCAAAGAACGCACGACTCAGCAAAAGGCGCACAAAGGATTTGGTGTGGCAGCGGGGGTTGTGTGCCCACTGATGACGGAGGTCGTTGGGAGGAGGCTTGAAGCCAGCCCTTTCTATCAGAGGGGAAAGTTGCCCCTTATAAAAATGCTCGTGCCGGTGATTGAGACCCCACGCCGCAGCCTCCTGTGGTCAGAGTACATGAGGAAGCCCTTGGCTTTGCTTTGGAGGGGCCTGCACCTAGAGGCTTCACTGAGAATATCCCTTTGTGATCCCCAAACCCAACCCAAGGGTCACACCTGGGCAGGTGGAGGCTGTATCCCGGGGTAGAGGGAGGAAAGCCGTTTCTGTGTCCTTTTGTGTTTTTCTGAACTGGATCTGGATATTCATCCTTCTTGGCCTAATTTTCTTATTTTTTATTTTAAAACAGGAGGAGACTCCTGTTCAAAAAATGCAGTATAGCAGGAAAGGCCACCGTGTTGGGGTGCAGGCTAGAAAGTGGGAGCCAGTGTCTGAAGGAGAAGGATTGAAACAATGCTGTTGGCTGGTGTGTGTGTGTGGGGGTTCTCAGTCCCCAGCCCCCATAGGCAGGGTAGACAGTAGACTTCCCTGCCTCCCCTGCCTCGGAAGCCGAAGGTCGTTAGTGTGGTCTCATTAACCCTTGGGTACTGAATGTCCCTGGGCTTGCTGGGGCTCTGCGCTGGGGGCAGGGAGCCCTCCCACCCACCTGGGTGACCTGGGGAGGGACTTAGCATTGCAGGGCAGTGCTTACACCCAGGCTATTGTGCCTCACAGTGACTGAGATGAACTTCTTTTGCCACCGCGGGGGCCTCCCTTTCACAGGGTTTGATCTGTCCTGTCTGAGGATTTGGAGTGGGGATTAGAGGTGGTTTGGGAGTCCATTTTTCTCTAGGCCCTGGTGTGGCCTATGGTAAATGGAGATTGATTGCATGTTATTTTTCCTCTTGCTAATGTAATCCATTAGCCCAGCACATGCATAATCAGTTTAGAGCACAGTTAACTGGATGTAATCGAGTTCTTTACTGTCTGCTAGAGAAACAGCTCCAGATGCTGCTGACCGGGGGAGGGCTCCCCAGCTTCTCACACTAGGCCCTCCTGACTCACCTCTTCCCCACCTCCCACCCTAACCCCACCCCACCGTGCTGGTTCGCTAGCCAATTACTCACTGTTGGTCAGGGAGACTCCTCAGCTGACTTCTCTGTACCTGCCAAGTGGCCACAATATATTTGACTTTCTAAGGGGGCTCCCAGCCCTCTCCACCAAGGCTTTTGTTCCCTCTTTTCCTCTTGGCATTGGAGGAGACAAAGAAACCATCTCAGGAGATACAGGCAGGGGCATGGCTCTTGGTTTGTCATTTGACCTCACATCAGTCCAGAGTCACCTCTCTTGGTGTCATAGAAGCTGGGATACACATTGCGGTATTAGGACTGGACTGTCTGAAAGCATGAGATAATTTCTAGACATGAGAGCCTTGGGCCAATTGGAAAAAAAAATTACCAAGAAACCTGGTGATAGTCTCTCCTTTGCCAGGAATTGTCGACTTTTGATTGCTGTGTGAGAGCAGTTTTTAAATTGAGTTTCATGATCAGTGCCTTTTTCCTCCCTGTCTCCTGGAAGTAGATCAGTGGCTGCTTCTTCCCTGTGTGAAGACATCAAATGGAAGCTGTTTCCTTCCCTCTGGACTCCCAGGTTACTTCGGGGAAGCGTGCAGGATGGAATTCCTTGAGTGTTTTCTTATTGGTTGTAAATAGTGATGGACTCTGGTCCAGCCCCTAGTGGTCCTGTGTCCTTACGCTCACACCCGCTGTTGATTGGTTGGCGGGAAGGCCAGCAGCCCTGGTCAAGGCCAGAAGCTGGGCTCCTGGATTTTGTGCTTAGCAGTTCATTCGAGCCCGAATGGAAGTGTGCTGAGCAGGTGCTGGTCCGTTTTCAGGGTTTAAGCTCCAGTACACTAATCCTGCACCTTTTTACTTCCAGTGATAAATGCATTTCCCCTCTCTTACAGGACTTGCACTCTGGCCTCTGCCTCCCATTCCCATCATGCACTAGAGATGTGGGAGCCTCTCTACTGTCATAAATAGGGGGGCAGTGGTGCTGACAAATACCCACACTCCAGAGCTAGCCTAGATCCTGAGCCCACAGCACGTGGCTTCAGAGCTGCTCGGGCTCTTCTATGCTATGTGGCTTCCATGGTGCGCTCTCAGCGATTCCCAGTGTTTTCTGCCGGCGGGCGGAGGGGCGGTGCAGAAGGGGCAGTGGGAAATCAGTGTGCGCCTGCCAGCTGTTAGAATCTGGTTCCCACTTTGATGTCTTTCTTCACCTGAGAGAAAAGAATGGAAATCCATCAACTTCAGCTGATAGAGTAAGACCCCACCAGGCTCTATTACTCAAACAGTTCCCATCTGAGGTCCCTTTGATTGGGCCAAGACTGCAGGTTTCATATTCATCTTAAATTGTACACAGAGAAGGTTGTTGACCGTGTTGTTGGGGCTGGCCACATGTGAGCTGCCTTGGGCCAGCCTTGTTCCTTCCTTTATTTTCTTCCGGCCAGCAGGGAGGAAGCCACCTAAGTTAATGTGGCTTCCATAGGATGTCGAGTATGGCACCAAGTTATTGCTATTAGGAAGCAGAACTCTTAATTCTCAACCTACACTTGCTATCCCATCAGCGTCATGCAGGGTGGAAGGCGCTCAGGAGCCCTTCTTCAGATCTGCATCACTTTGCCCTCCATCTTCTCAGTTCTTGCCCTGACGTGGAAGAAACTCATTGGTGCTCACTCAGCCAACCCTTAAGAGCCCTAAACTCACCCTTGGGTGGATGGACAAACCAGAAGATGGAGAGGAAATCAAAGATTGGGTTTGCCATCTGCATTCTTCGTGCTGCTTTATGGGCACGGGGAGACGGGGATGGTAGGACGGCATCTGTATGCCTTCTGCTCAGAGGTGGTGCGGTGGCTTTTCTGTGGCTCAGCAAGCAAAAAGCACCAGCCCTCTGATGGGCCTCTCCTCCCCCTTTCCTCTCTATCCTGGTGGGGTCCAGCGAGGCACGGGTGTCTTGTTTTCTCATTAGGTTGACTTTTAAGTGCATACCTCTGCCTTCTTCTGGTTATACCTTGGTGCCTTCCACCAAAAATGAAAGGAGGGGACTGTTTTCCTGTGGTTGATTTAGAAGGTGTGAAAGGCCAGATATTTGGTAAATTTTCGCCTGTTGAGCCTTCATGCTGTCCTTCTCCTGGAACAGCTGGGGGTCTGAAGTTCATTTCCTCTTCTTGACGGCTGGGCTCAGGGGTGTGGGGTGCCTGTTCCTGGGCCTGTGGTCCCTATGGTCCTGCCAGAGAGCCCAGCTGGCTTTGCAGCCTTTCTGGACTCCAGCTAACTTTAAGGGTCTCGAAGTAGATGGAAAGATGGAATTTTCTTGGAGGCAGGGATCACAGTTGGACAAAGTTAATCTCATGGCTGAGAAATGGGGCCCAGGTGTGAGGTGGGAATGGGTGATTATGGTGTGACCGGTGTGCTCAGTGAGGAAGGGGCTGCTTCAGTGCTGGGGTTCCTTGTCCTCCCCTCCCTGCAGACCTGTCCCACCCACCCTGATATGAATCCCCTCTGTGGGTACTCTTTGATTGCACACATCCATTCAGCTCAGTACTTTAAGAGCAGACTTTGCCAGATCCTGCTTATGGTATGTCATCCATCTTGTCACGAAGGCAGGGTCAGTATCTCTTGGCGCCACCATTTAGACACCACACAAATGGAATGGGCATCTGAGTTGATGTGCCTGTTTTTTTTTTTTTAAATAGAGCAGCCCTGCCCTGCGGGGCACCATTTTTTTTAAAGATTTATTTATTTATACAAGCTGGGGTACAGGCCAGAGGCGTGGGGCGGCGAGAGGGTTCAGAGACAGAGCGGGGAGCAGAACAGGCAGATCAGAAACACACTGCTGAGGGGAGCAGCGGGGCGAGGCAGGAGAGGTCTGCCGCACCATGTGGGATTCTCCCTGGCCGGGCATCGAACTCACATTGCGAGCTGCCGACAGCTCCACAGCGCAGCGCTCAACCGCTGCGCCACCAGGGAGGCCCTGTGCCTGTTTTTTTTTTTAAAAGTCCTGTACTAAATATGCAGCAGGCTGGAAAACCAGTTTGACAACATTAACCATAACACTTTTTTTTTGTTGTTTTTTCAAGTGGTTTTAGTATTTTTGTTCTCTTTTCCTGAATTCTTGTGGAAGGGAAAAGAACTCTTTCAGAATATTATTACATTCTTTTTACAAAGCTAGCGTTTACCTTGGGTATAATCTAATAATAAAATGTGGATTCTTTATTTTCCTTATGGTAAAAATAATCAGTGTGAGCAATGCATCTTCATAGTAGAAAATTTGAAAAATCCAAAATCCAGGGAAGTAGAAAAGAAAATAAATAGTATAATCCTGTCACACAACAGCATATTTTTATCACCTTTTTTTTTGGCGGGGGGGGGGGATAGCATAGGCAATTTACAAAATTGGAATGATGTGGCATATATGTGCTATTATACATGAACCCTTCCTTGTATATCTTAATTGTTTACAAATATATATTTTTAATGGAAGTACTCTCCAGAAACAGGTCTAAACTGTGTTATTTAGCTTTTATCCTTTGTGACTTTTTCTGTCCTGATGAAATGCTCACATACATACAGTTCACCTAACAATCTTTATGGACATAAACTTTTAGTTAACACCTTTCTGTCATGAAAATCATTTTAGGTCTGTGCATAGAGATCTACTTCACCCTTTTTATTGCTACATAGTATTCCATTTATTAATCTGCCTCTTACTGATGTACATTTAGGTTATTTGCAGTATTTAATGCTGCAAACAATGAGGTATGGAGCAGGTGAGTACACATGTATCTTTCTACCGCATCTAGTCCCTAAAGTGGGATTCCTGGTGTCTAGGGTATAAACCCAAGAGATACCTGCTAATCACCTATCGAAGGGGACCATTTCCTCCTCTTGTAGATGATTCTCTGTCCACCACACGATAAACACTGTGATGTTGTTTTCCTGCCTTTGTCATTTAGATTGACAGAACTGTTCTGATGTGGGTTTCTGTCATTATTTGGGTAGGTAAACATTTTTTCGTACTCACTCTCTTTCCTGATCATAGCTTTTGCCTATTTTTCTTGGTTTGTTCCCTTTGTTCTGACTGGTTTGCAGGAGCCTTTGAGGTTGACAGGGCCAACCGTACCTACTGTGCTGTGCATGTTACAGGAACTTCTCTCGGGTTTGCTTCATTGTGAAGGTTGTAATACATTTTAACACATAGAAACTTCTCATTTGTATGATGCCCAATCTGTATGTCTTTTTCTCTGTGCTTTTAATTTTTCTTTTTTCCCAAGGAAGCTTCCTCTTGACTGATATTATACAACAATAAAATAATAGCTAACCCCCCACCTGTATTTATTGTAAGCTAGATGCTCCATTATTGACAAACTTTACATAGATTGATTGATATGTCTGTTAATTTGCCTATTTTCAAATGGAGGAAATGAGAAAACCAAGGCACATATTAGTAAATGTTGTTGGGGTTAGTGTCCAAACCTAGGCAGGTTGGTATGACTAGATCAAAATGTTCCTCAGTTACCACCTCCTTCCTCCCCCATTGCATCTTTACTGTAAGGATGTATGGTACACGGATGGATTCTATTTCGTGTATTGTGTGATTCCGGACTGTATTTTCTTTCTTATTGGATGTTTGGGTGTCCAATGATTTCTTAAACAACCATCCTTTCCTGGTGTATGTGAAAAATCTGTGTTCATTGTCCCCTACCCTCTAATCTTAGAGCATCTCTTGAATACTCAGCAGATACAGGTCAGTCAGAACATAGTTACGTAGCATTGTTTGTCCAAAGCACTGAGGAGCAAGAGGAGGGACCAGAAAGACACAGTTCTCCTTTTAAGGTATGAGGAGTCTTGTGAGTGAAGTTTCTTCTTCTCACCTTTTCCTGTTGCCCTCCAGTGTTCTCCCAGGGCGAAATGTCTTTTACCTTCATGAAATCACCAGGACCAGGGAGTCTCCAGCAGAGTAGGGGGCTCAGAAGAGGGTTTGAGGTTTTTCACTGTTCCGATACTGAAAGATCTAGAAGCTCCCACTTCTAAAGTCTCTTCTGGTATTGAGAGCATATAGATAGCATGAACATGCTCGCATGTTGACAGTAGAAACTGTCGCCAACTACTGATTAAGTCTTCTAGAGTCCAGAGAAGGTATCTCAGGGCCCTGACTCAGGCTGAGGAGCAAGGAGGTCTGATTTCAGAAAATCGGGTAACTACCGCTTTGTCCAAATAATTGACTGTTCCGTGGGTCCCCCAAATCCATAAGCTTAAGGGCCAGTCCCTTCCAGTCCATGTTAGAGGAATAAGTCACACCCTTGGATTCTTTGCCCAAATGCCGTCTACTGTCTTAGGAATGGTGTGTAGCCCTTAGGAAATTTTGCTGTGAGTATTCCATTTCCTCGACCTTCCTGAGGGAAGCCTCTGTGTTTCAGCTGTTCTTAGGTAAACCCACTGCGGCAGCCTAACCTAAGCTCTATAATGGGGCAAAGGCCTGAAACCAATTTCCAGTCCTTCCAACTTGCTGTGGATTGGCTTCTTAAAAGGGCAGATTTGAATACATTTAGTCCCAACAGGTGTTTCTGGTTTTTTATTTTGAAAAGGAAATTGTAAGGGAACAATTAAGCATTGTCAGGAAAAGGCAAAAGCATTTTTTAAATAATTACATAATATGCTTGAGCCCTGTTCTTCTGTTTTCAACATAACTTGAAACTATAAATACTACTTAAGTGTAGGGTAGTAAAGGCTATTATTGTGAAAACCACTTGGATAGTACTACCCAAGTTATTTTATATTTTCATATTTAATAAAACTAGGCTTCCAGAACTCTTCTTTTTAAGCCACCGGGATGTAGAGTGAAAGTTAAACTGTTCAGTGGTGGAAGGTCTCTTGCTCACAGAAACGCTGGAGAATATTGAAGCAGCTGCTTTAGGGGTAGGAACCCTGGGGGCTGCGAAAGTAACACACAGCAGAGGACTTTGTGTCCAGTCTCCAAACTTAGCAAATAAAAATATGGCCATCCAGTTAAAGGTAAATTTTAGGTAAGTAACAAATAATGTTGGGGCCTCCCTGGTGGCGCAAAGGATTAAATCTCAGCGCTATGAAGTTGTTGGTAGCCTCTGCAGCATGAGTTTCATCCCTGGCCAGAGAGCTTCCCACATGGCGCAGCAGACCTCTCCTGCCTTACCCGCTGCTCCCCCCAGCACTGTATTTCAGTAGATCTGCCTGTTCTGCTCCCCATTCTGCCTTTGGTGAATCCTCTTGCCCCCCCCCCCAACCCCCCACTTCTGGCCTAGACCCCAGCTCTTGTATGCATAAATAAATTAAAAAAAAACAAATAATGTTTTAGTATATGTGTGTCCCATAGAATATAATTATAGTTAATTATCTGATTTTCACATTTAGCTGGTCATCCTCTGTCTTATCTGGCACATTGAAGAAACTCTTTCATAGTGTTCTGCCGTCGGGCTTGACAGGAACATAGAGAGAGATAAGCGGCTTCCTTGTTGGTAAACCCTCTTTTTTTCAATGGCTCCCAACGGAAGAGGAAAATTACAGATGCCTCTAATGATGATTTCCAGTTTTTGTTATTTATAGAAAACTGTCATATCAGATTTTCACATTTTCTACATTAAACAAAGCGCTTTTCCTATAATGAAATCTGAAATTTGCTAGCGAGCTATTTGTTAAAGTTTGCTTTTCGATAATTTTTTCATTATTTCTTTCCATGGAAATGCTTTGATTTCATCCAGCCAGCTAGATATCAAGCTACTGCAGCTTTTCCTGTCTGGACAGGTCCACCGTCCTTTCTTATACTTGGGCTCCTGGGCCCCCCTTCTGCAGTTGGTATTTGTATGTGGGTGTTAGAATTTCATAGCACCTGAGCACTTGGACCCAAGGGTCCACTCTCTATAGGATGCTCATCAGAAAGTGAGAAAGTGTGTTTGAGTTGGAACTAATTACCAAGAATGAGGAGGGAACTTTCTCCAGGGCCTCCATAGAAGCAAACCAGCTAGAAGGTCAGAAATGTTTATCTACGGCGTGTGTTTGATTTGTAACCTGTTAATTAGTGGGGGCAGGTGCCCAGGCCCAGAACAAGGGCCTCCAAAGCCTATCTGGTCTCTCAGGTCAACAATTTTAAAACATTTCATTTGCTGGGACAGCCTGTGCTTTGGAATTGCAGAAGAAATTTCTCATCAACTTGTCCTTTTTGAGTCTCTCTAAACCCACTTTGCTCTCACCGTGACAACAAGCTCCTCTGGGGATTGTTGGGTCTCATTAACCACTTCTGAGCTGATGGATTTCTTAGGTCAGCCTTGTTTTCCTGTCCCTCAGCTGGAGACACCAGGCACAGGCACCTGTGTCTTTGTCACAGGCGGTGCCCCTGCACTGGTCGCCTTGATCTGCTTTCCTCCTGCTCGTTTGTGGCTGGGAGGTGGGATTGGGTGGCAGGACATGGGATTTTCCAAACCATCCTTCCATGCGGTCTTTGGGAGACAAGCAAAAGAAAAGAGAATTTCTCCCTCTGGATCAGCAATGTCTTTTGGGGCTGATTTTGTGCCAAGCCCTGGGGAAGAATTTTTGTAGACTCAGGCTAATGAATCTAACATGTTACTTTAAAATCTGTTTTATGCAGAGAGCTCAAAGTGTGCAGCATATCACCTCTAGCATGTGTTCTGATGGGGACCCCCAACCCCCTCTTTGCCTTCCTCATTGCTCTTTCTGCATAACCTTCGTTCTATTGAAGTGCCCTTCAGCCCAGCGGTGGGGATGAGCAGATACCACACGTGGTTCCAAATTAGGAAAATATTTTTTTCCCAAAAAACTTGGAACCAACAAGCCGTGCCTGTTTGGGGCTGGGACTTTTCTCCTGGTTTATATACTTTTACCTCCTTTATACTTTCTCCCAGCCAGAATGCTGCGCTCCTCCAATAGCTGAGGAGGACGGAATCCTGAACGACCTCAGGGTTTTCCAGCAGGATTCCAACCCCCTCCTTCAATGTCAGAGCACTGGAATCTCTGGGCTGCTGGTTCACGCATGGTCTTGGACATTCATATAGATTTTACTCAGGTTTCTGCTTTTGCATAGACACATCTTAGGGACAATGGGGATGATAATGTCAGGGTTTTGTGTTTGCTTCAGTATCTATTGGTTCACCCAAGGGCCTCAGCAGGGAGCCCATGTCCTGAGGAGGTCCTGGAGCGGTAGAAGGACCCCCTATTATCTTTATGACAGAGACTGTCCTAGTGGGGTGAGCTGGTGCAGCTTAGGACATGTCTTGCTGAATTGAAATCGGGCTCATTGAAGTGAATGCCCCAGGTAACGGCTGCCATGGGCCAGGACAGGTTTTTGAGGCACATCACCTCTTCCCTCCATTTAGTGCACACTATCACAGAGGTGTGGGGGGAACGTGGGGGACAATCAGGAGCCACCCCAGAGTCTCACCTCTAGCTGAGGAATCCCTAACACCAAGGTAGTAGTTCTTAGCGTAACCTCCCTACTCCTGGGCCTCCACATTTTCTTTCTGCATTTCCCTTCCACCATCCCCTCTCTCTTTTTCAAAAATAATTAAAGCTAGAGGGAGCTTGGGGAGCATTCCTAGACTCTTCCAGTCAGCCAAGCCAAGTGGCGTGGGGCCCGGGACTGTGATTTCCTCAGTGTCGGAGACATTAGTCAGAGAGCGTGACTCTCCAGCCAGCTGTGGTTCAGGACGCACTATGGGTAGCGATTTGGCCAGAGGCATCAATCTGCTTGTGTGTTTGTTTGCTCTCTGTTCTCGGATTAGGATCTGACCATTACTATTATGTTTTTTGCCCTTCCTGGGCTCCTGTTAGTGATGGCTGCAGCTGCCATTGTGGGAAGACTGGGCAGCTTCTCCGGGAACAAGACTCTGTCTTTGTCCAGGCTTACTTTCCCAACTCTGGATGGTACCCGCCCCATCCTTTTCCACACCCTGCTGCGACTGATCGTCGCATCTCCAGGCCTGTGATGCTTTGTGTTCACCCCGCATTTGTGCTTGGGCTTCTGTGGGTTGGCCTGAGGTGGCGGGTGCTTGAGTCATTCCTCTGGTGATGACTTTACCACTCTGACAGCCTAGCTCCCAGAGGTCCCCAAAATCCTCTAGATGCCCCTTCTGCATGCCCACTGCTTCCATAAGCTCTGTCACCTGCTTCTCCTCTTTGCCCAACTTGCTCTTTATTCCTTTTGGAGCATGGCATTTGGAATCAGATCTCACCTGGGGGAGTCACAGACAGCAGTGACAAAGCCCAAATCCACTGGTGGGGGAGACTAATTACACGGCTAATTAATCCAACAGATGTCATCATAAGTGCTCATTGCTTTGTAATTTGGATATGCACATACCACATTGCTTGAGAGGGGGGCTCGGGCCCCATAGTAAAAATTGTTTTTTATCAGACTTCCAGGAATAGCACATTTCCTGTCCAGCCTTTATTCTTCTGTGACACATCCCTGGTTTTTCAGAAAGCTCCCTCCCTCACTGGCTACTACAGCTACAGATGGCGTCTCAGCCCTGAGTGCCTGTCACACCATGGACACCAAGCTGGGCTCTGTGTCATGTGCTAGTTTGTTTCCACAGCTGGTTTGTAAACTTCAGCATGCGGACCCCTCAACCCTACGGGTGTCTCCCCAGAAAGCAGCACAAGACAAGATGAGGAGGCAGTAGGAAATGGTTACAACTTTCCCTTCACTTTCTTGTCTCTGCTGAGATTCAGCAAGTCTGTCTGTGACGCAGACAGCTGTAGAGTGTTTGAAAGGTGAGGTTCTTATATCAGATGATTAAAAGTGTTCTTGAAAGTGTGTGTGTGTATGTGAGGGGGTGTGCCAGGAAGCAGGGGGAACCAGTGTATTTGTTCCATCTCCTTTCAGTGATCGGAATGGGACAGACAGAATGGAAAGGGTACCGTGGGTGAGGGTGGTAGCTGGGAACCTCAAGCCAGCATCCTGTGCTCCTGGAAATTGACTGGTTCCTAGTGAAGGTGATGGCGCCTCCCAAGACCACCCTGACCGAGTTCTCTTTGTCCCCTTGTTCTTGATCATGCCCTCCCCCCATTAATGAATGCATGATGTCCCCTCCTAATCACTGGAAGTGACACATCCACCACTGATGTGCTGGATCACATGTGGCTATGTGGCCTGTGTGTCACCACATC